>CM054147.1:19218280-19223280 GCA_028751875.1 Rapana venosa
GTTGTCCGAATTCAAACCAGTGACCTCAAAATTTGGGTCGCCTCAAGGTGCACACCCTTGTGCCTGCACATAAGGGTATAAGTGTGTATGTGTTCACATGTCAGTGCTTACTACATATATATGCTTTTCCCCTGTCCCCTACACACACACACACTCACACACACTCACTCACACACCCATTGTTGTGTCCCATTATGAGCTAAATGAAAACAGCTTTGTAAGTGGTGCTGGTTCAGCATGTTCTGAATTTCGTTAGAGTGGTTCTTAAATCGTCTACAAGTGTAGTATTATAATTATATTGGTCACAATAAACATGGTCTGTGTATAGCCGGTAAACAAATGTTCCAGTCCTTCACTTTCTACTCTCTCTTGAGGCTAAGATGACAAAATTCACAAAACTGCATACACACGGGGACTGTATGTAAAAAAAAAGCACATGCGTGTTTATTCCATTATCCTCGATATAAAAGATTTTTTTTTAAAATTTAAGCCATATCCATGGATGCCCTTCTGCTGCTGCTGCAACTTTTTCCCTTTCAAAACGGAACTCAAACCAGTGACCTCAAAATTTGGGTCGCCTCAAGGCGCACGCCCTTGTACCTGCACATAAGAATATAAGTGTGTATGTGGTCACATGTCAATGCTTACTAGATATTATATGCTTTTCCTCTGCCCCCTACACACACACACACACACTCACTCACTCACTCACACACACATCTAGTTTTTTTCTTCCGTTTTGTTTTTTAAATGATGTGGATCGAAACAATAATGAAACAACCGATTCAAAGTCTCAAGCCGTTTTAGAAATTGTTTTTGTCCATAACAAGAAACACAGAGACTAAACCAACACTCAATGGACAGTCTCAGTCACTGGGCTACTCTCTCTCTCTCTGTCTCTCTCTCTGTCTCTCTCTCTCTCTGTCTCTCTCTCTCATTCTCTCTCTCTCTGTCTCTCTCTCTCATTCTCTCTCTCTCATTCTCTCTCTCTCATCTCTCTCTCTCATTCTCTCTCTGTCTCTCTCTCTCATTCTCTCTCTGTCTCTCTTTCTCTCTCTCTCTCCCCTCTCTCTCTCTCTCTTTCTCTCTCTCTCATTCTCTCTCTCTCATTCTCTCATTCTCTCTCTCTCTGTCTCTCTCTCTCTCTGTCTCTCTCTCTCTCTCTCATTCTCTCTTTCATTCTCTCTCTTCGACACTACTCGCCGTACTGCTTGTAGGCAGGCAGCAAAGCCTGGCAGGCAGCGAGGATCGAGGATCGATATCAATTTTGGGCGAATTGTCCACTTTCTTCTCCCTCCCTCTCTCCGCCACTCCATGTCTCCTCCAGGGGGCGCCCCTGTCATTGGCTCGTTAGCCTGATTGAGCCAATGTCATTCTCGCAGTCCACAATATTTATACTGAGATTTGCAAATCCGCAGCGAAGAATGGCTTCTGAAGACTTGACGATTGGACGAGAGATTTCTTGATTACTCCCCTATTCTCTTTCGGCTAAACGCCTGCGTCAGGCAAGTGGTCTCCCTTCCCGGCGGTTATGCCGGGTCCTCATAATTCAATAACCGCAACGTTTGCCTCCCTTTTTTCTCTCTCCCTTCCTCCTCCCTCTACTCCTCCTCCTCCTCCTCCTCCTCCTCCTTCTTCTGTAAGATTCTCCTCCCTCATTTTTTTTTCTTCTCCGGGGCTTGTGTGACTGGAGGGGCGGGGTGGGGGTCTTGGGAGTTGCAGGGGTGATGGAAGCATCCTCTGGAATGGGCGCTTGCGTTGCTGGAACCATCAACCCCCCCTCATTTGCGCCTATACAAGAGTGGTCGCCCGTGCGCTCGTGACATAAATGCGATTACTTCCAATTTGGCCAGCTCTTTCATTAGCGCCCCATTATCTTGTAAAACGAGGGGAAAATTGTTCGCCAGGGAGAGAACGAAGCCAAATTACTGCGACTTTGTGTAGTGATGACGATCGAAGGAGAAGAGAATTAGGGGGGGGTTGGTCGGCGAGCATGAAATGATCTACGCAACCGCATCTGTCTGTTTAAAAATGTCGTCTGCTACGTCCTTCCTTCTCTCTTGCGTTTGCCCCGGTCTTTTTGAGGGAGGGGCTTTTGTCGCTTGATTATTTCTTTTTTCTTCTTCTTTTTTTTTTTTTAGTTGTTGTTGTTGAAAAGGCAAGAAGATCATAGAGGCTGTAGAGTGGAGCGGAGTTGAATTTTTGTTGATTTTTGTTCTTTCAATGTTGTTAACTATTTATTTTCGTGTTGGAAGATGATGGGGACAGGATCCCTCTTTTTTTTCTCTCTTCTCTCCTCTCTCTCTCTCTCTCTCTCTCTCTCTCTCTCTCTCTCTCTCTCTCTCTCTCTCTCTCTCTCTCTTGTTATCCTATGTCAAATTTTTGTAATTGACATTTTTGTTATACAATAATATTTTATCGATATTATTCCTCTCCCCCCTTCCCCACCACCACCAAAATACTAAGCAGTTCGGCAACCCCCTTCATGGATGGGCCAATGGCCTTTTTGTGAATAAATCATTCGAGTTCGAGTTCTCTCTCTCTCTCTGTGAGAGAGAGAGGGATGGAGGTGAGGGGGGGGGGGGGGTAGCTGTATGCTACATACCACCTGGATTATGTCGAATTTATCACGTGTTAGTGTTGCAAAGTTTCAAAAGCCATGAAAAAAAGGACAGAACAGGCATTGTGCACTAGTTTCCTTGTTGCAGACAACTTTGTTGTGAGATGTTGATTTTTTGATTTGTACCGTTTTGTGAATGAAATTCCTTCTCCCTACCAGTTCCTATCGTAAGGGCTAACCAAAGGTTAAAAAAAGAAAAAGATCTTAATCTCTCCTGTAACCATGTTATGGAATCCATGCCATGATGACTATTTGGGCTGTACTTAATTAAGTTCTCAGTGTATGAAATGTTGTGTTTTGTGCCTAGACCCGCCCCCCCCCCCCCCCCCTACTCCCACTGTCCCCTTGTGAATGGGCATCTTGCTTATCACAATAAACCTTTGTCATTGTCATTGTCATTCTCTCTCTCTCTCTCTCTCTCTCTCTCTCTCTCTCTCTCTCTCTCTCTCTCTCTCCTCTCTCTCTCTCTCTCTCTCTCTCTCTCTCTCTCTCTCTCTCTCTCTCTCTTTTTTTTTAGGGCTGGGTGTTAAAAACATGTAATGCTTAATCTATTACCATCTGAAAAATACAAGTCGTTCAAAATTACTATCTGCGTATTTTGTGTGTGTGTGTGTGTGTTGTGTGTGTGTGTGTGTGTGTGTGTGGTGTGTGTGTGTGTTGTGTATGTGTGTTGTGTGTTGTGTGTGTGTGTGTGTGTGTGTGTGTGTGTGTATTATATATATATATATATATATATAATTATATACTTTTTTTTTTAGTCACAAACGGAATATTATCCTTTCATTTTTAGAAGAGACTGATACCAATGGTGTTTGAAACAACACACTGACCTAACAAACCTTACGAGCGTTTAAGCAAGCGAATTATAGCTGCACTCTGCGACGATTTCCTATGAACAACAATAACCTCTTTTAGAATGTCTCACATTTTGCCCTCGAGAAGTGCATGTGTGGGTGCTTTTGCCTTTGCTTGTTGGTACAGGGCCATTTTATAAAAGCTATTACACAGTACAACTAACTGCCCGTAAAGAAGGAAAGGAGAGGGGCAAAAGAATCATGCAGCGCAATTGAAAATGGTATGCGCGTGTGTATACATGTATATATATGTATACATACATATATATATATGTATATATATATATATATATGTGTGTGTGTGTGTGTGTGTGTGTGTGTGTGTGTGTGTGTGTGTGTGTGTGTGTGTGTGTGTGTGTGTGTGTGTGTGTGTGTGTGTGTGTGTGTGTGTAAAGGTGTGCCATAACCTATGTGGTCGCAGGGGAGTGAGGCATCAGAGACATCAACTTCTCAAGGGGCCAGCATATTGAGGGCGGCGCCCATCTCCTCTCCCTCGCTGCTTTACCTTCCCTGACCCTTAAGAGGCAGGTACCCATTTACAGCTAGGTGAACTTGGGGACTGTACTGAAGCCAAGGCGCGAAAACGGTGTATATATATATATATATATATATATATATATATATATATATATATATATATATATATATATATATATATATATATATATATATATATATATATATTTCCTCAAAATAGCGCAAACCATGGAGCTCTGCATTATTCTGTTCAGACATTTCACACGTTCCTTCGTTTCTTCTTTCCCTCCGTTATTCATTTCTTCAGTAATCCAAGCCTGTCATCGTTAACGTGACCATCACCATCATTATCATAACCGTCACCATTACCATCATCATCATCATCATCATGATCACCCGCATCATTATCACCATCATTACCACCACCACCGTGTTCTTCTTCTGTTGTTTTTTTGAGCATGTATAACTTACACAAAATTCATGCATAATCATCATCTTTAATCAGATTTACTCAGAGAAAGACCTTGGAAGACCACACAGGCACAGTCAGCATTGGAGGGCGAACAATCACCAACCTCAGGTTTGCCGATGACATTAACGGTCTGGCAGGAAATGAAGAGGAACTGGCCAACCTAGTGAAGCAGCTGGACGAAATATCCTCACGATACGGCATGGAAATCAGCGCCGAGAAAACCAAGCTCATGTCAAACAGTGCCCAGCCAATCGCCACCAAGATCACTCTCAGCGGAAAAGAACTGGAGACAGTTGACCATTTCAAGTACCTTGGAGCCATCATAAGTGAGGAAGGATCGAAGACCGAAATCCTAGCAAGAGCGGCACAAACAGCAGCAGCAATGGCAAGACTGAAGACCATATGGAGAGACAGAAACATCCCTCTCGGAACCAAGGTAAAGTTACTAAACGCGCTAGTCATCTCAATCATGCTTTACGCATGTGAGGTATGGACACTGAACGCAGACCTACAAAGGAGGATCCAAGCAGTAGAAATGAGATGCCTCAGAAGGCTCCTTGGCATCTCCTACAAGGAC
>CM054147.1:19228280-19253280 GCA_028751875.1 Rapana venosa
TGTTTGACTCCTCCTCTTTCTCCACCTCCCCGTCTTCTTCTTCTTCTTCTACCTCTCTCTCTCTGTCTCTGTCTCTCTCTCTCTGTCTCTCTCTCTTTGGGGACTTAATTTCCGAATCTCTCAGGCCAACTTGCCTTTATTGGCAGTGTAAGAGTGTAATACAAGGTGGTTGAGACGGAAATTAAGTGAGCAATGTTCTGGTGCTTTTTTTCACGCAACTTTCACAAGCGTGCCAAAATATTTTGCCCTCAAGCCAATTTCAAGGCAATTTTCTGAAATTTCCAAAATTAACAAAGGAGATAGGAAGAAGAAGAAGAAGAAAGAAAAATGAAATAGAAAAGAAAAGATAAAAAAAAAAAAGTGAGGTAGAAGAAATGTTAACAAGAATGTTTAGAAGAAGAAGAAGAAGAACAAGAACAAGAACAAGAAGAAGAAGAAGAAGAACAAGAAGAAGAAGAGCAAGAACAAGAAGAAGAAGAAGAAGAAGAAAGAATGTTTAAAAAAAAGAAGAGGAAAAGAAGAAAAAATAATAGGGAGGAGAGAAAAGTGAGTAAATGAAAATACAAAAGGATAAGAAAGAATAGAAGGGGAGAAGGGAAAAAAAGCGTGAAAAAGACTGGAGGAAAAAAAAAAGGAAAAAGTGGAAAAGATCTTTAAAAAAGAAAGGAAAAATAACTTTTAAAAAACAACAAAAACACAACAAACAAAAAAAGAAACATCAAACAACAGAAAAGGTAAAGAACACCCAAAAAAAAAAGGGAAACAAAAATAAAACAGAAAGAAAAAGACAGGGAAAACGACCACAAACCAAAAAAAAAAAAAACAATCCCTAACTAAAAAGAAGACTTGAAAGAATGAAAATAGTGGAAGAACAGAAAGAAAGAAAGAAAGAAAGAAAGAAAAGAAGGAAGGGAGAAAGAAAGAAAGAAAGAAAGAAGAAAGAAAGAAAGGAAGGAAGGAAGGAAGGAAGGAAGGAAAGAAGAAAGAAGGAAGGAAAAGAAAGTAAGAAAGAAAGAAAGAAAGAAAACAAAAAGTATATAAAAATATTTTTTGTGTCTGCCGTCTGAAAGACAACTAAGTTTTCTCTGGAGTTAGTGAACCAGGTGTTTTGTTGTTGCTGTTGTTGTTCCTTTTGTTTGGTGTCGTTCTCTTCTTGTTGCTGTTGTTGTATTTGTTTATTCGTTAGGGTTGTTTTCCACAACATTGTTTTATTCTATGTTTCTGGCTGTCCTTTTCTCAGTTGCTTGCGGTAGCGGGTTTTTGTTTTGTTTTTTTGTCATCACGTTCGTGCAGCCAGTGTGTGTGTGTGTGTGTGTGTGTGTGTGTATGTGTGTGTGTGTACGCGAGCGCGCACGCGTGAGAGAATAATATATCGAGCATGATCTACTTTCTTCTTTGACTTTTGTTTCCTGGGGATTTTGTTTGGGGTTGTGTGTGTGTGTGTGTGTGTGTGTGTGTGTGTGTGTGTGTGTGTGTCTGTGTGTGTGTCTGTATGTGTGTGTGTGTGTGTGTGTGTGTGTGCGTGCGTGTGTGTGTGTTGTGTGCGAGTGAGTGTGAGTGTGTGTGTGTGTGTGTGTGCGAGTGAGTGTGTGTGTGTGTGTGCGAGTGAGTGTGAGTGTTGTGTGTGTGTGTGCGTGCGAGTGAGTGTGAGTGTGTGTGTGTGTGTTTTGCCAAACAGAATTGGGCGTGCGTGATCGTGCACGCCTATGCATGCACACGCGTAACTAAAGCTCTCTCACACACACACACACACACACACACACACACACACACAGACACACACACACACACAATGTACACACACACTTTTCACACACAAGAAAAGCTGTTTTCTCCAAGTTTCAACACACAGTGTTTATTTCACAGCACAACTAAAACAGTCACACATCCAGACATCAAAATATAGTCCATTTTTCCCCCCAGCTGAACAAACCATCATTACATTTACTTTAACATGTCAAGAAACTGAAATCGATTTCGGATTTCAACTTGTCCCGGAAAAAAAAAAAATACTTGAACATGAACAATAATTCTCAAAAATAGAGCAAAAACAACCCCAAGATTGTTGTTCAGCTGTGATTCTTAACGATAAAAGGAGATTAAGTAGGCATCATTATGAGTAGCTATATTATTGCTGTGTATTAACAATTAGCCAATAGACAAACGCCTCTAAAAGACTCAAATTATAATTTTGTATAAGACCACTTTAAGTCACGGCAGATTTCTCTGCGTGAATTTCGATTGCTCTTGGTGGGGACATTGCATTGCCGTCAGAGCAGCGCCACCCATTATATTTTTTTCTCGCTCTTTCTGTCTGCTAGTCTTCTGTGTATTTAATTTTTTGTTTTATTTTCAAAGTGGCTCCCCCCCCCCCCCCCCCCCCGCAGAATTTTGCCCTGGACAACTCTCTTGTTGCCGTGGGTTCTTTTGCGTGCGCTGAATGGACATGTTGCACACGGTACCTCGGTTTTTCGTCCCATCCGAAAGACTAGCACCCAAACTACCACTCACAGTCTCGTGGATGGGGAAGGGGGAGGGGGGCGTGGAGAGGGGTGGGGTGGGGGGGGGGGGGGGGAGTTTCGGGCACAAACGGGAATCGAACCCGGAACTTCTTGCGTTGTAGGAAGGTGCGTTACCTCCCTTCTCGCTTACTAAGCAGGTGCGTTACCTTTTGTTGTTTTGTTTGTGTTTGGGGTTTTTTTTTGGGGGGGGGTATTGGTTGTTTTTTGGTTTGGGGTTGTGTTGTTTTTTTGTGTTTTTTTCTTTGTTTTGGGTAGTGTGTGTTTTTGGGGTTTTGTTGTTGTTGTTGGGTTTGTTCTTTTTTGCATTTTTGTTTTTGTTTTGTTTTTGCTTACCACATCCTTGCTATGAAAAAAAAATTATATCGTATTAAAAATACATGTTTTCCCTATTGCCAATCGATAAGAAACACAGCATCATTATAACCTTCAAAAACACACTTGAAGTAGCTGTTTCTCTTCAGGGTTTTTTTCTTCTTCTTTTTTAATTTTCTAGAGATCGATTACGAAATAAATGAAGCCCTGAAAAAAACATCTTTCAAGGAGCTAAATATATCCGATATAACGATACTAGGTAAACAAAAGTATTTCGAAATAAAAAGTCTTTTTTTTTTTTTTAAATTTTCATGCAGAGAACTGTCCTCCCATCGATCATCATATTTTGATCAAATGATCAAAAAACAAAACTTGTCCACCTTTTTTTTTTATTTTTATAGTCACTCAATATTGCCCATCACTGTTGAATACACTTGTGATAGGACAATGATACGGAAATGCATCTGTCTAAAAAAAAAATCTGCCATACTTGTTTTCTTTAGAGCAAGTACTATTGAAAACAATGCCAATGTGAAATTCATCATAATATGTACACGTGAGGAAGCTGACTATAAAAACATCGCATAGTCAGAAGTTTATCGCGCGCGCGCATACACACACACGCACACATTTTTTTTTTTAAACGCAAATTTACAGTCAAATCATATCAAACACACACACACAAACACACATCTGGAAATAAAAATTTGACTTGACTTGACTTGACTTCACACACACACATACACACACACACAACACACACACTGACAAACAACAGCATCCCCATAAGAACACAGACTCACTTTGTTCTACGAGTGGTCTGTCTCTATGACAAGGATTACACACACACATTCACATTTAAAACACAAAGATCATTTATGCAAAATGACGACTCACACCCACCCAATTCACGGTAACATGACATCTTAAAGATTGTTTTTACTGCCATCTTAAGACAATGTATAGGCTATTGGGGAAGTCACTTCACACAGACAAAATCCCATCTTCACATCTAACCATCTAACCCTTTAAAAAAAAAAAAAACCATAGCAGACAATCCGCTCCCATACAGACCTCCCCCCCCCCCTCCCGCCCCCTCCCCTCCACTCCACTTCCCCACGTAACCAATCCACCCAACAATACACGCACACACCCCATGATATGCACACGCACACATCTTGATTGCAAACAGCCCGTTGATTAAAAAAATTACACAAGGATATACAACAAGATATGACTATACCAAAAATGCAACAAACAGTTCCCACCACCCCCAATACAAACACACACATACACACCCTCTCGCACATACACGCAAGCACGCACGCACGCACACACACACACACATACACAAACCAGTTATCTAATGTAGATATTCAATAGCAAGATTACATTTAACATTTTTTAAACACACAAACATTTGTTACACCCAACATTTTTTTCTTATATATATATAGAGAGAGAGATATCTTTGTTTCGATATCAAGTCTTTAAAAAAATCACAAACAACTATTCATACGCAGCTGTTTGGAGATAATTTCACGTGCTCATTTGACTACTTTCATAAACAAAACAAACAAAAAAAGAAAGAGTAACGTAACTGTTTATGAAAATAAGGCTACCACAACCCTTTCCGTATTAGCACCTAAGAGAGAGAGAGAGAATGGGGGGGGGGGGGGGGGGGGAGGAGGAGTAGTGGTAGTCGCAGTAGTAAAAGTAGTAGTAGTAGCAGTAGCAGTAGTAGTAGTAGTAGTAGTAGTAAAAGTAGAAGTAGTAAAAGTAGTAGTAGAAGTAGTAAAGTAGTAGTAGAAGTAGAAGTAGTAGTAGTAGTAGTAGTAGTAAAAGTAGTAGTAGTAGAAGCAGTAGTAGTAGCAGTCGCAATAGCAGTAGTAGTAGCAGTCGCAATAGCAGTAGTAGTAGCAGTAGTAGAAGAAGTAGAAGTAGTAGTACTAGCAGCAGCAGCAGCAGCAGCAGTAGTAGTAGTAGTAGTAGTAGTAGTAGTGGTGGTGGTAGTAGTAGCAGCAGTAACAGTAGTAGTAGTAGTAGTAGTAGTAGTAGTAGCAGTAATAGTAGTAGTTGTAGTAGCAGTAGTAGCATCAGCAGTAGTAGTAGTAGAAGTAGAAGTAGTAGTAGTAGTAGTGGTAGTAGTAGCAGTAGTAACAGTAGTAGTAGCAGTAGCAGAAGTAGTAGTAGCAGCAGCAGTAGTAGTAGTAGTAGTAGCAGTAGCAGCAGTAGCAGTAGCAGTAGCAGCAGCAGCAGCAGCAGCAGCAGCAGTAGTAGTAGTAGTAGTAGTAGTAGTAGTAGTAGTAGTAACAGCTCGCGGAAGGATTTCAATGTATGTCTTTTTCTTTTTTTTCTTCTTTTTTTTTGTTTGGCACAACCAAAGAACGTAAACAACAACACACACCAGTGAAGAAACACTCAAATTTTCCACATTATTATCACAGCTCTTCTGTTTTAACCTCCCTCGCTATCTGAAGCCCCGTTTAAACAACAGTCACTCGCTGTCAAAGCAACATTCACTTGCTATCAAAGCAACATTCACTTGCTATCAAAGCAACATTCACTTGCTATCAAAGCAACATTCACTTGCTATCAAAGTATAGCACTTGCCATCAATTAATTTCAGGGGATCCCACTGGTTAGCCTTAAACCAGCACAAACTTTTTTTTTTTAACTTTTTTTCCAGAAATTGCCAGTGCAATCATCAAGACACAATCATCAAAAAAGAAAAAATAAGGAGAAAGAAATCAGCTATTCCCCGTCCCTCATCCCCCACCCCCCCTCCCCCCCCCCCAAAAAAAAAAAAGAAGACATTTTTCAAAAGGGGGAGAAAAGGGAGAAAAAGCCTGAAGGTGACAATCTACAAGCATTCGGTAATATGCCTTAAGACATTTCTTTTTTTAATGGTCCGTATAAACTAAACTATATATGGCTGAAAATTCAAGTAATTTTTTTAAAGAGACATAGAAACACTCATATTAAAACAAAACAAAACCGAAGTATGGCGTGAATATAGCGAATGATTGATAGAAAACTTGGGGAAAACTAGAACAACAACAACAACAACAAACTAACAACAGTACATAACATAATCGTTAAAAATTCCTGAGGAAAAAGATAATTTTTCCCCCTTTTGTTTTCTGGGATTTTTTTTTTTTTGGTGGGGGGGAGGGAGGAGGGTGTTGTTCTTTTCGTTGCTTGCTTGCTTGGTTAGGGTTTTCTTTTTGTGTTTGTATTTTATGAGGGGTTTTTTGCTCTTTCTTTTTGACTGGTAAAATGGTTGGAAGGGGTTTTAGCTTGTACGTGTTTTCTTCTTTGTTCGTGCTATGCTAAACTTGATGTGCTGTTTTCGAATTGTAGCCTTTTTGAAATCTCAGATATTATTTGAGACTGACAATGTTTTGAACCATGTTTTTCATGCTTAATAGGGTGATTTTTACCCACCCCAAAAAATTACGTTTTAAAAAAAAATCTTAATGGACATAATGATCCCTTCTAATGTGTAAACACAAGCAGAAAATACAAAGAACTACAAGCAACACCAAACAGAGCATACAAAGAACTACAAACAACAACAGAGCATACAAAGAACTACAAACAACAACAAAGAACTACAAACAACGACAAACATAACATACAAAGAACTACAAACAACAACAAACAAAGAACTACAAACAACAACAAACATAACATACAAAGAACTACAAACAACAACAAACATAACATACAAAGAACTACAAACATAACATACAAAGAACTACAAACAACAACGAACATAACATACAAAGAACTACAAAACAACAACATATAAAGAACTACAAACAACAACATATAAAGAATACAAACAACAACAAACAAAGAACTACAAACAACAGCAAACAGAATATACAAAGAACTACAAGCAACAACAAAAGACAAAAGCAAAACCACAGAAATCCCAACCTTTCATCGTGACTGCAAGTTTTCTCTAACGAGGAAGCAAAGACGTATATGAGACTTTGCTTCCTCCTAGGTGCTTTATTATCTATCTATCTATCTATCTATCTATCTATCTATCTATCTATCTATCTATCTATCTATCTATCTATCTATCTATCTATCAATGTATTTACTCACCTATCTATTTACCGACCTCTCTATCTATCTATTCATGTATTTACCCACCTATCTGCCCACCTATACACCTATATATCTATCTACCTATATACCCACCTATCTATCTATCTACCCACCCATCTACCTACCTATCTATCTATCTATTTACCCACCTATCTATCTACAAACCTACCCATCCATCTGCCTATCTATCTATTTACCCACCTTTGTATCTACCCATCTATTTATATACCGATCTTTTTATTTACCCACCATTCTATCTACCCTCCAATCTATCAACCCACCATTCTATCTACCCACCTTTTTATTTACCCACCAATCTATCTACCCACCATTCTATCTACCTACCATTCTATCTACCCACCATTCTATCTACCCACCTACCTACCCACCTACCTACCTATCTATCTATCTATCCATCCTTCTATCTAGCGTTAAAACGGTGAGCTGGAATGAAACGCAAGCTGTCCATTGTCAGCCATTTAGCTATCTACATGTATGTTACGGGTAACTTTTGTTTTGTCACACAATAGAGCCGATGACATCTCTTCCTTGGTCCCCCTCCCCTCCCCACCCTTATACACCATACATCCCACCCTCAGGTATTCTTTTAACCCCCTTCCCTCCCTTCCTTCCACTCCAAACCTCGCTCATTTTCTTCCACCGTAAAAAAAAGCAAATCTGGCAGAAAATACCAACACTGGAACAACATCAACAAAATAATACTGATGATCATAATGATAAAGCAAAAAACATTTTTACAAGATAATAACGATAATAGAATCAATTATAATATTGATAATGATAATAATAAATAATAATAACAAAATGATGATGTTTTCTTTCATTCTTACAGCGACAGAAAACATCATCATCGTCATCGTCGTTATCATCCTCCTCCTCCTTTGCTCTTTAAAAAAAAAAAAAAAAAAAGCCTTGACAATACTGGCACTTTTGAAAATATGAAGACAAGTCAAACACTTTTTTTTTCAATTTTAAAACAGTGAAAAGATCTCATTACCCTCGTTGCAGACATAATTTCAAATCTTTAACCAAATGTTGGTCTCAGTTGATCTGACATTTATTACTTAGTTTGATTATGTTACACCCCATGCAACTTTTTAGAAGGGGGGGGGGGGGGGGGGGAGGGAGCGAGGGGGGAGGCGGAGAGGAAATTAAAAGGCTTATCCTCTGTCGCCCCAAGCAGCTGGAGCAGAAGGGATCCCATTATAATTTCTGGAAAAAGAGTACAAAACTGACAAAATAAAAAACAAAGCACCAAAAAAAAAAGCAAAAACAAAAAACCGAAGAAACAAAACAAAACAAAACTGTTCCTACTTGATTTCCTTGCAAAATACACAAAATCAACATTAAAAAACAGCGGCAAAAAGAGGATATCATTTTACCCCACCTCGCAGACAATAGCTTAAAAAAATCATTGTTTAAAGAAGGTAATTACCTTTCTTAAAATAAGAAAATCAAACTAATCTTGCTTGCACCACTTAATACGGAATATACTCCACTGTTCGTCCATTTGATCTTTTTTTTTTTCTTTATTTAAAACTTATGTAGCTAAAAACAATACGAACAAGGCCTTTTACTAGACTATATCATGTTTTTAAAAAATCTAGAATTTAGCTCAAGCGCTTCATCACGATAATTCTGGTTATTGCTACAGCCTCTCATTGTGTTATTCATTATTTGGGGCACATGACTGCTTCGCTAGTCTTCTTTATTTTTTATGGTATATATTTCCCTTTCTTTAAAAAAAAGAGGGGGATATAAAATTGCGTTAAAAATGATAAGATCCCTTAACACTCAAATCATTATTTACATCTTTGGTAAAGCGCAGTGATCTGATATGTTTTTTTCGCAACTGATCGCATAATTACACGTGGAAATTAATAATATTCCCTTGTTTTAATTATACATTTTATCCACTTGGTTAAAACAGCAAAAATGCAGGATCTCATTACACTCACTGATGTCAAGAAGCAAATCGTGAGCGCAGTCATCTCCCTTGTTTTCGCTAGGGTCGCCGATTACGATGCGTAATTACATACAGGTCATGATAAAATGGTGCCTTCTTTAACTAGTGAATTACCATTCTTTAAACAAATCTTCCTGGCGATACAAATACCAAAGAACTGGATATTAATACATTTACTGAAGTTTAACATGTAAATGTAGTAATCTCCCTTCTTTTTGCTATTTAGCCCGTTTTGGGTGGCGTTAATTTTTGTGGAACATGATAAATTTCTCCATGTTTCAACGATAAATTAACTGAAATGTCATCCCAAAACCAGCGTCAGAAAAATCGAAAAAAAAAACCCAACCCCAAAACCAAACCCAGAATGCCGTCACATCTTTCAAATTAGTCTAGTAATCTCCCCTGTTTTCGCTACTGGCGCCGTTTTTGACCGCAATTCTCTTTAAAGGACATAAAAAGGGACTGTCCTTTGTTTTCCTGAAAAATAATCGTCTCTTCGAGAGAGATAATAAAGGTATCATACAGCGAAAGAACCGGATATTACCATAGTCCCTGAAAATGATATGTTCAAGTCGTGTGTGGTAGCTTCCTCTATCTTCGCTGTAATCACAACTTCCTACTCGGCGTTTCTCAAATAAGTGCACCCTTCCTTTGATTGATAATTACAATGTGATGTACACATTTTTCGGCTTAGCTCGATATCCCCTCTTTTCGCTGTTATAGCGGCTTCCCATTGCAATAGTTGTGCAATAGATCGAACATCTTCAGCTTAGCCCGTTTTCAAGACAGATATTGTTGTCAGTAACAAAACGCCAGGTTTGGGCAAATGGCTGTACAGAATATCACTACACTGATCGAGGTGAACATTTAAATCTTCGTTATTTTCGCCGTTGATGTGGTTTCCGTTTACATAATGCATCACCAGACTAGCGCACCAATGAACTTTTTTTTTTTTTTTTTTTTGGGGGGGGGGGGATTTTTCATCAAAAGCTTGTGATTCTGAGGGACGACTTAAAGCCACTCCAAAAAAGCCTCCATCCCCTACCCAACCATTGTACACTTTGTGAGTAAATGGCAGCAAACTGTCAGCCAAAGATGTCTTGATATCCCGTTACTTTTCCAGAAACATCAGAGCCACGACAGAAAGTGCTTTATGACTGTTCTTGTACCTCTGACACAGCAAATAATTTCTGGGAAGCGTGTTTGAAATACCAGGCCCGATAAAGTCGGCCGGGTACCAGTACGGGTACACAGCATGAATCTTGCAGCTTTGATACAAAGTCTTTTTACAGCAAAGATACATAATTATATAAAAGATGTGGGGTATTTCAACCAGTAGCATGCCAAGCTATAATCTACTTCTTGCTTGCTACCCGAACACATGGAAACCATTTCGGCGTCTTAGGTAATCAAGACTTTGTGAATCTGCAAAACACATCAACAAGCAAAAATGCAAATACACACACACAAAAAAGCCCAACCAACTGAACAAAAACAAAAAAGCAACACAACACAAAAAAGTCAAACAAAAACAAACCCATACCAACAAAACCCGTGTACCTACCATATCGAAGACCTCACTGAGTTTCTGTTTTAATCGCAGACTTAATGACCCGTATATATATATTATATCTGTTTTGTAGCTCTACACTATTAACTCCGAAAAGTATATATTGTTCCCGTTAGTGCCATTCCAAGCAATAGGGGCCTGTTCTTCTGTACTTTTTCATTATCTTTCCATTCGTTGATAAAGTGTCTCTTGTGTGTGAGAGGCTTTTACAGGTGTGGCAGTCTGTAATGTGTTTTATAGGTGTGGCAGGTTGTTGTTTGTTTGTTTGTTGTTGTTGTTTGTTGTTGTTGTTTTTACTTGGTGACTCCTTTAATCATGACATCGGCGTGGATGGATCCAATTATTTTTGTTTGGATTTAAAAAAAGCAAACTGTTATTATCTACAATCGAAATAGTTGAGAAAATAGCAAGCATTAACACTTGAAAATCTATAGATCATTACGCCATAGTTCTAAAAACCAAAGTACACAAGTAACAAAAATTAAACAAAAAAACAACGGAAAAAAATCGGGAGCTAGCATGGAATGTAGAGCTTGTCCTTTTCCTGTGGCAATTTAGAGTGAATCACGCCTTCTAAGTTTTCATCAATCAGAAGACAAGTTGCTTTTACCTTTTTCCAAGGAGGTATTTAAGCCAGGGGAGTATTCCCTATACACCAAGCCACATCTGCTTGGTAGGTAGATGTTTCTCACTTCCTGCATTACCCATTAACGCCATGAGAAACTTGGGTGTGCATGCTGAACATTTCTTGTCATCCATACCACCGACCATGACTGGCCTAGCCTTCATTGAAAATGGATGTATTTTACGCATGTTGGCAAGTGTGCGTTCACACATGGGGCCTCATTTTATAGTCTCATCCGAAATAATTCATTCCAGCAACAACAACAAAAAAGGGGATCATAACTTGAATGTGTTAAGTGGGAGGGTAAACGAAGGATGGTCTTGGCAGTGCTGCAAGTCGCATCTATCCAAACCACAGCTGGTGCTTTCTTGAGTTTCAAGTGCAGTAGGCCTATGTGGAAAACGACCCCATACAGTGACGACATACCCTCCACAGTACCACAGGTGCGTAGACTTGTTGGAACATTTTAGAAAGCGTCCTTAACAAACATTACCAACAAGGAGATGTAGAATCATCCACACACAAGAGTGTTTTCAGCGGTTTGTTTTTCGACTGCTGTGTTCCTGAAACCCCAACGCTATTGCAGGGCTGCTCTAGGAATGGCTGATGGAGACAGTGTGGTCTGGTCAAAGAGGCGTGAAGCTTCCGCCTGCACTGGAAGTTCTGTGTCTTCTTTCTGATGACTGAAGGTCATGTCCGCGTTCTTTCGGCACTGAAGAGCTCCTGCTGCAGCTGAAGTTAGCTACAAATTTCTTACCCTGTCAACCCCCTGATCAGGTCATGTCGGGACTGCGTCAAAGGAAACCATTTCTTACAATCTAGCTAAGGGTTGAGTAGATTATGTCACGGTGTCGCCGTTTTCTTCTGAAAGAAAATAAGTCTTATAAGCCTTCAAGAGTGCTCTTACTAGCTCCTGCCAGCTGAGAATGTTAAACTGATTGACTAGCTTTTGATTACCTATTCCGCTCTGTACTTCATAGTTTGTGATTGTCAGGTCTTGATATCGGTATAACACAGCTTTAAACAAGTATGTGTCAAAAGTGTACCATCTCTGTCGACAGACAAAAGAACATACCCACTCCAGAACTGCTGAACAGCATGGACATCAAATTGTTCCTCTTCATCATAATACTGTAATCGAGACATGTCGTTCCGGACTTCTACAAGGAACCCATGAACATTTCAGACATCGTCCAACTCGCCACTTGGGCTGGAAAAAAAAACCCAACCCTCAATGGCTGCTGTTCTCCCGTTCATTGGAGTCGGACCCCGGTGAACCCGTGGACCTCTTCCTGGACGGCTCTGGAGGCCCAGTCAAGGGGTGGGCTCCCAGGCTGTGCTCCTTGGCCTTCTGGCGCAGGGCGTCAATACTGGTGGACCTCCTCACCCCCTCGCTGTCTTCAGGCGGCGACTGGCGATTCTGCTCGGCCAGAGAACGGTAGGTGGCTGCAGACAAGGAGGGACTGGAAGCCGCCAGGTGGTCAAACGTCCCCGGGGGCAGACCCGCAGGACTCTGACACCCTGGCAGAAGGAACCCAAAACTCGGGTGGAACCCTCCCCCCGGGAAGGGTCTCCCAGCTCCTGAGGCGGCGGGACCACCCGGGGATGGCGGGGTCCCCAAAAAGAAAGGCATACCCGGGAAGGGGAGGGCACCTGGAGGAAAGCGAGCTCCCATGGGCTGGATGACGGAGGGGTGGGAGAGGGGCAGCCCTGGGGGGATGGTGCCCAGGTTGACCATGCGCGCGTAGGAGATGGGGTCGAGGGAGGAGAGGTTGGGGAAGGGCATGGAGGGGCGGATGAGGGAGGAGAGGTCGGGGAAGCCTGGCGGAGAGTCGCTGCCCATGCCGTCCTGCCCCATCGTCTTCTCCCGTTTCCGCCACTTGGCTCTGCGGTTCTGGAACCACACCTGCAACAACACGCAGCGTAACGGTTACCACAGGTAGGCATGTATGCAAAAGTGCAAGCATAAAGGTGTAAACAATCATGCACGCAAGTAAAGTACGCATGCATGCAGGTAACACACGCAAGCACGCACGCACCACCATCACCCTTCCCAGACACATACATACGCACACACATTTTTTCCCCCCATTCTTTGCACTGAATAATTGAGTGGAACTGAAATGAGCTGCATTGCACTACATGGTATTGCATTGCCTGGCGTTGCTTTACATTGCGTTGCGTGTGCGTTATGTTGCGTGTGCGTTATGTTGCGTGTGCGTTATGTTGCGTGGCGTTTGCGTGGTGTATGGCACGGCTTGGCGTGGCGTGGTATTGTACTGCACTGTATGGTATTGTATTGTACTGTATTGTATTGTATTGTACTGTATTGTATTGAATTTTATTGTACAGCATTTTATAGACTGGGTGCAAGAAATGTTGGCTGCTCTCCCCAGGAAAACAGGGTGGCCAGCAGTGCAGCACTATAGGAGTGTATGGTTTTTCTGTCTGCACAAGCTTTCCTTTCCCTGTGAGAGTGGATTTGTACAACACAGTTCTATCAGGGTCAATTCTCCTGTTGTCGTGGAATATTCTATGTGTAATAAAATAATCTATGTCGCACACAGACTCAGCTTACCAGCTCATTTGAAAGACTAGTGCTCAGACCACTACTCATGTCAAATGGAGAGGGAGGAAAGTCAAATCTCAGGGGAGAACTGAACTCATAACCTGTTGCTTAATAGGTCACCAGACCAACAATTCTCTCTCTCTCTCTCTCTCTCTCTCTCTCTCTCATATTAACACTGAAAACAAAGTAATCTATGATGAATAAATGACAGATGCCTTGTGGGCACATCTAAAAGCAGGTACATTCTTTATCAGTCAACTTAACAATGAGAAACCAATAATGCGCACCTAAATATCATATCCACACAACAACTCGGGCCTGTCTTACGACAGAAGTCTAACCCAACAAACCCATTTTTCAATAGAGCTGTAAAGACAAGTCACAGTCTTCAACAAATTTGGGGGGGGGGAGGGGAAGAAGACTATGTCTGTACTCTCCCTAACACCTCCCTTCCAAGAATGTGGCCCTATACAGTACACCCCCCACTATTTCACTCTATCTTGTTTCTCAACCTGCAGCACCTCTCTATCTCCCTGGGCGCATCCAGTGATCTTGTTGTGGTGAGGAAATAGGCACACACCCCTTTGCTCACAGAGACACTTAGAACAGAGGGAAAAAGAGAAAAGCCTGAAGCCAGGGCTTGCTTCATCCCATTGCTGCCACAGCCAGACCTGTTGTCTGGACAAACCTATTCCCAACAGTAGTAGTAGGGGAAGGGAGAAGTAGAAGTGGAGGATGGGGGGCAGGAGTTAGGGAGTAAGATTCCAGGGGGGAGGGGGGGGGGGAAGAGGGGGACTTGGAGTGCTCAGACTCAGAAGAAAATGATGATAGAGGTGTGCACGAAAAAGGAATCAGGAAACATGATGTTCTAAAACGGGCTACAATTCTACACCTCACTTTTGTAACTTGGAAGCTTTGCACCAGTTTGGAACAATTGCAGCATGTACTGCCTGCCTTTGTTAAAGAGACTGAGCTGTCCATCTGACAAAAACAAAGAAAGTCTTCTGCTCACGATTGTCAAAGCAGTTTCTCCCTATCAAAATTCACTGTGCAGTATGCAAAATGAAAGGAGAAAGCTCTCATCTACAAGACTGACAAGTATGCCTGTCTGGTCAGGAAACAGACACAGTCCAGTTACCAAGCTGAAGTCCGTACAGAGATACTGGAACTGAGGATTTGAAAAATACCCCTGCCTATAGTCTCATGAAACAGTACTTGATTTCTTGATGCAAGATCATCAGAGCCCCCTAAGCAATAGTGTTTGTTGGCAGCTAAAAAGTGCACCAGTTGGATCTGGCCAAGAAGGACGAAGACTAAAATTCACAAGAAATAATAATCTCTGAATCAACAGGTGTTTCCTAACATTTGATTGTGGAGTAGCAATCATTTCCAACGAAGTCAGAAGAAGTATGGATTTCACTAATAGCCGATCCACAATTAAAAGAGAAAAAGAAAAAGCACCTGACCAACCAGTCCCTTGAAATCATCATTCACTATGGTATGTCTTTTACCAGAGAATTTAACTAAACAATTTCCTTTTTTTCAATAAAGTTTGTTAAAAGTCAGCCATTGCACTAAAGGAATCCTTCAGAAAAAGTGTGTCCGTTACATCAACAACACCTCTGACTTCTTTATCCCCACACACCAGCAAACAAATGGACTACAGAAGTGAAAAAAAAAGGGAAATAGTGCACCCCCCACTATTTCACTCTATCTTGTTTCTCAACCTGCAGCACCTCTCTCTATCTCCCTGGGCGCATCCAGTGATCTTGTTGTGGTGAGGAAATAGGCACACACCCCTTTGTTCACAGCAGCAATTAGAACAGAGGGGAAAAGAGAAAAGCCTGAAGCCAGGGCTCGCTTCATTCCATTGCTGCCACAGCCAGACCTGTTGTCTGGACAAACACTCAAATAATGCTGTTCCCCTTCTCTTCCCAACACTGAAAGAGGGAAAGGAGGAGTAGGAGAGTTTGACAAAGAGTAAGGGAGGGAGGTTGTGGGGGAATGTGGGGGGGTGGGGGGGGGGGGGGGTGGGGGGGGGGGGGTGTTGCAGCCCTCAGACTGGGGATAAAGAAGGACAACTGTTGTGGAGGTGTGTCTGCAAGGATGGATGGAGGGATGGAGATGGCTGTTTTAAATTTGGGATGTACCTACTGTATGGAATTGTGTAACAGTGGGTATCCTACTCCCAGTCATGCAAGCAGGGATTCTTTATAAACTCACTGCCCTGTAGCTATCAAAAAGGAATGGGTCTCCCCCCCCCCCCCCCCCTCTCTCTCTCTCTCTCTCGCTCTGTGCCCCCAACTCTCATTTTCTTTTTTTCTATAGGGGTAGAAAAGGGAAATATTCCTAAGGTTAATGTACATGAAACAGATAATTGTTGATCAGCAAAATGATTGTCAGAGAAATAAGGAACAGCATGATTTTTCCTAATCCATAATTAAAAGAGCCCAAAAATTCCCCCCAAAAAACACCCACTTAATGTTTCCCTAAATCATCACTCGCAATGATCCTTTTATAAAAACAATATTAAAAAATCTACCTCCACAAACTCACTTTTAGTCGTCACATTTTCTGACTAATCCCATTGGAAGATCTCTCCCTAGTACCAATAGTTATCTGTACTTTCTCCTTCCTTCCCACTGACAAACTCACAGGCAGTCCTAAAAATAAAAACAAAAGAGCATGCCCACCACTATTCAACCCATCATCTTTTTTAGTTCTCTCTCCTTCAAACGGCACCTCTCTGTACGCACATTCAGTGATCTTGTTGTGGTGAGGAAACAGGCACAAAGCTGTTTACTCACAGTAGCAGTTACACCAGACAGAAAACTGGACAGCCTTAATTAAGCCAGGGGCTTCATTCAATTGCTTGTTTTGAAAAAAAAATTATTCTTTTATATCGAGGAAAATGGAATAAGCACTTAAGTGCTTTTTTTTTACATCAAGTCCCCGTGCGTATGCGGTTTTGCAAATTCTGTCATCCGTTCCCATCGGCACATAGTGGCCTACTCTTACGAAAAGCGGAACAGGATTTAACGTGTGCGCAAGATATTCTGCCTGCCTTCGCACACAGGGCCTCGGTTTATAGTCTCATCCGAAGGACTTTTGGGGGAGAGTGGAGAAGGCACTGATGTTAACTCCAGGGGAAAATATCCCCGTTCAATTGAACCCGGATCATCAGATTGCGAGCGCGATGTTCTGACCACTAGGCTATCCCGTCCCCCACTACAGCCAGAACTGTGCGGAAAACCAGCCTGGAGAAGTTAGTATCCTAACACTAGGCAGGGATGGAAAAGTACAGGAGTTAGAGCATAGGTACTGGAGGGCAGGGGGTTGGGGGATGGGGAGCGGTATGGAAGATAATGTAAAGTTTCAGAAAGAAAATGAATGTGAGAAAGAGATTTGGTTGATGGTAGTGTGCAAGAAATTGAAGGGATAGGACAATGCGTTTGGGATGTCCCTGTAACTTTTAAAGGGCTCTACATGTTTCGTTACAGACTTTTTATTATATCGTTTCTCATAAGTGTATGCATCTTTCATCAGAAAAGCCTTTACATCTTTCATTTAAGATCCTTTCGTCTTTGTCCAGGATTTTTCTTTTTGAAGTCCAGCATCTAGAATCAGTATAAGACTCACAAAAGGGAAATTTACAAAAGTAATTTCCATTGTTATTTCCCAATTAGACTATATATTTTCCCTTGTTAAATCCCATTAGTCTCCATACATTTAGCTCTTTATCCACGAAAAAGAAAGAAATCAAACTGAAAGACAGCAAGGCCAGGGCTTTGCAAGGTCCCTATATGTTGTTATGAGTAGTGGCTTATTAAAAATATGTAGCAACAAAGCAAGAATACGAGCAGTTGTTTGAGAGACTAATCTATTGATGGGAAAGCTAACCTCAGAGATACTGTATGCATTCACAGTAGTAGTCCAGGTATAAAAGGCACGCGTACAGCAAATTTACGTGGAAACTATACTGTATTTTTCTAACTTCCAAGCATAATTCAGTTTTACTTTTAACTTTCAGCTCTTCAAGTCATTTCATTCTTCATTTTCAGCAAAATGTCAAACAAAGCCAACATTTCCATAACCCCCAAACAGTATCCAGACAACGTGAATTGTCCATATTGAAGAGGAGGAGTGGGGGGGGGGGGGGTGGAGTCTTGACACAAGAGGATCAGCTTAGCCAGGTTAAAGGCATCACCAAGACGCTCACATGCCGCTCTTCCCAGCATGGAAACATGACCAAATCCGATCTTCTCCATCACCCCCCACCACAATGGACCGTTATTGCAACAGTAGGACTTCCATGAAAGCCATTAGTTCCAGACTGGTGGGGCTGGGCTGTTTGCAGGCAGCTGGGGTTCAATCTTGGGGCCGGGGATTGGGTGTCTTCCCAGACTGGGGGTAAACAACATGGCCATTTCGTGAACGGATTACACTGAAGCCACTTGCTGTTTTCGGGAACCTTTGGCCGATTCTAGACATGTTTTAAAGCGGTCGATTTTCTTTTCTCTCTCTCTCTCCTGCTTCTCTTTCCCTGCGTTTGCCTTCAGATCGTATTTTAGTTAATGTGTTCTGTCTGGTTTTTAGGGGTTAAAAATCAAGAAGGCTGATTTGAAGAGCCGACAGATGCCCCTGAGGGATAGGCCATAATTATCAACTTTGTTAATAGATGCACGTCCAAAGCCCTTGTTTAGTTTGTGGTTTTAACAAAATTTTTATATATATATATATATATATATATAAAAAATATATATTAATATAAATTTAATATTTGCTTAAAATGGACATTCCCTTGATGAAGCCAGTTTTTTTTTTTAATTCCCGTAAAAAAAAAGTATCTTTCCGAAATAAAACCCAAAAATCAATTCACTCTTCTCTTTCTGATCTTTATTCTTCCTCGTAAAACCTTTCCCTACCCCCCCCCCCCAAACCTCCCCCCCCCCCCCCCCCCCCACCCCCCTCCCCCCCCCAAAATTGTCGTGCACTCTTTGGGACCTAAAATTCAAGGACAATTTTAACAGATAAATTGCTAAAAAAAATTTTTTTTTGTGACATTTTCTGAATGGGATCTTGGGGGCAACATTACCAGTCGCTAAAGGATCGTGCTGAAGATAGGCCCCCCACCATCCTTTTCTGCCCTTTTCCCCCCGTGTGTCTCTCCACACATAACAGGCTAAGCAGGGCCCGATTTCCTCCCCCCCCCTCCCCCTCCCCCCCCCCCCCCCCTCGAGCATCTTTTTCCTCCACCCCTTCGGGCAATGCAGCCAATAGATAGCGTTTGTGTCTGTCTGTGTCAGCGCCTACTAACTGCTGGATAGATGCATGCATCTAGAAAGCTATTTAGAAGATCTATCTGTGCATGTCTGTGTGTGCTGTCGTTGTGTGTGTGTGTGTGTGTGTGTGTGTGTGTGTGTGTGTGTGTGTTGTGTGTGTTGTGTGTGTGGTGTGTGTGTGTGTGTGTGTGTGTGTGTGTGTGTGTGGTGCGGCGCGCGCAGTATGGGAAGGAGGGAGGAGGGGAAAGAGAGAGAGAGAGAGGGAGAGGGAAGAGAGAGAGAGGAGAGAGAGATGAAGAGAGGGAGGAGAGAGAGAGAGGGAGAGAGAGAGAGAGAGAGAGAGAGAGAGAGACAGTTAGACAGACAGACAGACAGAAACAGAGACAGAAACAGAGACAGACAGACAGAAATGGCATAGTCAGAGAAGACAGACAGACAGACAGACAGTCAAGACAGGCAGACACACAGACATAGAGACAGGGAAGATGACAGAGAGAGAGAGAGACAGACAGACAGACAGACAGACTGTCAGAGACAGAGACAGACAAGACAGACAGACAGACAGAGAGACAGAGACGATGAGAGAGAGGAGAGAGAGAGAGAGAGAGAGAGAGAGAGAGAGAGAGAGACTGACGATGTCCTATGATAACATTTACATTTCCTGGTCGTCATCATGTCTGAATCTCAAATACCACCAGGACAATAACACACACACACACACACCACACACACACACACACACACATACACACACACACACCACACACACTAATATCACTGAGAGTGAACAACCCAAATCGAATCGAACACACACACACACAACACACACACACACACACACACACACACACACACACAACAACCCCACCAAAATGATATACTTTTTAAACAAAGTAATCTAAAAGGTAGTGTTGAGAATTACGAAGGACAGAAGAAAAAAATGACAGTCTTAAAACAAAGCAATAATGTTGCTCTGTTGGTCGTTCCTCAGCAGAACATTGTCTCTTGCTCATCACACCTAGAAATGAGCGGTAAGTTCGTAAGTACAGACCGGATGGTAAGTTTGATTGAGACATCATGGCTGCTTTCAAATGCCTTGCTTTAATGCAGGCACCCATACTCATGACTCAGGGGATCTTTCTTCTTTCACTTGACTCCGGAGATCTTTCCTCCTTTCACTTGACTTATGGGGATCTTTCCTCCTTTCACTTGACTTATGCGGATCGTTCCTCCTTTCACTTGATTTATGGGGATCGTTCCTCCTTTCACTTGACTCAGGGGATCTATCCTCCTTTTACTTGTGTGACTCGGGGGATCTTTCCTCCTTTCACTTGACTTATGGGGATCTTTCCTCCTTTCACTTGACTTATGGGGATCGTTCCTCCTTTCACTTGACTTATGGGGATCTTTCCTCCTTTCACTTGACTCAGGGGATCTTTCTTCCTTTCACTTGACTTATGGGGATCTTTCCTCCTTTCACTTGACTCAGGGGATCTTTCCTCCTTTCACTTGACTCAGGGGATCTGTCCTCCTTTAACTTGACTCCAGGGATCTTTCCTCCTTTCACTTGACTCCAGGGATCTTTCCTCCTTTCACTTGATTTATGGGGATCTTTCCTCCTTTCACTTGACTTATGGGGATCTTTCCTCCTTTCACGTGACTCCAGGGATCTTTCCTCCTTTCACTTGATTTATGGGGATCTTTCCTCCTTTCACTTGACTTATGGGGATCTTTCCTCCTTTCACGTGACTCAGGGGATCTTTCCTCCTTTCATGGAGTATACTGGTTTTTATGGCACGAGCTTGTTATGGATAAGGACAATATCAACACGTTATTTCACTGCATAACAACGTTTCAATCCAGGCCTTTGCACTGGTCTAATACTAATAACTGACAAAACTGTTGGCCTAGGCGTAAAACTCCAACAAATATTAATCTTAGTATCGTGTAGATTCATAAACGAATAATATAATTCACAAATCATAGGGCACAAACAAGCACAAACACAGTTTACACATAATGTAGTATTTGAAAAATACAAAATTTGCATTGAACAATCAAACAAGCAAACAACAACTTCTGCAGCAAAAGCAGAACATGCTCAAGACAACTTGAGGTACATACAAATCAGGACAATTTGAGGCAAAATCAAATCAGATCTAAGGTAAAGGTAAGGTAGGTAAAGGAGTCCCATAACCTATAAGGTCGTAGGGGAGCGAGGCGTCAGAGACCTCACTTCTCTAGGGCCAGCATATTGAGGGCGGCGCCCATCTCCTCTCCCTCTCTGCTTTACCTTCCCTGACCCTAAAGAGGGCAGGTACCCATTTACAGCTGGGTGAACTGGGGGAACTGTACTGAAGCCAAGGCGCGCAAACGGTCACCCATCCAACTGGTAACCACGCTCGACGCTGCTTAACTTGGCTGGGGGAAAGCGAGTGCTCCGACCACTGAGCTATCCCGTCCCGATCAATTTCAGATAAATACAAATTAGGAGGATTTGAGAGAAATAGAGATCAGGGCAATTTTGAGGTAAATACTGATCTAAGCAATTTCAGGGAAATTCAAATCCGGACAATTTGAGCGAAATACAAATCAGAAATCCTGTATCTAAACCAGAACACATTTATTTATTTTTATTTATTAGTTTATATCGAGGATAATGGAATAAGCACTCGTGTGCGTTTTTTTACATCCAGTCCCCGTGTGTATGCGGTTTTGTAAAATTGTGTCATCTGTTCCCACCGGCACACAATGGCCTACTCTTTCGAAAAGCGGAACAGGATTTAACGTGTGCGCAAGATGTTCTGCGTGCGTTCGCACACGGGGCCTCGGTTTATAGTCTCATCCAAAGGACTGCATGGTCAGAGAAACCATGAAGGGACGGCGAGAGCGGGAGAGAGGGAGGCCAAAAAGGAAGAGAAGAGAACCAGGGCATATCCAATTCCTGAAAGACGCCAGTAAATCAGATCTGGCCTGCAAACTCAGGCAGGAGGAGGAGGGGGTGCAGGGGGGGGAAGGGGAAGGGGGGGGGGGGGGGTGCCTTGCCCACTGGACCTAGCTGGAACCACTACAAACCCAATGAGGGCGATTATCCCGTACTGCTGCAGCTCAAATCAAAGGCTGATGCTACACACCATAATGGTTCGGTTTGTCACCGCCTCAATTCAATCTGTTGGCCCCTGATTCGGGATGTTTTGGGAGTGGAGAGGAAAGGGGGGTGGGGTGGGGGGGGGGGGGGGGGGGGGGGGGGGGGGGGGGGGGGGGGGGGTGAGTGATCGGCCAAATGGGTGATTCTGTGAAGCAAATCAATTACTGTAAATATATTATTTTCTTTCTGGGTTGCAGCCTGCTTTTGCCCTGTTATTTTGTGATTGCAAATATATTTAGCTGCTTGTTTTTGTTGTTTGGGGTTTGTTGGGGTTTTTTTCTCTCTCTTGCTTATGGCTGTGTTTGTTTACATTTTAAAATCATTATGTAAATATGTATATTGCTGTTTTGTTATTTTTACAAAAATTATAATCTATGTGTTTTAGAGAAAATGAACACCCATAAGTGTATCTACTAAGGTCGATTAGGAAGGGAAGAAGGAGAAAAACCCTTTTCACGATATTTTTGTTGAGAAAAAATATAAATTTTCATCATTCGAAAAACGTTATTTAATCATTTGACTTAATTCAACGTTTGACCAAGGTAATCTAATATAATCTCAAAACAACAGTACTAAGACAACTCACACAACGAACAATACAACAACACCAAAAAATAGATTAAGAAACATGATGGAAGATACAGAGCGACGGGAAGAAAGGGGGGGGGGGGGGAAACCTTTGAAGGGAAAAACGAATTTATGTTGCAGTTAGAGACACTAAATCTGATCTTGCAAGCAAACTTCGGCGTCCATAAGACCCTGCAGAAACTCAGCACAAAAAAACAATTACGCCACACTGACACAGCCAAATCAACGCTGTTACTCTCCCAATGGGTGGGGTTTGTCGCCAGCTCAATTCAATCTGTTGGCCAATGATTTGGCGATGTTTTCTTTAAAGGGCTGGGATTTGTAAGGCTGAATGGTGTGCCTTATGGCAATTGTGTGAGCAAATTATGCAAAAAGAAACCCTCTCCCGTCTAGTTGCCAGTCTTCTCTAAGATTTGGCAGTTCTAAATATGATTAGCTATCGATTTTCCCCTCCCCCCCCACCCCTCCCCAATTCTCTCTCTCTCTCTCTCTCTCTCTCTCTCTCTCTCTCTCTCTCTCTCTCTCTCTCTCTCTCTCTCTCTCTCTCTCAATCTTTCAGTCCCAAACCCCTTATAGATTTCTTCTTATCTTGTTACAGGGTCAGGTTTCTGGTGTCTTTTTTTCCCCTGCTGGTCTGTCCCTTGCAGGGTGGGTATTGTTGAATTGAAGACAGATTCAGATGTACTTTCAGCGAAGGTGATGTGGAAATATGAGCGTTTTGTGAACGTTGGGGTTTAAGTGTGTTTTGTTTGTGTTTTGTGTGGGGGGGGGGGGGGGGGGGGGGGAATATGTGTGTGTGTGTGTGTGTTGTGTGGTGTGTGTGCGTGCGTGCGTGCGTGCGTGCGTGCGTGCGTGGCGTGCGTGTGTGTGTGTGTTTGGGGTTTTTTAATTTTAAACTAAGAGCACTTGAGTATTTGTCTTGTCTGTCTTAAAATGACTAAATAAATACTCTATTTTCCCTAAAGATATTACAAGAACAACAAAGAATGGAGGCAAAAGGCTCAAAATAAAAACATTACATTCATATTTTGATGGAAGTGTTGAGGTACTTTATGATAAAGTTCTTGTTGTTCTACCGAGCATCTACCACCATCTTTGATACTGTATGTACACATTGTACACGATTCCTCAACTTCTAGTGTCATCGTAGTTAGTAACAACAAACGGGATGATCCATTTTTGATTAAAAGAATGAGGTGTCATATTTCCTATTGTCAAAAACGCCCGAAAATCGTTATTTCCCAGCAAATACAGAGTGCACGACAGTCTCGACCAAACATGACGAGTGCATAGAAAGCCCCCATGATGGTGTGTTGGTAAAACCTTTAGCTCGAAAGTCTTCTTGCCCTAAACTTCAGTTCGAACTTTTTTGGGGGCAAGCTCATGCCACACTAGGACAAGGATTTATGCTAAATTGTTATAAACAACACATTTACTGCCTTTGCGAAAATGGGTAATTGAGTGATTTTTTTTTCTCTCTCTCTTTTCTCTCATATACCGTCTTTGACATTCAATGGACTGTGTCAATCTAAACTATGACCAGAACTGACACAAAGAAAGGAACCTTCGATAGATAAAAAGGCTTTGAAAACATCCTTTAGCGGAACAAGCCAACGAAGAACACGTAGGCCACAGAAGACTCATGTGGTCCACTTAACGGAAGCATGGCAAAATCGGATTTCCAACGCCAACCCCTCTGTTCTCGGAGATTTACTGAAACAGTAGGAAGTCAATGAAAGCTATTATTGTCGGAATGGGGGCTGTCGATTTAAGACTATTAGCTCAGTCCACACTGCAAATCGTCTTTAGCACTGTTCAGTCTGTAAGGGAAGGGGAGGGGGGGGGGGGGGGGGGGGGGGGGGGGGAGGGGGGGTGATGGGGGGGGGGGGGGGGGGGGAGCTAAGGTTTGGGTGTCCCTTTTAGGAGCCAGAGCCTGGGTGGTCGGATTAAACACATGGTGATTTGGTGAACGGATTACACTAAGGATGTTTGTGGGTTGGTTTTTTGTCCTTTTTCTGTTGGCCGTTTTCTGTGCTCCTGGCAGATTCCACACACGCTCAAGCATCGATTTTCTCTGACATCTCCATCCCCTCCTCTTCTCTTCCATTTAGTTAGAGCCCGCAGCAGCCAATGGAGGAAGTTTCTGCCCGTCTTTTTCTGCTTGACAGTTGATGCCTTGGAGAGGACTGTTCTTTTCCAATGGTGTGTCTGATTCATCAAGGTTGTATTATATCTGTACATTTAGGTGTGTCGCGGGTGGGGGGGGAGGGGGTGG
>CM054147.1:19258280-19270780 GCA_028751875.1 Rapana venosa
CCCCCCACCTCCCCACAATGACTGGAAATAAAAAATAAGAAAACAAGAGGACCACTACACCACTCTATCAGTCAACCTTCTTTGCAGACACATCCAACAAGTTCAGACTCTATCCTACAACCAACTATGCAGGTTCCAGATGAAGAAGTAAAAAGGGGGGGGGGGGGGGGGGGGGAAGTAACCCACAAGCAAGACCAGCCCCACCCGACCCCCCCCCCCCCCCCCCTCCAAATTGCTTCCCTTTCAAAGCGGCAGGTGTCAGTGACAAGGAGGGAAGGGACTTTCAATGACCTCCCCCTTTTACCGCAGTCCTCCATTCTTCCCCCCTCCCACCCCATCTCTTCTTCTGGCCAAGACGCCCCCCTGCCAGGGTGGGGGGGGGGGGGGGGTGGAGAGGGGGGGGCCAAAAGCCGTCTTCATCAGGCCTCTGTGGAAAATGGCCAGAGAATGAACCACTTGGCATGGGATAAAGGAGAGAATTGGAATTAGCCTTGCAAGTCCCTTCCCTTCCAATCAGATCTTGCTAGCGGAAATTAGCCAGGAGCATAGGACAGATAGGGATAGGGGTGGTTAAGGTAGTGGTGGTGATGGTGATGGTGGTGATGGTGGTGATGGTGGGGTTTTTTTTTGGGGGGGAGGGGGGGTATTGGAGGAGGTATGGTGTTATAAGGTCCATCGCTTTTCTTTGAGGTCGGTCTTTTTTTTTTTCTGAAGGATTTGTCCCGATGCAGAGACGCTGTTGAATTGGGTTCAAGATTAGGCCTATCTGTGGTAGTTTGAATCTTCCCCTCCCTCCCTCCCTCCTCCCTCCCTCCCTCCCTCCCTCTCTCTCTCTCTCTCTCTCTCTCTCTCTCTCTCTCTCTCTCTTTCTCTCTCTGTGTTTCCCTTCTACTAATTATTCATTCTCGCAATGTTCATTACCACAGAGTCAAGCGTTTGGGCTATTCATTTATTGATTACTTTGGGTGCGCTTTAGAGCAAAGTTGAAACGACAAAAAGAGATAAAAAATCAGGCAGATAAAATTATACACATATATACATTATTTATATATATATATATAGAGAGAGAGAGACAGAGAGAGAAGACAGAGAAGAAGACAGACAGACAGACAGACAGACAGAGACAAACAGGGGTTTAAAAATGAAAAATGTTAAAAAGATAGAATACCCCCATCACACACCACACCACACACACCACACACACACACACACACACACACAGCTGGGAGAGGGATAGCCAAACCATACTGGATAACACGGATTCACTCTCCACAATCCCCCCTCCCTTCAAACACCACCACCACCACCACCACCACCCAGCCACCCCACAGCACAAAAGGAAGACCACACCCACACAGCCAGATTCCAACGGGAGTCCAACAAAAACTTCAAGAGGCTCGATTATCGCTAATTAGACCCCAGACAGGGACGATTTCAGCACCTACCCACCCACCCATCCACACTCCACTGCCGCCAGCACCCATCACACACACAGACAAACGCCACCGAACAAACAACACAGATAAACCATCTGAACAAAAATCAGCACACACACACACACACACACAAGGGGGGGACGGATACCACAGTGGTTATGAATTGCATCGCAAAATGACAACGAGTATTCATTACCATTAAGAGATTTTTAATGATCCCTGGAAAAAACATCAGGCAATTCTCATCTCCAAAGCTATAAGATGAACTTACGAGGCCCGTGTGTGACACACGCAAACATCTGCGCACACACGAAACACTGTCACCACTACACTCAAGATGCCATTGTGACCGGTGGAACAGATGACAGAATTTACAAACCGTTCACACCGGACTAATGTTAATAAAAGCACACCAAGTCCGCCACATTCCATAACCTCGATAACAAAAATAAAAACTTTAATCAAGTTTAAACAAGCAATGCATGTTTATTCAATGTACCTCTGGAAATAAAATTTGATTGACTTCACACCCACACCATTCGCAAGCCGAGCTGCAACCACACAACACACCACACAGAAAGAGCTACGCCGCGTGTACACAGCTCAACCACTTCTCTCTCTCACAAACACAATGCACCCACCGACCCCAGAACCTCCCCCCCCCCCACCGCTTACACATCAACAACACCTCCCCCCCCCCCGCCCCACCACTACAGCCTAATGACCTACACCACCACCACCACCACCACACTGTAGGGTAGGGCAGGGTAGCTACTGTCTTTCAAATCAAGTCTTTCAATACTACTACACATGTCCAAGTTTCTAAACACTGTCTGTACTATGCCTTTGCCCCCTGGTTGAACAAGTTGTGAAGACACCCCTAGCCCTGCTCCCCATCTTCTTCTTGACAAAGGCGAAGGGTTGAGAACTTTCAATCGAATCAGTGGCGCTCTCATGTCTGTCTTGTGTGTGTGTGTGTGTGTGTGTGTCTGTCCGTCCACCCACGCGCGAAGACAGTTTTGTCAGAGGTGAAGAACCCACGCCACCTTTCTGACTTCCAGCAACCCATGGTCGGCACTTGGCCTATCGTTGTCACCTGCTACTCTTGTCTTGTCTCTGTCCCGTCTGCCCCTGTCTGTGTCCGTCTTTCTGTCTGTCAATCTCTAATGTCTGTCTGTCTTCTGTCTCTGTCTGTCTGTCTGTCTGTCTGTCTGTCTGTCTCTCTCTCTCTCTCTCTCTCTCTCTCTCTCTCTCTCTCTCTCTCTCTCTCTCTCTCTCTCTCACCAACGCTCGCACGCACACACACGTACACACACACATATGTAGATAGCTAGACAGACAGACAGGTATACATACACACACGAGCGCGCGCGAGTACACACACACATAGGCAGATAGCTAAACAAACAGTTAAGCTAAACAAACAGTTAGGTAGACAAATCGATAGACAGCCAAACAGACAAACAGACAGATAGATAGATAGATAGATAGACAGATAGATAGATAGACTGATTGATTGATAGACTGATAGATAGATTGATAGATAGATAGATAAATAGATGGATAGATAGATAGATTTGATGGGAATTTTTTTTATAATTCTTTTATATCGAGGATAATGGAATAAGCACTTGTGTGCTTTTTTACATCCAGTCCCCGTGTGTATGCGGTTTTGTAAATTCTGTCATCTGTTCCCACCGGCACACAATGGCCTACTCTTACGAAAAGCGGAACAGGATTTAACGTGTGCGCATTGAGAATTGTGGGGAAAAAATACATAGGAAGACAGACAGACAGATAGATAGATAGACAGATAGATAGATAGATAGATAGATAGATAGATAGATAGATAGATAGATATGGACCGGTAGAAGAATTTGGGTGGTTGGTGTGGTGGTTAAAATATTGTACCATGATACGTCCTTATTTCTTGACATTGTAAGGCTTTCTTCTCTTTGACTTTTCCTCATGAAAAACAATAACAAAAACATATATTTCTTAGACGGATGGCTTGATGGGAAAAAAACATCCAAAAAACCCAACAACAACAATAAATGCATTGCTTATTCAATGCACCATCTGGAAATTGACAGAATTTCATTAATTAACTTTTGACGCACCTGTCCTTCCTTTCCTCTCATCTGGTTTTCTACCTACCACCAAGCGACCAGTCGATGATGACACCATTCTTCCATTTTTCTATAGAGTTGTGAAAACTGTCTACTTGATCTGGCATTTAGACCTGGACAGAGCAGGTGGGGTAGGGTGGGGGGGGGGGGGGGGGGGGGGGGGGTAAGTGAACTTAAAGAAGACAGTGAGTGGTGGACATGAGAAAGTTGTCGAAAAACGAGAGAGAGAGAGAGAGAGAGAGAGAGAGGAGAGAGAGAGAGAGAGAGAGAGAGAGGGAGAGAGGAAGAGAGAGGAGAGAGAGGGGGGGGGGGGGTGGGAGGGGAGGATGGGGAACACAATGAAACACTAGCTTTAAGATTACAGAGAGGTGTGTGTGGGGAGGGGGGGGGGGGGGTGAGCTTGTGGTGCACAACATAGTATTTCAGTTAAAAAGTTTGAACTATCAGTTGTTTGAAATAAAAGTAAGATTTTTGGGGAGTAGAAGTTATTATTATTGATCATTTCACTCAATTGAAAAAGAAAACAACAAAACCAACGACGGAAGACTAAAAATAATGCCACAAAAAGTGGACCAATATGAAGAGTTAACCCTGAACCATTCAAAAACATGGCTAGTCAACATTTTCCTGGCCACAATATCTGCACACAATTTAAAACCGATTTGTTGTCTTTTGAGTTCTAAAAAAACCCAAACAAAACCCCAACCAAACAAATAAAATAAAGGTTACCTAAGCTAAGACAACGCTTACGATTGAAAATAAAAAACAAAAAACCAAGATTGTAAACAAGTATCGTATTACACACACACACACACACACACACACACACACAACACACAAACCACACAAAGCAGAGCAAGAGAGAGACAGAGACAGACAGACAGAGCACAGCAGAGAGACAGAAAGACAAACAGAGACAGAGACAGAGAGAGAGATGTCATGCCTTGTGTTGTTGTGTGGCATGCAATAGGTCTCAACTGCAGTTTTTAAAAAAAGAGCGCAATAATTATAGACAATAATGCAATTCAGCAGCTACCAAAGCAACGGGTTCACCTAAAAACCCCTGCTGTCCAACATAATTAAAGTTAGTCCGGTCTTCACAAGATTGTACACGCGCAAACGAATTCCTTCCATAGAGACGAGGTGCTCGGTATTCTTTTCTGATTGACCATTAACAGGTATCAATCGGACATTTCTTATAATTATCGTTGTTTCAGACAAAAAACCGAGACTCCCTTTATGTTTTTTTTCCTTCAAACACAACTAAATCAGAGCTCACTCTGAATTCTAATCAGGTCGGTTTTGTTTGTTTGGCGGTGGGTTTTTTTTTTAATTTTAATTTGTTTGTTGGTTTTTTGGTTTGGTTGGCTGGGTGGGTATTTTTTGTTTCTTTGTTGGTTTTTTTGTTGTGGTTTTTGGTTGTTGTTGTTGTTTGTATTTTGGTTTTGTTTTGGGGGGGAGGGGTTGGGGGGGTGGTGGATTGTAAATTCTTTTTTCTGGCCGATGAATTTCTAAGAAAGAACACATCATATAAAAAGAATCCTACATTTAACTCTTTTTTCACAGATGGCATTGTATCAAGATCCAAAACAGAATCCTACATTTAACATGTTTTCACAGGTGGTATTGTACCAAGATCCGCATTTCCCCCTTCAAAAGGGAAAAAAACCTAACGAAACCAGACCACTAGCCTGCTTTTTCAGAGACACAGAATTCATGTATCTTCACTAGGCCCTAGACTAAGCCCTTTCCGTGGTGGCAGGAGGGAGGAATGGGAAGCAGGAAAGGCAGGTCTGCCGATTTGGCTATACTATGCTACACTACACTACACTACGCTACACTACACTACACTGCACTACACTGCACTACACTGCACTGCACTGCACTACCCTACCCTACCCTACCCTACGCTACCCTACCCTACCTACACTACACTACACTACCTACACTGCACTGCACTCACCTACCCTACATACCCCCCTCACTACCCTACACACCTACCCTGCACACCTACACTACACTACCCTACCCTACCACTACCCTACCCTACCCTGCACATCAACTCCACTCCACTCCACTCCATTGTGCTCACCACGAGACCACACACACACACACACACACACACACATTATATCCTAACAACCTGCATATAACCTAAACCTCCCAGTCTAATCACACACACACAGACCCTACTAATTGACGTAATTACCTCACTATCCTCATCTACCACATCCTACGACACTATCTCGCAAGCTGCGAGCAGTCAAACTGGCATCATCCACATAGGCCTACTCCAGCTCTGAAAACTTGGAACCTTTTGTCTGACACCTCAACAGGGTGTATGTGAGGGATCAGTGTTTGTCACTGGCTATCAGCCCCTTCACACCACCAGAAGATAGCATCATCTCCCTCAGCTCAGATGCTGGGGGGTACTGGCAAGACAATTATCGCCTCATCCCCCTCCTTGCTGCTTCTGGGGCAAGTTCCCTCCCCCCACTAAGACAACCATCAGGTCACTGTGGTGATGCTTCCCACCTTTCATGCCCCCTGAGATGCTGATTACCCTGATAGGTTACTTTTCAGTGTGCACAAACACGCGTGTCAGTGATAAGAGAGACAATGAGAGGAGAAAATGACTTAACGATATGGAGGAGAGACATTCTCAAAAGTGATTAGTTATTATTATGAAGTTTTGAAAACTCGAGATAGTCACTGAGGATAATGACGGTGGTGGTGAAACGTGCTCACAGTTAGATGATCACTCTTGCCGGAGTTATTCACAAAGTGTTGACGATGATGGGCCTATTCTGGGGTCACTACAATGCCTGACATGCGCGTTGACAGGAAATAATCATCGTAAGCGGTTTGTTGCACCTTGTTGTAATCGATTTTTGAAAGGATGTGGAGTTTCGATGCGTGTCACTTGACAAAACCGTGTGTTTCTTTTCCTTAATATAAAATATTCTCACGGTGTCAGTGTGGATAATCATTACTGTTCAAATAGTTTAAGAAAAGGGGGTCTTAGCATTACGCGTGAACGCGCGCGCACACACTCACATTCACACACACACACACACACATACACACAAACACTACAACACACACACACACACACACACATACACACACACTTACACACAAACACACACACACACACACACACACACACACACAACTGGTATTACATAGACATGTCGATTCAGGCCACATCAGTTCTCAGATGTGGTCAAATTGAATCTATATGCCCCCCCCCCCCCCCCCCACCCCACCCCCACCCCCTTTGCAACGGGCAAAACCTTTACCTGCATGCAATAAAATCCTCTCTCTCTCTCTCATACAATTTATGCCACACAATACAGCAGAACAAACCAATAAAAAGCAACTAACCGAACACACACACATAACACACACACAACACACACACACACACACACACACAAACACACACACACACCACCACCACCACCACCACCACTACCACTACCCCCCCCCCCCTAACCCCCAACCCACCACCCTCAACCCCCACCCACACCCCACTCCTCCCCTAACCCCCCCCCCCCTCCACACACACACACACACTCTCTTCCCCAACCCCCACTCCCTCCTCCCACCCCCCCCCCCCCCCCCCAACCCAAACCCCACCAACCCATCCCCCATCCCACCCCCATACCCAACACACACACACACACACACTTTCTCTCTCTCTCTCTCTCTCTCTCCCTCTCTCTCTCCCTCTCTCTCTCTCCCACACCCACACACACCTAACACACACACACACACACTCTCTCTCTCTCTCTCTCTCTCTCCCTCTCTCTCTCTCTCACTCTCTCTCTCCTCTCTCCTCTCCCTCTCTCTCTCTTTCTCCACCTCTCTCCCTCTCCCTCTCTCTCTCTCCCCCCTCCCCTCTCTCTCTCCTCCCCTCTCTCTCCCCTCCCTCCCTCCCCTCTCTCCCCTCTCTCTCCCTCCCCCCTCTCTCCCCCTCTCTCCCCCCCCTCCTCTCCCCCTCTCCTCTCTCTCTCTCCCACACCCACACACACACACCGATGGTGATTTTCCGTCTAAAATCACTAAATGTGAATAGACGTTAAACTGAAGATCACACACACACCGACTCACCTGCACACGCGCCTCGCTGAGGTCCAGTCGCAGGGCCAGCTCCTCGCGGGTGAAGACGTCCGGGTACTGCGTCTTCTCGAAGGCTCTCTCCAGCTGGTGCAGCTGGTAGGTGGTGAAGGTCGTGCGGCTCCTCCGGATCTTCCTCTGCTGCTGCTGCTGCTGCAGCCGGCTGGCGTCATCATCGTCCTCCTCCTCCTCCCCTCCTCCGGCCTTGTCCTCCGAGGCATCCATCAGATCCTGAGCGTGCTCCTGGAAGCTTCCTCCTCCTCCTCCTCCTCCTCTTCCTCCTCCTCTTCCTCCTCCTCCGTCCTCTTCCCCATCCTGGCTGAGGCTGAGGCTTTGGTAGTCACCTCCCACTCTTCCTCCTCCTTCTATTTCGGAGTTGTTGTTGTTGTTGGGGGTGTTGGTGGTGGTGGTGGTGTTTGTGTTTTCTAAGAAGGAGGAAGGAGAGCTTCTGGAGTAGTCTTGGCCGCTCTCTCCTTGAAGGTGGAGTGGGTGGGGGGGGGGGGGTTGGGGGGGGTGGTGGGGGGTGGTGGGGGGTGGTGGGGGTGGGGGTGGACCCTGGCTGACTCGGGCTAAAGGCTGGGGGGGGCCCCTGCCCTTTTTGTTTTTGTCTTTGTCTTTGTTGCCCCCTTTTCCTCTACGTATCCTTCTGAACCTGAGCAAGAAGGAAGCAAAAAAAAACTCCAACCTCGAACCGAAAAGATTATTCACAAAAAAGCCATTTGGCCCAACTGAAGGGGTTGACCGAAACTGTAGTATTTAGAGAAGAAAATAAGGAAGCGACACACAAAACAACCAACCAAAATGACTGTATCCCCCCCCCACAACCACCACAAAAACAACGTTCAAAAAAATTTGAGAGAGAGGGAAGAAGGAGGAGAGAGGGAGGGGGGAGGAGAAGGAGTGGAGAGAGGGGGAGAGAGATAGGAAGGAGAGAGGGAGGGAGAGGAGAGGGAAGGAGAGAGAGAGAGAGAGGACGAGAGAGAGAGGGGAGGGAGAGGAGAGAGGGAGGGAGAGAGAGGGAGGAAGAGAGAGAGGGGGAGAGAGAGAGGAGAGAGAGGGAGGGGAGGAAAGGAGGGAGGAGAGGGAGGAAGGAAGGAGGGAGAGAGAGGAGAGAGGGAGAGTGAGAGAGAGAGAGAAAGGGAGAGTGAGAGAGAGAGAGAAAGGATAGAGAGGGAGAGAGAGAGATGAAGAGAGAGAGAGAGAGAGAGAGATGAGAGAGAGAGATAAAATGATGGTAGGTTGGTGGAGGATGGGTTTGTTGAATTTTGATGGGGGGTGGGGGTGGTGGAAGAGGGGGGGCAGGGATGTGTGTGTGTGTGTGTGTGTGTGTGTGTGTGTGTGTGTTGTGTGTGTGTGTGTGTGTGTGTCAAATTCATTTAACGTCTTTTCACAGTTGTGATATTGACGGATGTTGTGGGTGTGGTTGTGTGTGTGTGTGGTGTGTGTGTGTGTGTGTGTGTGTGTGGTGTTGTTGCCCGTGCATACAGGTGTTCTGTTTTTGTGTTACTTCTACTAATTATGATATTGATGTCAAAACAAAAAAATCATCATCATCATCATCATCATCATCATCTATTAGCAACAGTCTCGTCATAAGTATTATCATTATCATCGGTGGTGGTTATTATCTCTTTTCTCTTCCTCCTCCTTACCATAATCACTCACCTCATGTCTATCATTACCACCACCACTGCCACTACCAACAGCAAAATTACTGCAATGATGATAACAACAACAAATAATGATGATGATAATAATGATAAAGGTGATGGTAATAATACAAAATTGAAAAATCATAATAATAAAAAGAAGAAGAAGAAGTAGTAGTAGTAGTAGTAGAAGTATTAGCAGTAGTAGTAGTAACTATATCAATAATAATATTGATGATGATAATATATATATATATATATATATATATATAAATTAATAACAACAACAACAACAACAATAATAATAATAATAATAATAATAATAAATAATAATAATAACAAAGATTACCAATTTCACTAACAAAACTGTTTAGCTTTTTTTTATAAAAAAACTCTCACCAGACAGGTTGATGCTATGGTGATTGTTGTTGTTGTTGTTGTTGTTGTTGCTGCTGCTGTTGTTGTTGGTGGTGGGCCTGGTGCCGGAGGTGGGCAGGTGGGCATGTTTCAGGCGATGGTTGTCATCCCTCTTGGCCAGAATGTTGCTGATGCTGAAGTTGTTGTACGCCTTCTGCCTGCTGACCGAGTCCTCTTCCTCCATGGGTGGAGAGAGGGAAGGAGGGAGGGATGGATGGAGGGAGGGAGGGAGGGATGGATGGATGGATGGAGGGAAGGAGGATGGATGGATGGATGGATGGATGGAGGGAAGGAGGATGGATGGATGGATGGATGGATGGATGGATGGATGGATGGATGGATGGACGGATGGAGGGAGGAGGGGAGGGATGGACGGATGGATGGATGGACGGATGGAGGAATGGATGGATGGATGGATGGATGGATGGATGGATGGATGGATGGATGGATGGGATGGGCACACTGTCTGGAATAGATAAAAATGCAAATGGTTAATTAAACAAAGAAGCATGCAAACGTAGATATGCAAAGGGAAAATTATAAAAGCCTATCAACAAGCATATACTGAAATTTTAAAAAAGGGTATGCGTGCGCGCGCACACACAAAACACACATACACACAGTAAGTGCGCAAGCAAGAAAGCGTGCTCGCAGGGGAGGGGAACAGGGGTGGGAGGGGGGGGGGGGGGGGGGGGGGGTAGTGGCTTTAAACATTTTTTTTTTTAAGGCAATATGAATACGAATTAGAATTCGTTATTAACACCAGAAGCAACAGCTTACGAAGAGAGAGAAGAAGAAAAAAGAACAGACCGGGGGGAAAAAAACAGAAAAGAAAGAAAGAAGAAAGAAAGAAAGAAAGTGAGACAGAAAATAAAGGAAGGAGAAAAGAATAGAGAGGACAAGGGAAGAATAAATTTAAACATATTATAGGCCGTAACATCAATTTTTCGTCCGTTATTTTAAAAAAACAAACCATTATGATTTATCTGAGAGGAGAGAGAGAGAGAGAGAGAGAGAGAGAGAGAGAGAGAGAGAGAGATTCATTCATTCATATTCATTCATTCTATTATTCATTAACTCAGTTAAAGTCTTTTTAAACCCTCAATGACAAACAAATCTATGAACGATCATAATCAATAGCCAGAATTGCAGAATCAATCATTCACTATTCAGTTCAAGGAATCCAAAAAGAGATTTTAACCCAGCACACCTCATGGAAATATTTTGCATCATTATATGATTATCTTAGCATAATGCCCCCTGGCGTGTGCTACGTTTGTCTATAATATAAAACAAGCATCTTTTTTAGAAGAAAAAATTTTTTTAACCAAATAAATATCAGTTTGTGTGGATTTTTGTTATTAGTATTTACCAAATATCAGTAGTTTTGTGGATTTTTTGGGGGTAATATTTACCAAATATCATTAGTTCTTTGTGGATTTTTGTGTTTAGTATTTACTAAATTTCTGTAGGTTTTAATGGATTTTAGTTGTTAATATTTTTGGTTAGTTTGTCACACATACTTTCAATCTCTTTCACTGGAAACTCAATGCAAAACAAAAACAACAACAACAACAACAACAAAAACCAAACCCCAAACAAAACAAAACAAACGGACTTTACATATTTTCAGCCGAGTTTCACATTATTAACAAAAAAAAAGTAAAATGCTCTTTTGATTCTCTAACCCTCCCCCCTCCCCCCCCCCCCCCCCCCCCCCCCCCCCCCCCCCCCCCCCCCCTTCTCCTTTTACGTTTATTTTTACCCCTTTCATTTCTTTGTTTAAAAAAATTTAAACCTTATGTCAATATTCTTTTTAATCTCTTTTAAATATTAAGCATAAGAATAAAATGACTTTTCCAGAAAAAAAAATGTGACCGGAAAAGATAGAGATGTCTGTCTAGTCTGTATTATATAACACACAATTATCAAACCAGGCTTTTTCCGCATTGATATAGATTAGACTACGTCCTTGTAATCATGCTCTGCACTTTACTGCTTCTCGTGCATTGAACAAGCATTGAAAAAAAACTAAATAAATAAACGTTGCTTTCTTGTTGTGTTTTGGTTTAGTTTCTTCTATTTCTTTGGTTTCTTTTTGGTTTGCCGTTTTGTTTTTATTTTTGTTTTTTTCGTTTTGTTTTCAGTGTGTGTGTGTGTGTGTGTGTGTGTGTGTGTGTGTGTGTGTGTGATTACTTTTGTTCTTTTAGCGTTAGTGAAAATGCTGGGGAGGGAAGGGGGGAGGGGGAGTAGCAGTCTTTTCCAATTGCTGTTTATGTTGGTGGTGTTTTCCTTCTTCATTTCGTTTTAGCTGGTTAACTAGTTCCTTACTCGTATACATTTTATTTATTTGTTTATTACTTAATTAATTAAGCTGGCTTGTTTTGTGGGTTGTTTGTTGGTTTTGTTGTTGTTGTTGGTTTGTTGTTGTTGTTGTTGGGGTTTTTTTTTGGGGGGGGGGGGTTGGGGGGGGGGGGGGGGGTCTTTTTCCGATAATATTCACAATACGAGCATGACACTAAAAACAAACAAATTAAAATTAAAAAAAAAACAATAACAAACAAACCCCAGATCAGATCAAGTCACTCAATCACTGAACTGATCAGTGACTTCAGACACAAAGACACCTACCTACCTATACTACACTCGGCCACAGTCTATTTTACCAGGCATGATAAAACTCAGTCACAGCACTTCTAATCTGAACAGACACGTTTTCTACAACCTGAATGTAACTGTTACATATT
>CM054147.1:19275780-19283280 GCA_028751875.1 Rapana venosa
ATCAACGGCGACAATCACTACCACCAACCCCACATCAACATCATCATCATGGCTGCATGCTCTGAAACTGTCACAGACTGCTGGCTACCGACTATTTGTCCAGTAGTGAAAAGATCATCTATTATACATTTGCCTGCGGTTCACTCCCCCTGTCCATCACTAAGACTACATTAACTGCGGGGTCCAAAAGTGGTAGCTATTAACTTATGACCTTAAGTCCTAACTAGAAGCTCGTTACGACACGATTTTAAACACATGATGAGCACTGGTCGACTTCACGTGTCTGTATGACAGGCGAGTGTCGATTCGCTGTAGGGAGAAATTTAGGCCACGCCCACTTATGATCGGTTTAGGCTCCGCCCCCCTCTTTTTTTCCCCCTGTTCACCACGATCCGGAAACTTTCCTCTCTCTCTCTCTCTCTCTCTCTCTCTCTCTCTCTCTCTCTCTCTCTCTCTCTCTCTCTCTCTCTCTCTCAAATTTGGTATTAGATTGCTGACGATTAATTGACTTGTTGCAGAGTTGCCGACATGTCGATTTTTTGCCAGTTTAGAAGTTTTATTGAAGAAATAACTATCTCTCTCTGTCTGTCTCTCTGTCTTTCTCTCTGTCTGTCTCTCTGTCTGTCTCTGTCTGTCTCTGTCTCTGTGTCTGTCTGTCTCTCTCTGTTTCTCTGTCTCTCTCTGTCTCTCTGTCTCTGTCTGTCTCTCTGTCTGTCTCTGTCTGTCTGTCCTGTCTGTCTGTCTCTGTCTCTGTCTCTCTCTCTCTCTCTCTCTCTCTGAGAGGCTGGGGTAATTCGCTTCTGCGCTTGTTTGAAGCCACGGTGATGGGAATCATTGTCTGTATTGGATAAGCAGCAAATTCTCTCTCTCTCTCTCTCTCTCTCTCTCTCGCTCTCTCGCTCTCTCTTTCTTTCTTAGCTGATGGGGGATTGGCAAATTTATGACATTACTAAAATCTCATTTCACCAACAGAAAAACAAGAACAGCAACACAACAAAAAAACACAAAAAACAAGCACAGCTATACCTCCCCCCTCCTCTCTCTCTCTCTCTCTCTCTCTCTCTCTCTCTCTCTCTCTCTCTCTCTCTCTCTCCTCTCTCTTTCTCTCTCTCTATTCAAGGGGAATTTTCCCCTGGAGTTAACATCAGTGCCGACTCTACTCTCCCGAATGTCCTTCGGATGAGACTATAAACTGAAGTCCCGCGTGCGAACACACGCAGAACATCTTGCACACACGTTAAATCCTGCTCCGCCTTTCGGAAGAGTAGGCCATTTGTGCCGGTGGGAACATATGACAACACTTCAAAAACTGCATGCTTACAGGGAACAGGATGTAAAGAAAAAAGCTCATGAATGCTCATTCCATTAACCCCGAAATAGAAGATTAATCATAAAAAAATTCCTCTCTCTCTCTCTCTCTCTCTCTCTCTCTCTCTCTCTCTCTCTCCTCTCTCTTCCTCTCTCTCTCTCTCTCCTCTCTCTCTCATGAGGGTGCTTGTGTGCACACGCATATTCGAAAACAAAACCCCCAAAACAACTAGTGTGTCTTGGGTAAGTTGATCCTGGCGGAGCCCATTCCTCTCTAGATAACAGAATGCATGCTCGGTATGTTCCTCCTGTAATCCGTACCAATACCCGACCAACACATCTTCCAAAGATAGGTTGGGTTTTTACTGCGTGCGCAAGATATTCCTTCGTGTGTGCCTGCCCACTCCCGTCTTGGGTTTATGACCTCATCCTGAAGGAACTGCAAAGGAATGGACTTGTATCTTTCTTGGTATCTCATACAGAGATCACATAACCAAGGAGGAAATGACAACCAGAATTTGAAAATGCCATAGGGCCGTATGAAGAACTCCTGAACTTCAGTGAATAAACGCAAACTGGAGTGGTAGGGGCACTTCACACGAACATCTGGCTTGGCCAAGACAGGGAACAGTACAAGGAGGGAGACGAAGAGGCAGAGAGAGAAAACGATGGGAAGACAACATCAGAGAGTGGAGGACTGGCCTTTAAGGGAATGTCGTACTTCGGAAAGCTGAGAACCGGAGGAGTGGAGGAAGCTGGCTGCAAAATCTTCAGTGGTGCCCCAAGTAGACTACGGGATAAGTGAAGGGGGAGGAATCAGATCTGATGTTAACTCAAGAAAAGGGGTGGGAGTAGGGAGGGGTGGGGGAACCTACTCAAACAGTTCAGTGGTGGCTCGAATCCCCACACTGACATTATCCTTAGGCCACGAGTCCCATAATTATATTCTAACTACTTGGCTACTGGGCCAGTGTGAGTAAAAAGGAAACCAGTTAAAAGAAAAGCAAAACCAGTGTGCATGCGTTCGTGCGTGCGTGCGTGTGTGTGTGTGTGTGTGTGTGTGCTGCGCGCGCGTGCGTGCGTGCGTGTGTGTGTGTGGTGTGTGTGTGTGTGTGTGTGTGTGTGTGTGTGTGTTTAACTTCCTCATTGATACAGATTGTCAATAATGCGCCAAAGCTCAAATATTTCATATTAATTTCCCTTTAGCTTACGGAAAAACGAATTCCAATTCCAACTCCAACTCCAACTACTTAATTATCTCAAACAAGAGAGAAATTCACTTAAGTTAAAACATACCCAGCATGCGTCCCTATACCAAGAGAGGGCTGAGCTCCGCTGCAAGGTCCAACTTGCTGTGAGGCACGGCCTGAACAGACCCACCCGCGCAGCACCTCAATGAGTCCTCAAGGATTAAGGGTCAGAAAGAGAGAGAGCCGGCCTACAGTGATTGTTGGTTCCTGGACTAGAAGCTCATCCTCCATTCAGACTGTGAATAAGGATTGTTACACTGCAGAGAGGCCACTGTGTCGGTCCGTGTAGAGTAGAGGTGCGGGTTGTGTTGTACAGAGGAGTGTTCAACTCCTGATCTGACCAAGGTGGCGGTGACTGGTGGGAACAAAGACGGGTTGAAGTCTCGAGAGGGGGCGTCTGTTGTTTTTTTTATTCTACCCCTCCCTTTGTTTCTGCCTTGTTCCTTTTCTTCCTGTCTCCACCTCCTTGTCTACTGGCTGCCTTCTTGATCCATGCTCTTGCCTTCCCAAGACTTAAAAGATAACAATGCTTTCCACACGCTAAAGTCGGATGTGCTGGACCTGACTTGTCAGACACTTAACGACAGACAGCGCAATGCCTTTCCCGTTCGTTATGACAGACAACAGTAGTTGCTGTCTGAGCGGTGTAGGACGATCACCAAGAAGAAGTCCGAAGTGATCTTTTCCCCTTTGGTTAACGTTGGTAGTAAGTGGCTCAACTCCCACCCAGCCTCTCTCTCTAGTCTCTCTCTCTGTCTCTATCTTTATGTCTGTCACTGTCCTGTCCTGTTTGTCTGTCTGCCATCCCCCCCCTTCTCCCCTCCTCTCTCTCTGCTCTCTCTCTCTCATCTCTTCCTCTCTTTTGAAGCTTTCGATACTTCCAGCGTGGTTACCTCTTGGATGGGTGATCAGTCCATGTCCCTTAGCTTCAATACAGTCCCCCAGTTCACCTGTCTTCTTTAGGGACAGGAAGGGTGAAGCAGCGAAGGAGAGGAGATGGGCACCGCCCTCAAAATGCTAGACCCTTACAGACGCTGAGGTCTCTGACATGTCGCTCCCCAACAACTATGGGAACGCCATCTTTTACCTTCGATACTTAAAGAAGGCTTTGGTGCATTCTGTACAGCACCTACACCAAGCTGAAGCTATACCAGAGCTGTGTTGTGTCTACGCTCCTGTACGGTTCTGAGTGCTGGAGGATGACGGAAGTGGATTTTACCAAACTTCGATCCTTCCACACCATATGCCTGCGAAGAATTCTCCGGATCTTTTGGCCAGAGAAGATCTCCAATGAAGACCTACTTCGGAGATGCAGGCAAGAAGCACATGGAACCCTCATCACCAGACGACGGTGGAAGTGGATGGGCACATCCTCCGAGAGACCCACAGTCAATCGCATGAAGCTCATTCAGTGGGACCCCATAGGAAGGAGGAAAGAAAGAAGACCAAAAGTAACGTGAAAGAACTGTAGAAATGAGATGAAAGCCATGCAGCACTCTTGGGGATCAGTGACTAGGTTGGCCCAGGATAGGCAGTAGTGGAAGCGCTTTGTTGCTGCCCTACACACCGCTGGGTGTAATAGCTAATGATGATGATTGGTGCATTCTGTAGATGCTGAGCATGCAGTCTCCTGCTGAATTCAAGCATCTTGTGGTCATCCATAATATGTATCTACCTCACTCATCAGATTGGGGAATTTACAGTGAGACCATATTAAGTACACACTTGGTCAGAAGATCATAGGTATGGCTGTTTTCAAAATATCTCGCAATACAACCAGCTAACCTTTCTTCTTTTTCCCCCTTCCTTGATGGAGAATAGCGGTTGTTATGTCATGAAGGGAGGAATTCTCAACAAAACATTTCAAAGCATGCTAACATTTTAATGTAGGCCCTGGCACTCTGTTGGACACAGCAGTAACTGACAGAGTTGTTCTGCCTGGGCTGCTGCCAGACTCGGGGTCTACCCAATATTTGCACTGACCACTCAAGGTACTTTTATCAGGGAAAAGCGCTTCACGGAATAACCTACTTCTTCATCATCCAACGCTCAGACAGCAACTATTATTATCTGTCACATCAAGGAAAATGTGTTCCGCTTGCTGCCATTAAGTGCTTAACAAGTCAGGCCCAGGGCATCCAACTTTGGCATGGAAGAGAATTGTTATCTCTTATGTCTTTCTTGGGGGGAAAAAAGCAGGAGAATGGACCAAGAAGGCCGAAAATAAATAATAAGGAGGTGACAGGAAGAAAAGGAACAAGACAGAAACCAAAAAGGGATAGAAGAGAAGGAATTCCTAGGATGGAATTGATGCTTTTTATACCACAGGCTCCTGTCATTCCCGCAAAGAAGTCAGAATAACCGATTGGAAAACAGATCTCGTGTATCAGCAGGAGGTGGCCTGCATATTGGTAAGTGTTTCAGCAAAAGAGGATTTACCAGGTCCTGATGACTGGTGGAGAACCTCAATGTAAAAAAAAATTAACCCTCCATATGATTTTACTTTTTTGGCAGGTAAGACAACTGAAGTGAGCACATTTTGTAGTATCAAGTGTATGTCTATCAAACATACGGAAAGGTGTGAAAAACAACTGAAGTACACACGAAATTTTGCCGTTTTGGCTGATAATGGCCTGGTTAGTCTCAAACAGTGTTGGGTAGTCTGCCAAGAGCTGCCTTTGGGCAATCCTGCAGGTGATTTTTTCGCCAGTGAAGACTTTCCCTGAAAGACTGCTGCCGAGGAATGTGAATTGCTCTTGTGACTGTCCACAGTCTCCTTGGCTGTTGAATTTTATGAAATGCTCAGTATACAGATAGCAGGATGCCATGGTGCATTATTTCTCTCTCTTGTGTGCTGAAGTTGTGACATTCTTTGAAGAACTTTCCTATAACATCTCTTTTTTTTAAATCTGCACTGAAACTAAACTATTATCAAAAGAATGTCCCAAAGCACATACAGTTATGTTAACTGCAGTGAGACCTTGGAGTCAGCATGCATCAAATATTTTTTTTTTCTTTTGGCTTGATCTGATATTGACCATGTACCATCTGTTCACCGTTTTGGAAGGTAACCGCCATGACGCCAGCATGTTTAAGCACATTATGTGAATGTTGGGGTGAGCATCACAGTCTTGCTTTAACCATTCTTCTTCTGTCTTCTTCTTCGTCCAACCCTCAGACAGCAACTATTGTTGTCTGTATATGGGCGAAAATATAATAAAATAATAATGTATGGAATTTATATGGAAAATATAGACCACTCAATTCTTCTCTCCCGTCTTCAAAAAACGTTCGGTGTCACTGGTACAGCCCTCACCTGGTTTAATTCATACCTTACTGACCGATTTCAGACAGTTGCAGTAAACAAGATTCAATCAATACCTGCCAAACTGAAATGCGGAGTCCCACAGGGATCAGTTCTAGGCCCTGTTCTGTTCACTCTTTACACTGCCCCACTGTCACATAATTATAATAAACTCATCAAATCAACCATCATTTTTACGCAGATGACTCTCAGATTCAAAGCAGTGTTACTCCTGAAAATCTGCCTTCCCTCCTAACAAATATGGCCCACTGCTTTGAAGATATTAAAAACTTGATGATACAGAACATCATTACAGCTAAATGCAGATAAAACCGAAGCCATGCTCGTAGGGACCAAACACAAAACTCTCTTCCATTACAACAGCTTCAATAGAACTATATTATATCAGTCCCTCTATCCACTGCTGTGAAGTATCTAGGTGTTGTTATGGACAACACACTCTCTATGCAAAAATTCATCACCCAGACCTGTCAGTCGTGCTACTATCAATTACGGGTATTAGTGCAATTTGAAAGTACCTGTCCACAGATACAACAGCCAAGCTTGTCACTTCTCTCATTCTTTCATGCCTGGACTATTGCAATTCTCTTCTGGCTGGTCTGCCAGCATCATCTATCCACTCCCTTCAAGTATACAAACTCCGCAGCTCAACTAGTTCTCAGAAGGAAAAAATCTGAGCACATTACCCTCTCTGGCGATCTCTCCACTGGTTGTCTGTGCCACAGAGAGTAAATTATAAGATCAGTACCCTCTGTTACAAAATAATGTAACCACAAAACTGCACCCTCCTACCTCTGTGAATGTCTTCACATGTACACTCCTTCACGTTCCCTCAGAAAGAAAAAAATCTGAGCACATTACCCCTCTCTGGCGATCTCTCCACTGGTTGTCTGTGCCACAGAGAGTAAATTATAAGATTAGTACCCTCTGTTACAAAATAATGTAACCACAAAACTGCACCCTCCTACCTCTGTGAATGTCTTCACATGTACACTCCTTCACGTTCCCTCCGCTCTGCTGCAGATACCTTTTGCCTACGAATACCTCTCTCTATCTCTATTTTGGGTCCATCGACCTGGAATGAGCTCCCTCTCTCTCTTCGCCAGAAGCCTAGTTATGACACTTTAAAATCCAGCCTCAAGACATATCTATTTCAAAGCTAAGATTTCCCCCCTCCTCTTTCATATCAGAACTATCCCACCTTCACTAACTCTTGTCCTATCACCCTACTAAAGTATAGGACCTGTGTGTGTGTGTGTGTGTGTGTGTGTGTGCTTTTGAAAAACATTTGACTATTGAAATTTTATTTAATAGATTTTGGTCTGCAGCCTACCATGTTTGTAATATCTGTTTGTTTAAACTATTGATTGCTTGTCATTGGTTGCATGACTGTGTAAGATTGGGTTGAATGCATGCGCTTTGATTTGCCTTTGCAAGATATAGGCTATATAAGTTCCATTTTTTATTATTATTATTATTATTATTATAATTATAATAATTATTATTATTAAAATGGATCACAATAGTCAGGCCCAGCACATCCAACTTTGGCATAAAAGAGAATTGTTATTTTTTAAGTCTTTCTGGAAATTTAGGCAGGAGAATGGATCAAAAAGG
>CM054147.1:19288280-19300780 GCA_028751875.1 Rapana venosa
TCGGCCTTTTGGAAGAGAAAGCCATTGTGTGCCTGTTGGAACCTGACAAAACCGCATGCACATGGGGACTGAATGTAAAAAAACAACATGTACATGAGTGTTTATTCATTATCACTGAAATAAAAGAATGGTCTTTAAAAAAAAAAAAAGAAGAAAAGAAGTGAACAGTTTCTTCATGGAACAAAATATACCCTAATGTTTTTTTGGGATTTCTTTTCACTTTTTGTTGTTGTTGATGGTTTTTATTTGTTTGGGAGGGAAGGGGGGGGGGGGGGTTCTGATTTTGGTTTGGTTGTTGGGGGTTTATTTGTTTGTCTTTTTATTTTGTCTTTATTCTTCTCTCATTATTATTATTATTATTATTATTATTATTATTATTATTATTATTATTATTATGTCAGCATTGTCATAAAGACAAAAAGACGAATCGTCGCTGCAGACCATTTAGCTCTGTTGCCCGTGCCTTGGCCTATGACTCTAAAAGGTTGGTGATGATCATTAGAGCGAGCAGTCAGCATGAGTACCTTCCACACCAGCCACTACTTAACTCTGGATAGGTGGACATGCCACATCAGTGTTCAGACAGTTTTAAAATGTTGAGACATGTAGGTATTCCTCTGTCTTTCCCAAGGGTGTTTAACTGAACATCTTTTGCCTGGCCATACCGATTCTACCCTTCTTAGCTTGTAGACCAGCACCACCATTCTCTTTTGGAGCCTTAGGTTTTGACATTTGGTACGTACGTATTCTATATCTGTTTCATCGGTTTTGATGAACATTCTGAAGGGGTGACTGTGCCATTCTGTGCATGACTCTGGGTGCACATTAATGCAGACGCATACTTTGTGCATATATGAAATCCTCCCTCCCTTCCCCCTTTAGAAAAAAATATAATTATTGCAACCAAATGTTTAAGTCTGCCAAACTGTAGTACTCTGAGAAGGAGGCCTAAGCCGTAAGTCTAAGAATTAGGTGTAGTGAGCTGAAGGACTACATAATTTTATCTACATTTTAGTTTCAAATTCACCACCTTCATATTTCAATACTTTACAAACTGACCACTTTTTAAACCTACATTTTGTAGGCCACAACCTCGTAGATATTAGATTTACAGACCTGTGAGCCTTCTCAGCCCTAGATTTAAAGAGCTGTTGGTAGTCTGAATTGTAGGTTAAAGGGTTCTCAAGCACCGCATATTTACGAAACGGTAAAACCGTACTACAAACCTGGTCTTACCATGGCCATTCTCTTCCTCCCCCAGGGCACATTTTGAACAGGGTACATTTTCTTCCCTTCTACACCCACACCAGAAAAAGCTGACCCGCCCAGATTTGTTCTGAATCAAAACACATTTAGAACAGGGAGAGAGCAAAGAGGAAATCTAAATTCCCGACTGGATCAGACTGGGACCTGGGGTAATCCGATGGAAAGCGGACGGAGTGGATGACGTTTTTTTTTAATGTGTTGATCTTGTTCGTTAAAAAGCTTCCGTTATGCTCGGGTGGAGACTGTGAGGGTCACGGTTGTTGCACTTTTCCATTGCTGGCAGTGTGGGGTCTGTGTGTACAGCACTGCTGGGTGTGGGGACAGAGCAAGAAGTGGGAGTGAAGATATGGAGAGGGTAGGGTGTTTTATCTGTGGCTTCAGTTTTACGCTGTTTGTTTGCGTGGGTTGTTTTTTCCTTCTTAATTTCTTTGGGTTTGTTGTTGTTGTTTGCTGTTGTTTTTGTGTGTGTTTTGTGTGTGTGGTGTGTGTGTGTGTGTGTGTGTGTGTGTGTGTGTGTGTGTGTGTGTGTGTGTGTGTGTGGTGTGGTGTGTGTGTGTTGTGTGTGTGTTGTGTGTGTGTGTGTTTGTGTGTTGTGTGTGTGTGTGTGTGTGTGTGTGTGTGTGTGTGTGTTGTGTGTGTGTGTGTGTGTGTGTGTGTGTGTCTCTGTGTGTGTGTGTTGTGTGTGTGTGTGTGTGTGTGTGTGTGTGTGTGTGTGTGTGATCGTTCCTTGGTTAGAGGTCCAAGCCTCACCAAAAGTGAGATTTTGTGTATGCGGCTGATTTTACCCAGCTTATAGGTAGCGGTATTCCAACTTCGGGGATTGTGTCCTTAACACGACACCTGTGTGCATGAGTATTTTGTTTCTTTGTTTATTTCGTTTTTTAAATTTTATCATCGTTCCTACTGGCAGAATGGTCTGCTCTTTCGAAAGGCCGTACGGTTTTAAACGTGTAAGCAAGATGTTCTGCATGCATCCCTATACGGTGCCTCATTAAATGATCTAATCCAAAGGCCTCTGTGAGTGAAGTCAGTCCTGAAGTTAACTTCAAAGGAAAATTCCCTAAAAAACCGGCGCCTCCGTGGTGGTGGCTCGATCCCCGGCCGTCAGATCACGAGCATAAGACTCTAACCACAAGGCTATCCCTGCTGCCTCCCCCCCCCCCCCCCCCCCCTCCCCTCCTCTCTCTCTCTCTCTCTCTCTCTCTCTCTCTCTCTCTCTGTGTGTTTTGATATTCCCTTCGGACAGAAATCGAAGATGTAGAATCATTGCACAATGTCTGCAGACACAATATTGTGACTTCTTTCTCATTCACTGACAAACAAAACAAAACAACAAAGTAGTCTGTAGATTTTTGCGAATTGTTGATAACCCATTGATAGAACAGTCGTCCATTAAGAGCCACATCCATACAGCTCTAGGCATAAACATGTATGAAGATGTATGGTTGTGGCTCTTAATATAAAGGTTAAAAAAGGTAAAGGTGTCCCATAACCTATGTGGTCGTAGGGGAGTGAGACATCAGAGACCTCAACTTCTCAAGGGGCCAGCATATTGAAGAGGGCGGCGCCCATCTCCTCTCCCTCGCTGCTTTACCTTCCATGACCCTAAAGAGGGCAGGTACCCATTTACAGCTGGGTGAACTGGGGGGACTGTACTGAAACCAAGGCGCTCAAACGGTCACCCATCCGAGTGGTAACCACGCTCGATGCTGCTTAACTTGGCTGGGGGAAAGCGAGTGCTCCGACCACTGAGCTATCCTGTCCCCCGAGGAAAAATTACGGGCAAACTGATCCTTCTTTGTACTATATCTCTGGCACGACTGTTATACCTTGTGGTTTGGTTAGAGACTTACAGTGTCTGTCCACGCGACAGGACAAACATTGTAGTTCTTGACAGAGTGGGTGCATATTATAGTTTTTGAATTGCACTGTATTGTATTGTATTGTATTGTATTGCATTGTTTTGTATTGTATTGTATTGTCCCTCCACGTGACAGGACAAACACCCTAGTTCTTGGCAGTGGGTGCATAACAATTATTGTAGTCTTTATGTTGCCCTGTATTGTTTTGTATTGCATTATATTGTTGTGTATGTCCTTCCACATGACAGGGCAAACATTGTAGTTCTTGGCAGAATGGGTGCATGTTATAGTTTTTGTATTATATTGTATTGAATTGCAATACATTGCATTGCATTGTGTTGTATTTTTTGCATTGTATTGCATTGTATTGCATTGTAATGTGGTTGTATTGAACCGCATTGTATTGCCATGCATTGCATTGCATCGCATTGTATTGCATAGTATTGTATTGCATTGTACTGTTTTCTTTATTAGTGTATCATATTTTGTTGTTGTGTCTAGAAATGGCCGTAGTTTATTAAAACACCATTGGTTATTGTTCAACCCAATATCTTTATATTGATTGATTGATTGATTGATTAATTGATTAACGGGTTGGTTGATTGATTGAGTAATTGATTTCGTTCATGGGTACATAATCATGAGCGTGTGTGCGAGTGTAACTGCACGTGGACATTATATTGTTGTTGTTATCATCACTATTGTTGTTGCTGTTATTATTAGTAGTAGTAGTATTAGTATAATTATGACATGCGCGTGAGTTTGTTAAATCCAGTAACTGTCCAGCGAACAAATAACGTATTTTTTGTCTTTTCGTTGTGGGGGGGGAGGTGGGTTTACGTAAACACAAACACACACACACACACGCACGCACGCACACACACACACACACACACACACACACACACACACACACACACACACACACACACACACACACACTGTTTACCAGAACATAAAGACAACAACAACACGACGGTCACTGTGGAGCATTTTCGCATTATTTTTAGGCACTTGTTTTGTCTCCACAGGTTTAAAATAGATGATGACGACAGCTGTGTACAGATCGATGCCAGATTTTCACCTGTATGTTTTTTTTCCCTCTCCTTTTAAAGGGGACCAAACATCTTCTCTCTCTCTCTCTCTCTCTCTCTCTCTCTCTTCTCCTCTCTCTCTCTCTCTCTCTCTCTCTCTCTCTCTCTCTCTCTCTCTCTCTCTCTCTCTCAACCCCCTCTCTCTCTCTCTTTGCCTGACTGTCTGTCTCTCCCGTCTGTCTTTCTCTCTCTCTGTCTGTGTGTGATATATGATATATCGCATCGCATTGCATTGTAATGTACTGCATTGTATTGTATTATATTGGATTAATAATAATAATGATAATAATAATAATAATAATAATAATGTATGGAATTTATATAGCGCTGAATCTTGTAAAGCAACAAATCAAAGCGCTCATTATAATGTTTTGTTTATTATTGTATCATATTTTGCTGTTATAAACTTAGATACATAATGCATAGTGATTCTGATACAACCTGCTCTGTATGTAATGAAGCAACCGAAGCTGAAGTACTTTATTTTGTCTTAGGTTGTCCCTCCTTTTAATGACATAAGGCAAAAAATACATCTCAGCAAAATATACCAACCAGCCTCATTTTGCCTCTACACTCTTGTTTGCTCGCTCCTAGGATGTAGTAATCCTCCTAATATTATCATTTGCAATGAGCTTTCATCATCATCATCAACCATTACACCCAGTGGTGTGTAGGGCAGCAACAAAGCGCTTCCACTCCTGCCTATCCTGGGCCAACCTAGTCACTGATCCCCAAGAGTGCTGCATGGCCTTCATCTCACTTTCTACAGTCCTCCTCCACGAGCAATGACTTTACACTCAAAAAAAAAAAAAGCCTTGGAAATAAAACATATCAATGATGTCGTAAGGGTTGTATTCCCTGCGGATTTGTATGCCTTTGTTTGCAAATAGGTGTACTTCACTGTGTATTCATTCCTATCCTTATTCAACGAGTTGATCAGCAGCCTCTTTCGTCTCTGGGCCCAATGGCCTCTTTATAAATAAATCTGTCAGAGTGCAGTGTTCAAAGCTCTCTCTCTCTCTCTCTCTCTCTCTCTCTCCCTCTCTCTCTCTCTCTCTCTCTCTCTCTCTCTCTCTCTCGCGCGCGCGCGCGCTCGGATGGGAAGACAGCGGTAAGGATGGCACGAACCTAATTATTATGCAAATAACCTGCTACTAAAGATGAGATGGTTTTACCAGGTTCATCATGATTATTATGCAAATAACCTGCTACTAAAGATGAGATGGTTCTGCCAGGTTCATCATAATTATTAAGCAAACCATCTGCTACTAAAGGAGGGATGGGTCTGCCAGGTTCATCATAATTATCAGGCAAACCATCTGCTGCTAAAGGAGGGATGATGGGTGTGTCAGGTTCATCATAATTATTATGCAAATAACCTGCTACTAAAGATGAGATGGTTCTGCCAGGTTCATCATAATTATTAAGCAAACCACGCACTAAAGCAGATGTGGTCTAGTCAGGTATATGTATTAGCAATTCAATCTGTTTAAAAGATGGCTGCAAAGGAGTATATGGTTCTGTCAGGTTCAACATTATTGAAAAATTGGTGCTAGGGAGGAATAATGTGACAGTCATTTCAGATATAAGGCAACTGAATTTTTGCTGAGATGCTTTAAGAGTGCACTCCAGCTTATTATCAGCCAAAATCATGATGTAGAATGCTGCAGGTTCATACTTATTAGGACAAAGCAATGCTCCCTAAGCGGATAGGTCGTGGGCCAAGCTCATAAACCTCATCTCCTACTAAGATGAGGATGGTCCCTAGCCCAGTCTCACTCTTTACCATCCCGACCCTAAGGAGGGATACCTTAGCTGGTTCAACTATCGAGCACTTATGAAACCAACCGCAAACGGTCACCACAACTTGACAACGCTCGACGCTGCTCTGGCTTATGTCACGAGTAGCACGACTGATGTCCGTCCCTCATACCCTCATACCACCGAGCAAATCCTGGTCTGCTCTTTTACGAAAACTATCAGATGATCAACTAGGCCTTTGAGGATTTCGTAATTCATGTCAGTGTTCAGGGCATTGATTTGAATTGAATTAAATGAATTGAATTGAATTGAATACCACTTTCTCTCACGGCAGATGTCTCGGCTGAATGTTTCCGTTTATTCAAATTCACAAAAAACCCACCAACAAGATAATTATGGTTAGATAATTAGCATAGGCTACATTCTTTATTCTCAAGATTGCAAGATGCAAGATTTAATTCGCCTTTGACCCCTTTTGGGGCATGGAGGATTTCAGTAAACACATTCAAAATGTAACATACATGATTTGCATTACCCCCAAAAAAACCAACCTACAATACTGTATGTGACAGAAATAGTAATGTAGCCAGCCTAGTCATCCTTGTTATGGAACTTTACTCTTTAGTGTCATATCCACCCAGTTTCCTGTCTCCTTTAATAATGTATTGGCAGTTTGAAGTAGACGTCTTCTTCTTTTTTTTTTCTTTCAAGAGGGGTTTGGAATGTTCAAGCAACATTTTCTGCTCAGTTCTAGAAATAAGTTTTCAATACTGTTAACCATCTATAGACATAATATTATCGTGTGACTTTGTTGGTACCAGTGTCAGCGTGACCATGTCGGCGTCACTACATGCACACACGTACATTACTAATTCTGTCACGTTAGCTGCTTAACTTTGGCTGGGGGGAAATGAGTGCTCTGACCACTGAGATATCCCGTCCCAAAAGATTAATCGTTTTTTCCCTACCGTGACTTAATAAAAGGGGTATTTTAAAAAAGCAGTAATACGTAAAAGTAGTATAAACAAGTGGGTTTTTTTTAAAGAAAGTAAAAGTGTCTCGGTGTCAGCCATGCAACCTACCACAATAATTGACCCTGTTCTTCTACAAAAGGTAAGGTACAGCTGTCCCATAACCTACAAGGTCGTAGGGGAGCGAGGTGTCAGAGACCTCAACTTCTCTAGCATCCATCTCCTCTCCCTCGCTGCTTTACTTTCCCTGACCCCAAAGAGGGCAGGTACCCATTTACAGCTGGGTGAACTGGGGGACTGTACTGTAGCCAAGGCTCACAAATGGTCACCCATCCAAGTAGTAGCTCCATGCTGCTTAAGTTTGGCTGGGGGAAAGCGGAGAGTGCTCCGCCACTGAGCTATCCCGTCCCAAAAGATTAATCATTTTTTCCGGCTGTGTGCACATAGTGTTACGCGTGCGTCGGCACATGGGACTTACAGTCTGGGGGTTGGTTTTTGTTTTGTTTTCTTTACTGCTCTTAGGCTTAAAGCTCTGAGGTCCACCGATGATGAGATATTGCATAATTATGCAACCGTTTGCCCATCATGAAGGTAGCAGCATTCCGGGTTCAGGAATGATGTCAAAACATGATCACAGTCTGCATGTATTTTTGTTTGATTGGGGTTTTTTTCCCTTTGTTTGTTGTTAATTTGTTGTTGTTGTTTTAGGAAGGGGAGGGGGGGGGGTGATGCTTTTAATTTTAGTCATCCATTCCTACCCCTACACAATGGCCTACACTTTCGAAATCCAGAATGGATTTTAACGTGCGCGCAGGCTGTTCTGCATGCGTATATGTACATGTATCCAAAGGACTTCTAGGAGAGTGCCATGGGTACAGGTGTAAGCCCTAGGGGAGGAATCCCTTGGAACTGGCGCCTCAATGATGGTTCAGAGCCCGCACTGTCAGAACTCACGCTGCTCAAGCATTGACCTCTGGGCTGAGTGGTTAAGAATCTCAACTGTGGAGACTTAAGAGAGAGGTGGGTTGAAAGCCACAGATCAGTTATTTCATCATCCCTGTCCAACCACCCTGTGGATCCCCTTTCAAAGTGTGATATCTATCACCTTCAGAGAGATAGAGGTCACCATCTCAAGACATGTCCTGGAGCTTCCTTGTTACGAGTGAATAGGTTCAAGAGGGCAGAGAAGGAGTGCTGGTTTAATTGGAATGTTGGCTTAACAATCATTGGGGTTCAGCTGACAATGTCTCTGAAAATGAACAGTAATCAGTGAGACTAAGAGGGCTGGTTGTCTCCCTTGTAGCTGGTGTGAAATAGAATGTAAAGGGTTTAAGACTGAGCGAGATGGAAAAAACAGGGCGATGTCCATTTATTTTCAACACTGTGATTATAATAATAATAATAATAATAATAATAATAATAATAATAATAATAATAATAATAATAATAATAATAATGTATGGAATTTATATAGCGCTGAATCTTGTAAAGCAACAAATCAAAGCGCTCATATGAGCCAATACAGAGCATAAAACGTTATTATAATGTACTTATCACGCTTACATTAGTGGGAACTGGGACAGCTTATATACAGGGTTTATTTGGTGTGCTGTCTTTCATGTGACTCTTATCCCCCCTCCCCAACCCTTACACACACACACACACACACACACACACACACACACATACAGAGATCAATGACTTAAGGCACCAATCACGATGTGTTTTTCTTGAAACGATTATTGTTGATATTAAATGTTGTTGTTGTTGTTTTGCTGCTACTGTTTTGCTGTTGCTATGTTGTTGCTAAAACACTGCATCTTCACTTGCACATTCTTGGCTTATACTGAGAATTGTGTAAATTGTGGTTTGATTCTGTGAAAATGTGAAGACAGCTTAATAATAAAAAATAAAAAAGAGAAAGCAGTCACTGGAACTAAGCCAAACCCTTCACACAATACTGCCAAAGCAACACAAGAAGACAGGCACTAAGAACGCCAATGTAAGTGACAAGATGAGGTATTGAACTCATAATGTTTTTTATGTGTGAGTGTGTCAAATGGTGGTCTTTCAAAACTTTTTAAAAAATGTTTGATCAATTTTTTTTTTATCAAAGTTTATGAGTTCGGGTCGATAGCTGGATAAACTTATCTACTGCTTAAACAAACAAGAAAACCAAAGAAAAAATACAAACCAATAAGTCTGTATCCCCCACCCTTCTGCAAACTCGTAATTAAACCTGGCATCATAATCATCCAGTTAACATGCATGTGATGTCTGTGTATTAGGGCTTATCTGTTCAAAGATTTAATTAACCTCTAAAACATGACTGTTTAAGAAAAACAAAACAAAAAGGAAAGCAGACATTGCAGAACCAACCTGATCTTGTTTATAGTTTTCGATCATTAATTTTATATAGTAGAGCCGAAACTGAAGATCAGATTTTAATCTTTTGTGCATGCAAAAATAAGGGTAATTTACCACAGGGTATCATTACATTCTTCAGTGGTACCCCAACGGTCTACAGCGGAGGAATCTGGTTGCAGTATCTTCAGTGGTTCCCCAATGGTCTACAAGACTACAAGACAAGTGAAGGGTGAAGGAAGATAAATTACATTTCATGCCAATACAACGAACCATGCCGCTTCTTCAATGTATCAGCCAACATCTAAATTCAAGCACCAAAAACTGTTTGACCTGGACAGAGGTCTAACAAGCATACCAAAAATGACCAGTCATTGTTAATCAACAAATACACCCATCACCTCTACAACATTCCAGATAAGACAGCCTCACCCAGAACTGACCAATCAAATCATGAAATCACAACACAAGCAGGACCCTTATTTCATGTCCTCAGGTAAACATGCTCAAGCTCTCACTACAAACATTGCGGACAAAGATCTGTCGCGTGTGTCAAGCACCTTAGAGGTGAAGACATCGCACTGCTCCAGGCATTGCATTATGTGAGACGTCCCTAATTCAGAAATTCGTCTAAGCCATCCACCCCCACTTAGTCCTACAACCCTCTCTCTTAGGCTAGACCTACCTGGACTCATTTAGACAGGAGGTGGAATCTCCACCAGGAAACTGCATCCTTTTCCCTTTCAGCCTCAGGTGACTGAGAGGGGTGTGAAAGAGGATGTCAGGGATGGAGAGTAACAAAGACCAAGTGTGTGTTGGTCGTAGCCCAGAACTGCTGTTGCGGGCAAAACTAAGAATCACAAATGCACTCTCCTGCTGGTGCCCTGGCTGAAGAGAAACACTTGAAAGACTGAAACACTGATAACTATCGTCGTTGGTGTGTCCACTGTACCAGGTTTGCGGGCACAAGGAATAGATACTGCTCACTCTGGATGGTAAGAGGCTTCCTGACTATGGTAGTACACAAAGACAGTAGATATGCACCTTCTTCCAATTGGGTTTCCCCATGTACTACATGGTGTGGTGCAGGGTGGTATACTTGTGTGTGTACTCTGTGTAGGCACATGGTCGAGTGCGTGGTGGTTGTTTATCAACGGTGTTGTGTTGTTGTCCTGTGTGTGGTGTTTGTGTCTGTTGTGTGGGGTGTGTGCTTATCATCCATTTTGTGGTTACGTTCGTGTGCACATTACGATGCGTGATGGTGCGTCAGTGAGTTACCTGCAAGTCCGTGAATGTCCTTGCTTTGTTTTAATTCTGTAATACATTATTGTGGAATGCTGATTTTAAAGCTACTTCCTATTTTATACAGTCATCTAATTTTAAAATGTCCAGAAAATCTTAAATTTTTTTTTATTTATATACTTTCATTGCATTATTTTCACATGCATTTGCGCAATCTCTGCAGTATTATTAGTAACATATTTTCCAAACAATGAAACTTTTTCAAGTATCTTAAAAATTCACTAACTTTTAACTCATTTGCAATCCCGAATAAGAAAGACCATAACTACAAAACATTGATCTTGCGTAAGTAATTTTTTTTAAAACCCAACCACATCGTTAACAAACAAACAACACCAGGGTTCTACCAACAGTACTCTCTCTCCTCCATCTATTCTTACCCATTGCACTCTGCACAAGCATAACACAGTCTTTCACTACCCTGTAAACCCTCCGCCCCCCTTTCTGTGCTCAATCTCTTTCTCCCAGTCCACCCTGGATGCAGGCTTGACAGATTAACTGCCAAACCCTTCCTCTCTTACATCTGCCCTCCCCAGGTTAGCATGTATAGCAAGGCTTGGACGAACAAAGGAAATTGCCTCCCTCCTTCTTAGATCCTCCAGGTCACCCTAGTGTTTAAGATCGGGTCTACACAAGATGCTTCCCTTCGGTGTTACCCCTCTAGGATGTCTCCATGTTCAGCGGGTTTACAAAAGGAGGTTACCCCCAAATCCAGCTAATGTCTCCTTCACAACAAAAGGTCGTTAACAACTCTTTCTCTCTGTCTGCTTTCTTGGAGGTATGTACAATGAATTTCCAGGTCCTAGGGGGGGGGGGGGTGGGGGGGATTTTTGTTGCTGCTGTTGGAGTAGTAGATGGTCCTAGGGGGGAAAACGTTCAACACTCACAAGATTTTGCACTGTCCAATGATCTGTCTTCGGACAGAGAAATGCTGAGAGGAGTGGTTGTCTGTCACGTCTTCACTTGTACAACTCCCCTCGTTTCCTCTGCTCTGCTGCATTGCAGATGCCCTGTGCTTATGAACACCTAGACTCAACTAATTCACCGTTGGCCGTCGCTCTTTCTCAAATTGTGGCCCATCAATCTGGAATGACCTACCTCTCTCCCTTCGCCAAAAGCCTACTTATGACACTTTAAAATCCAGCCTCAAACATACTTATTTCAGACCTAAGATTTTCCCTTCCTGTTCGGTCTGTCCCTGCCTTCAACAGTTAAATACCCACCACCCCGCCAAAGTGAATAACCTGTGTGTGTGTGTGTGTGTGTGTGTGTGTGTGTGGGGTGTGTGTGTGTGTGTGTGGCGTGGTGTGTGTTGTGTGTGTGCTGTGATGTGTTTTGTGCATTTTATATTTAGGTTGCATGTGTAAGACTAGGTTGAATACAACCTTATTTTTTAAGATCACCTTTATAAATTATTTTTTTTATTATCATTATTATTATTATTACTATTATTATTATTATTATTATCATTATCTTAACTCATCCCTGGCGCCTTCACGGTTGAAATGACTATAGTATTAAAAAAGCTCATAACATACATGTTTTCTCTCTAATGTAGTTTTTTTTTTTAACTGGTAGAGAGAGTCAGTAAGTCAAGCTCATGGCTATTATAAAGGCTTCCTGGTTAGTTTCTCTCTTTTGTTGTCTGCTCTAGGTGGTCCTCTTGAAGACTTACAGGAGTGAGTAGCATTGTAAAGATTGACAGAAAACACTGAAGCCAAGATGAACATAACTGTGTTGATCTACAGGTGGTACGAAAACGTGTTGCTTGGTTGCCCTATCATTATAGTTGTTTTTTCAGTACGTTGTTGGCCATAGTCTTTGTAGCTTACACAATGGGCGCTTACATTCCAAGAACGGGTTTGAAAGCGTGTAGGGTT
>CM054147.1:19308280-19320780 GCA_028751875.1 Rapana venosa
GGGGGGGGGGGGGGGAGGAACGATTCTTGCTTTTCCCTTTGACTTTCGTTCTTTTTCTTTCCTGTGGTTTTTTTTTCTTTTTTTGATCTTCTTCTAGTTATTGTTGCTGTAGTTGTCATCGTCGTTGTTGTTGTTCTTGTTGTTGTTCTTGTTGTATTTCCTCATTCTTGCGTGTCGAGCTGCTTCTCAGCTTATGTAAACAAAAAGATCAAGACAAAGAATTAACACAGGTGACGATCTCTTTTATAAACGTTACAAGTTCTAACCATTAGCAAAGCACCCTTTGTGGATTGCATGCATCTTCGGCGACTATCCCCCCCCCCCCCCCCCCCCCCACCCCTCTCCTTCGCTTTTGACAAACTTGTTTTCTTGAATGCGTCTTTGTACAAGCCTTCTGGGCTTCTGTGGTAATACAGGATGTACTCGCTCTTGTACTTACCGAGTTATGACTTGTGGGTAAGACTGATGATCTGCTGACGTTCGCAAACGGTACACTTGAACGCGAAGGCCTTTCGGGGAACGTGAAGTCAGTGCCGTTATTGACTCCAGAGAAGAAGGAAAAAAACCCACAAACAAACAAAAAACATAAACCCTCTGCTTGAACGGACACCTCAGCGAAGTGTGGAACCCATTTTATTTATTTATTTATATATACCAATTTAAAGTCACGCAGATTTCTCTGTGTGAAATTCGGGCTGCTCTCCCCGGGGAGAGTGCGTCGCCACAAGAGCAGCGCCACCCTTTTTTTTTTCTTTTTCCTGTCTGCAGCTGTATTTGTTTCCCTATCAGAGTGGCTTTTAACTACATAATTTTGCCAGGGACAACTCTCTTGTTGCCGTGGGTTCTTTTACGTGCACTAAATAATTATGTGTTACACACGGGACCTCGGTTTATCGTCTCATCCGAAAGACTAGCGCCAAGACCACCACTCATGATCTAATGGATAGGGGAAAAATGTCGGGTCCAAACGGGATTCGAACCACCGCACACTTCCGACACGAACTTTTCGCTTTCTAGACAGGCGCGTTACCTATAGACCACCGATCCACACCCATGTCCTAAGTTACTGTCTTGGCACCAGAACAACGCTCTAACCATTAGGCTAATTTTCACCCTAAGTTTTTAAACGACCCCCCCCCCCCCCCCCAACCCCCCAAAAAAGACAAAGACAAAGACAAGATTGATTTCAGTGAATAACACTCTCCCATGCTTACTCCTATGATCACCACCCATCAACAATAGCTAGTGACTGAATAATGTGGCCCGAAGTTGGAATGTGGCTACCTTAATTTAAAAAAAAGGTAAAGGAGTCCCATAACCTATAAGGTCGTAGGGGAGCGAGGCGTCAGAGACCTCACTTCTCTAGGGCCAGCATATTGAGGGCGGCGCCCATCTAATCTCCCTCGCTGCTTTACCTTCCCTGACCCTAAAGAGGGCAGGTACCCATTTACAGCTGGGGGAACTGGGGGAACTGTACTGAACCCAAGGCGCGCAAACGGTCACCCATCCAACTGGTAACCACGCTCGATGCTGCTTAACTTGGCTGGGGGAAAGCGAGTGCTCCGACCACTGAGCTATCCCGTCCCCTACCTTAATTAGGGGTTAAAAAAACAAAACAATAAAAGGTCGCGTACGAAACATTTTCACTATTGGTGGTGAACCTCGAAGCTCGAACTGAGGAAAGAAAGTAAAAAACCTGGATAGCATTTGGTAAGGTTTACTGAAAACTAGCATATTCAGAGAAGATGGAATACTGGACAGAGAAACAGAAACACGCTGTCAAAAAGCAAACGCAGTCAGCTATCAACTTGCCCCACTTCTGCGACACCCTAACATCCCTATGAGCACCAAGGCAAAGCTGATCAACGCCATCTTCCTGCCAACTCTCACTTACTAGTGCTAGACATGACCCCTGACAAAAGCCCTGGAGCAGAAACTGGTAACGTGTGAGATGAAGTGCTTGAGGAAAGCCGTCAACAAGACCAGGAGAGACAAGATAAGAAACGAGGTTATCAGAGACATGGTAGGAGCTACACCCGTCCTACACCATATTGAACAACAGCGAACCAAGTGGTTCGGGCACCTCACACGGATGCCGCCAAACCAGCCAGCCTTGCGTGCTTACAACTTGAGGTACTCTGGCACGAGGGCCAGAGGTAGACCCAGGCGACGCTGGAGTGATTCCGTGGCAGAAACACTCAAAGTCCATGGACTGTCCCTCCTCCAAGCTACCCGCCTTACAGCAGACAGACAGTTATATCTCCCCGCGACGCCACAGAGCACAAGCGGAAGGAAAGAGTAAAGTAAGTACTGAAAACCAGAATGTCATCCGGCAGCTCTTTTTTTTAAAAATCTCTCTCTCTCTCTCTCTCTCTCTCTCTCTCTCTCTCCTCTCTCTCTCTCTCTCTCTCTCTCTCTCTCTCTCTCTCTCCTCAGGTATGATGTGTATAGATCGTTTAAAAGTATTTTTGTAAAAGAGCAGTATTCAAACTCTATAGATGTCTACTGCTTTCGTGTAGCAATTACACAAGCAAGATTTAATGTTTTACCTCTTAACAATAATGTGTATAGATATAGTGATAATATCCGAGATAAATTATGTCCATTTTGTAAAACGAAAATTGAAAATGAAGCCCACTTTCTATTGGAATGTTACATGTACTCAAACTTAAGAGAACAGTTTTTAAGCAAATGTATCAATGTACCATTGCCAGATATGTTCAAAGTAAGAAATGATGAGTACAAACATAGTTTGTCTAGATACATTTTTCATTCTATTAACAAAAGGAAAACAATGTTGGCTCAAATGCTTTATTGAGAAATTGCTACGATTTGATATACTCATATGAATGATTTTTCTTAGACAGCATCTTCTTTCTATGATTGGATTATGGTTGATTTAAGGTTTATAATCAAGAAATAGAATAAATGGTGTTTTTCTTCTTTATTCAGTCATAAATTGTTACTGACATAATCTTTTTGCATGATTTGGTTATGTATATGTTTGTGTTTTCCTTCTTTAATCAGTCACAAATCATTACTTGTTTGTGCATTTGCTTTGCCAATGATATGAATGAACCCATTGTTCCATCCCAAGCCCAACAAATGTATTGTGGTCCAAGCCAATGTACATTTTAATCATTTCAGAGTTCAGAGTTCTCTCTCTCTCTCTCTCTCTCTCTCCTCTCTCTCTCTCTCTCTCTCTCTCTCTCTCCACTTGATGCATCAAAATAACAAGCCACACTTGATTCGTTGGAAACAAAGTAAATGTATCCTTCCTGACCTTATACTAAATATCAGTTATTCTCTCTCCCCCCCCCCCCCCCCCCTCTCTCTCTCTCTCTCTCTCTCTCCTCTCTCTCTCTCCTCTCTCTCTCTCCTCTCTCTCTCTCCTCTCTGTATGAGTGTGAATGTTTTACTCGTATCTCGCTATTGTGTTATCGCAACTGACTTCTAGAAATTGTTTCCACTATCCTACTTCTCTATGTATCTATCATAACTCTAGGATGATTTTAACATGTACAATGTTAAATCACAACGAGTGCTAATGGTGATAGTGTTGATGAAATGAAAATTGTATGCAATATCATATGGATTCAAAATGTTCTGTGTAATATCTCTCTCTCTCTCTCTCTCTCTCTCTCTCTCTCTCTCTCTCTCTCTCTCTCTCTCTCTCTCACACACACACACCCACACACACCCACACACCCTCTCTCTCCTTTTCTTGTTTTGTTTATAGATTTAATTGTCGTGTTTACAATTAGTATCCTGTTGAATGCTTTATTCAGATTTAATAGTTTGATTTTATTGATAAGTTGAGTGTATTTGAGATTTAGTGAATGTTTTATTTCAATATATTGTTTTGAGTGTATCAATTATGTATAGCTTAATTTCAATGTGTAGATGTCCTTTTCTATGCCTATATATATGATATTCATAAAGATTTGATTTTGGTATTGATGTATGGTGTGCGTGCGTGTGTGTGTGCGCGCTCGCGCGTTTGTGTGTGCGTGTACGTGTGCATGGGGATGTAAATTGCTTTTGCATAATCTCCTAAGTCTGCTTATATAATATTTGTTTTTGTGTTGCTTACTATTGCTGTTGCTTTCCCATAAAAAGTACAGTGAATTTGTTGACGTTTCTTTCCGTTAGCCAAATGATACTATTTACATGGCTTGTTTTTTTATATAATGGACAGGATTGGTGTTTTTTGTGGGTTTTTTTGGTTTTGTTTTGTTTGGGGTTTTTTAGGGGGGATTATTCGGTTGTCCCATCTCCCCTTGTTGTTGTTGCTGCTTTATTTTGCTCTTGGTTTCTTTGCTTTTTTTGGCTTATTTTTTGGTTGTTGTTGTTTCTGTGGGTTTTTGTGTGCTCTGTTTTGCTTTCTTTTATTATTATTTGTTGTTTCTTTTTTTTTCTCTCTCTCTTTTTCGGTGATTGTTTTATTTTTGTGTGTGTGTGGATATATTTTCCCCGTTTACGGTGTGAGTGTATTGATATTGGTTTGTGTTTTTTAATTTCTACTATATCTAGGACGGATGTTAAAAACCACATGGCTTATCATTATCCCGAATAAAGAATTTGTCATGTCATTGCTTCTGTGTCTGTCTGATGTCGCCCACTCTGCTCTCTCATTCATCCTCGATACTTCTCTCTCTCTTCATTTCTGTCTCTCTCTCTCTCTTCTTCTCTCTCTCCTCGCACTCTTGGCATGTCATTCTTCTCGCCACCTGTATTAGGGCTAAGCTGAGATACATTAATTTCTGATCTGGTCTCCTCTTAAAGTTTCTCGGCTAGATGGTGAGATTTTGTTTGCGTATTTTGCCCACCATGAATGTAGCCGCATTCCGACTTCAGGGATGGTGTCTACATACGACACCAGTGGCCATGCGTTTTTATTACTATTTTTTTTAGTTTCCGTCTTCCCGTCCATTCGTACTGATACGAATGGCCTACTCTCCAAAGGCAAACGGGTTTTTAACGTGTGTGTGTGTGTGTGTGTGTGTGTGTGTGTGTGTGTGTGTGTGTGTGTGTGTGTGTGTGGTGTTGTGTGTGTGTGTGTGTGTGTTAAGCTGTCTGCGTCTTTTCCTACTCGGGAATTCGGTTTATTACTCTCATCCAAAAGACTTACCGGAGAGCGGAGTGGGCACTGATGTAGTAAACACCAGGGGGAAAAAAATCACCTTGATCAGGTGCCTGGGGGTTGGTGGCTCGATCCCGGGTCTGTCAGATCAAGACGGCAACGCTCTAACCACAATAAAGGTTAAAAAAAAAGGTAAAGGTGTCCCATAACCTATAAGGTCGTAGGGGAGCGAGGCGTCAGAGACCTCACTTCTCCAGGGGCCAGCATATTGAGGGCGGCGCCCCTTTCCTCTCCCTCGCTGCTTTACCTTCCCTGACCCTAAAGAGGACAGGTACCCATTTACAGCTGGGTGAACTGGGGGAACTGTACTGAAGCCAAGGCGCGCAAACGGTCATCCATCCAACTGGTAACCACGCTCGAGGGCTGCTTAACTTGGCTGGGGGAAAGCGAGTGCTCCGACCACTGAGCTATCCCGTCCCCCTCTAACCACAATACCATCCTGCAAATCCCCCCCTCCCCCCCCCCCCCCCCCCCTTCCTTTTTAGTTTAAGTGTCTACAATCATGCAAATTCTTCGACATCGTTCAAGACGAAACTATTACCTCAATGATGAAGTTTTCTGTTGCTGTTGGGTGTTCCCTAACCTAACATTTTCTGGGGATCCTTAAAGGCATATGTACGTACGTGTGTGTGTGTGTGTGTGTGTGTGTGTGTGTGTGTGTGTGTGTGTGTGTGTGTGTGTGTGTGTGTGCGTATGTGTGAGTGAGTGTGCGAGCGTGCGTGAACAGATATATACAGTTTATATATTAATAAATGTTTTGTTATGTTCAGTTGCATAATCTTATGTTCTATCATAATGTATTATATTATTTTGTTTCTATTGTACTTTGTCAAAAATTAATTTTTTTAAAAAGTTACCAAACAATTCTAGGGATCACCCAAACAGCATACTCTATCTCATTTATCATACCCGGAAATCACTATTTTCAAAATTTTATTTCATTCTTTTAGATCGAGGATAATGGAATAAGCACTAATGTGCTTTTGTTTTTTACATCTAGTCCCCCGTGTGTAAGCGGTTTTTGCAAATTCTGTCATCTGTTCCCACCTGCACACAATGGCCTACTCTTACGAAAAGCGGAATAGGATTTAACGTGTGCGCAAGATGTTCTGCGTGCGTTCGCAAACGGGACCTCCGTTTATAGTCTCATCCGAAGGACTTTTGGGGAGAGTGGAGTCTGCACTGATGTTAACTCTAGAGGACAATATCCCCGACTATGAGACCATAAGTGCACACTGGAGGAGAAGCTTGCGTGTAGGCCTATATCTACATTTTTCTGTGTCTGCCTTACCATGTAGGCAGCCATACTCAAGCATCAGAGAACTTTTTTGCTCTCCTTATACGGATAGTACATGTTGTTTTGCTATAGGTTTGTCATGGATGGAGACAGTTCCAAATGAATATTTCAAAGCATAGCAGTTTAAGGGAGGCCTTGGCGTTCTGACTGCATCGATACCTGACATACCTGATATAAATGATTATATTTTGAAGTATTTGTCTAAACAAAATCACACGCACTTGTCATTAAAGTTGAAGAACTGACCACGACATTGACGTTTCTCCATAACCCTCAACTATTTTTTGTTTTTGAACATTTTTCATCTGCCCAATCAAAACGATAGATGTCATAAAATGATTACGTCAATCGCTTTCATTCTCGTTAACACCTTATTGACGTTGCCATGTGTTCGCCACCACCCCTACACCCCCCCAACCTCTTCCTCCACCCCCTTTCCCGTCACCACCACCTTTCTCCTTTCTTGCAAATGCAGGGGTCTGTCCGTGTTGATTCCAGCCAAGTGAATTAACGACTTTCGATCGGAAACCTTGGCAACCAGAATGGCGCACAAAAAATGTAGATAAAAGGCTCAATTTGCTGAGATTTTCTCCCCCCAGCGAGGAGGATTTGTCCATTCGGAGAATTAAGCGTCAATAGCTCCACTTACTCCACTGTTGGCAGTGCTAGCTGTAACTCCAGACCCACTGCGTGTTAAGCCCAAGACTTTGTCCATGTTCATATGTTGAAATGGTCATGTTAGCCTCAGGTGAAGTACCGTCATTTGACGATATTTAGAATGTTCAGTCGTCGTCATCGTCACTGTCTTCACCATTATCAGAACGTAGGCTCCATGTTGGTAAAGATCTGTATTTTTTTCTATCAAAATTTGACAGCACACACACATACATGTGTACACACACAAAGTTCGATCTCATATTCATCATAAATATTCTCATCATTTAAAGGTATTTACAGATGGTTCACATCTAGATGATCAAGAAACAGGTTCAGCTTTTGTAATACCATCGCTTAAAATAGAAAAATGTTATTATGCTGGTAAACACCATTCGATATTCACAGCTGAGCTAATAGCAATTTTAATGGCTCTTAATTATATTCTTGATCTTCCGGTGAATGTATTTCAAACTTTACTATGCGTTGATTCGAAATCGGTACTCTATGCATTAAAATCCACAAGTTCTAAGAAAATGTCTACAGTTGTACTAGAGATCAATCATGCCATACATGTTTTAGCTTTAAGGGTATTTGTGTCACCTTCTGTTGGGTACCTTCGCATGTGGGGTTCTTGCCAAATGAGTGGGCTGACAGAGCTGCGAAGAGAGGTGCAAGGCATGGAGAGGATTCTGTAGAACTACATGTTCCATTATCTTTACAAGAGGGCTATCATTTACTAGAAGAGGCATCGTGGAGCAGGGCTAAAGAAGCTTATCATCAAAATGAGCACCTTTCAGACGAATCTTTAATCACTATCCCTGTTTTTAGGAATATTGATCACTCTGAAACCTACACAAGTTTGTTCATGGCAAGAAGGGTTAGCGCTTTATTCTTTAGAATAAAACTGAATGCTTTTATCACGAAATATAGTAAAAATATAAAATGTTTGTGTGGTGAGAAAATTACTAGCATTCATATAATTTTTGAATGTAAGAGTCTAAAACCATTATTACCTTCTTTTTCTGAAAAGTCCTTGGATAAGATATTCAAAAATATTGATTTGGCATTTCGTATAACAAAATCTTTAATGAACAGTCCTATAGGACATTTGTTATAGTTATAAGTCGCATTAGCATTTCTTATGTATTTATTTGTTGTTATCATTGCTTAGCCTTTTTATGTATACTGCCTAGGATATTTTAGCAACAGATACCAATTTCACAGCACACAACCATCAACATCAATGTCCCCTCCCCTCCCCTTCCCATCGTCTAATATCACTTTGAGTGAACAGACGTAAAATCGAAGCAACAACAACACACACACAACGCGAGGTCCTAACCACTAGACTATCACGTATACATACATCATTTTATACGTATATATCACGTATATATACATACACTTACTCACACACATGCATGCCCACACACATGCACGCACGCACGCACACACACACACACACACACACACACACACACACACACACACAGGACAGCAAGACAATCTGTACGTCAAATCTCCTCCCGAAGTATCCAGTCATGTTGGTAGGCCTAATGCATTCCGCTTCACCCAGACAGTTAAGGACGACAACTCGTTTTTCAAAGAAGCAGAAAGTTCTTTAACCTCGCAGCATGCTTCCTCTCTCTCTCTCTCTTCAGGTTATTAAAAAGCTACTCTTTGAATGTTTTCAGCCAAAAAAGCATCTGGTATCAATAAACACTGGACTGCTTAAAGGAAATACTAGAGAAGAGTGTTGTCCCAAGTTCAGGACGAAATGGTTAGTTTAATAGAGCGAATGGTGAGCTAAGACTATTGTTAGTTTTAGTTTTAAAAGCTTAAAATCTAGCTTAGTTTCACCGACCATTAAGCAGCCTGGTCCTCTGCAAAAGTTGGATGGATGATAGGTGGCGTCAGCACATCCTTCAAAGGAGCACGGTATACAGCGACCTGAGCAAGAGTATGTGGCCTGCGGAGATAACCCTGCAAACTAAGCTGTATTTTTTAAATTTTATTTATTTATTTTATTCTTTTATTTCGAGGATAGTGGAACAAGCACTCATGTGCATTTTTTTTTATTCAGTCCCGTGTGTATGCAGTTTTGTAAATTTTTCATCCGTTCCTACCGGCACACAATGGCCTACTCTTCCGAAAAGTGGAACTGGTTTTAACGTGTGCGCAAGATGTTCTGCGTGCGTTCGCACACAGGACCTCGGTTTTGTAGTCCTATCCGAAGGACTTTTGGAGGGAGTGGAATTGGCACTGATGTTAACTCCAGAGGAAAAATCCTCTTGAACGAGATTCGAACCCGGGTCAGCAGATCACGTATACATCACTCTAACCACCAGGCTATATCCCAGGCTGTACGGCCCATGAGAGGAGCTGCAAGGGACATGCCACTATTTCTCCCAGACACATCTGACGGTGGAAAAAGCGAACGAGAAAAGAAGACGAAGAAGATGATGATAGGTGGCAGGGATTTTGACATGATCGTGCACAAGATATTCTGTCTACGTCTGCACGAGGGCTCTCGGTTTACAGTCTCTTCCGATGGACTTACCACGGAGTGGAGTCAGTACCAATATTAGCTCAGAGGAAAAAGATATCCTCGGAAAGCCCAGCGAAGACTCGAACCAGCGGTCTCTAAAACCATCAAATCACGAGTTCGAGATTCTAACCCACTAGGCCATCCCGAAACATAACAAAAACGTCTTCAAAGCTAAAGAGATGGCCACTTTCCTTTGTCGATGGGCACTAAAAGCCCCCACTTTTTATTGCAGAGAGATGAATTAACGACATAAAACGCTGCACAAAAGCATGGCTAAGTTGTGATTTTCCCATATGAACACTTTGTCTACCGAGAGAATTAGTGGTTAACAGCTCGGCGGACAGGTGGTTGTCAACTGATGCAGTCTCCCAGTGTGCAAAGTAGATGACTACAGGTCTATCAAACTGACATTGTCACTACACCAGGAGTGCCCTCATTTTCAGAGAGTTAGGACAAGGGAATTGCGATGATTGGCATTTCATAATCACCACTGATGAGATAGTCTCATTGTTGGTCATGATTCTCTCTTCAGTTCAGTCAGCACTGATCAAAATGTAAGGCAGAAACTAAAGCAAACAACAAACAAAACAACTAACAAAGTAACAAGGCAAAACATCAGCAAGACATGCAGCATCTTTCTGTCAAATTCTATACTAACAGATTTCTTATACTTACATTCATGTAATTATGTTTAACGATGATTTTAAAGACAAATGCAGTTAAGGTGGAGGGTGGAAACCCATATATTGTTATGGCCACGTAACACTATCCAGTGGTCATGCTCAAACTATTCTCCAGGGAAAAATGGGAGGAAAGACAGGAGAAAAAAATCTAAAACCAAACAGAGAATCAAAAACCAAGCAAGCAAACAAAACTGGTGGACCAACAACATGGTAAAAAATGAAAAGAATAAAAGGAAACATGAAGAGAAATGTCTATTGAGAGCCACAACTGACATACAGATGTATGGAGATGTATGGCTGTGGCTCTCAATAGACGAAGCCTGTGTCTGATACCCATTGGCGTTCGCACACAGGACCTCGGTTCACAGTCTCATCCGGAAGATTTTCAGGGGAATGGAGTCAGTACTGATGTGAACTCAAGGGGAACTCAAAGGGGGAAAAAGTCCCCCCAAACGGACGCTTCGAGGATGGCTCGAACCCGGCTCGTCGGATCACCAGCTCAAGGTTCTGACCACTTGGCCATCCCTTCCCCATGTAATAATTATGGTCGTGGCTCTTACCTGGGCTCAAACCCGGGACCGTCAGATCGATAGCGCAACGCTACCACCAGGCTAACCTGTCCCTGTGTGTGTGTGTGTGTGTGTGTGTGTGAAGAGAGAGAGAGAGAGAGAGAGAGAGAGAGAGAGAGAGAGAGAGAGAGAGAGAGTTCAAAGTTTTAATGTATAACAGCCCTCAAATTAATGTTTCCCTAATCAAGCTTTTCGTCCTAAAACGTAATCAAACACATTTTCTCCTCTCCCTAATCAAGCTTTTCCTCCTAAAACGAGATCATTAAAACATTTTCTCCTCTTCAGTTTTCTTCAACGAGTCGAGTGTCCACCAAGTAGATCTAGATGCCGCCGCCATCTTACAAGAAAACCTGCAAAGAAGAGCTTCCAAACAACAAGCGAGAGAAGAAGACCTTTTGTGTAACCGAACAAAGTACTCTAAAAAAAAGAGTTATCGTCCTTAGCTGCCTGGGAGAATACGCAGTATAATAACGGCGCGCGAAGCAAAATGTGCACATGGGGCAGATCGCTGCTTTGTTCCGAACATTTTTAATGGACAGATGGTGTCAAGTCAAGTCAAAAACACTTTAATCATCCCATGAAGGACAATTACAATACTGACAAGCACATTGATACGTTTAAAAATCTCGAGACACAAGAAAGCACCATTTCATAATATTGGTTTTTCCACGTCACAGAATGATTACGTCAACAATTCTGCGTCATTTAAAGCCGATTGACGTTATCCTACTGTCCCCCTGCAGGCGCTGCGTGGGACCCTGCCACGCTAATTCCAGCCCAGTCAATTAACGAGTTTGAGACCCAGAAACCATGACAACCAGAATGCTTCACAAAAAATGTTGAAATAAAAAGAAAGCTTTATTCGGTGTGATTCTCTCCCGGGAGGAGCTATGTTTGAGAGACGTATAGGTGTCCCTGCCTCCGTACCGTCAGCGCATTCTGGAAAATCCTTTTTATCCAGAGACTGCTAAGTTTAGGCATACGTGCTTGGAAATAAAGTTAGCACTTTGTTAGCTGTCGACATGAGCAAACAATTTATAACCTGTGTGGTGGTGGTTTGCGGTTCATTATCACTGAAATCGTTCCAGAATTCTCTCTCTCTCTCTCTCTCTCTCTCTCTCTCTCTCTCTATATATATATATATATATATATATATATATATATATATATATATATATATATATATATATATAAGGGTACAGATAGCTCAGTGGTCGGAGCACTCCCTTTTCCCAGTCAAGTTTAAGCAGCATCGAGTGTGGTTACCACTTGGATGGGTAACCGTTTCCGCGCCTTGGCTTCAGAACTGCCCCCCCCACCCCACCCCCACCCCACCCCTTCCCAGTTCACCCAGCTGTAAATGGGTACCTGCCCTCTTTAGGGTCAGGGAAGGTAAAGCAGCCAGGGAGAGGAGATGGGCGCCGCCCTCAATATGCTGGCCCTAGAGAAGCTGCGGTCTCTGACGTCTCCTCCCCTACGACCACATAGGTTATGGGACACCTTATATATATATATATATATATATATATATATATATATATATATATATATATATATATATATATATATAACTCTAAAACCATCATCATCATCATCATCATCG
>CM054147.1:19325780-19335780 GCA_028751875.1 Rapana venosa
CATTGATTCAGACAACTTGTTGGGTACACACACACACACAACACACATACGCGCGCGCACGCACGTACGCACGGGCGCGCACGTGCACTCTCTTTCTCTCTCATTCCGTCTTTATTCATCTCTGATGAATTTTACCCGTCTTTCATAATAAACACTAACGAAAGCAAGAAACATTAATTTTATTTTTATGATTTTATTTTTTACTGCCTCGTCTTCTGTAACGTCCCTGTCCTGCTGTTCCCACACGGCACATTTCAATCTCCCTGCCACAGCCATGCCCAGATTCGTTATGTCGCACCTCTCAGAGCCCATCATCATCAGGCTGCCGTGGAGCCACCAGCCAGAGAGGCCCTGCACTGCTGCTGGGTCACTTTGCTGGTGTTCAGTGGTGCCTGTTCTGAGCTAACGTACTCAGGACACCACCTACTAACCCCCCTACTAACGACAGTATTAGCTCAGTCGCGGAGCCAGACTGAGTGATTTGCCCACCCAAGGTGGCAACCACCACAACGTCCCCCCCCCCCCCCCCCAACGACCATCCCCCGTGAACCTCCAACCCCAAATGCTTCGACGCAAATTCACCACAGGCACAGAAGTGTGTGGGGAAACCGAATCTGAGGTCACCATCAGACCAGAGCAACTGCGACCACCCAATCAGAGTCATGCTTTTTATTGCATGATGATCAATGAAAATGAGGATGATGTAATGCTGCTGCTGTGGAAGTGCATATGCTTTGAGACTTCTTGACAGGGTAGTTCTCTACGCTTACTATCGTAATATATCCTGGCGTCAACATGCCGGATAATAATAATAATAATAATAATAATAATTATTATTATGGAATTTATATGGCGCTGAATCTTGTAAAAAGCAAACAAATCGAAGCGCTTGCACTCAATTCATTTACACGCATGCAACTCTCCTTAAGCATAATGAACAACAGATGTCAAATCCATGTGCGCGCACGCACGTACGCACGCACGCACGCACGCACGCGCACACACACACACACACACACACACACAACACACACACACACACACACACACACACACACACTCGCGAACACACTTAGGAGGTGAAGGACGCTGTTGAAAATTAGGGACAGATATGAAGGGAAAAGTCTCAGGTAGGAAATCAGTGTTTTTTTAGGCTGGATTTGAAGGTATCAAGTGAAGGCTTTTGGCGAAGTGAAAGAGGGAGGTCATTCCAGGTGGATGGACCAGAAACAGAGAGAGAGCGACGGCCAACAGTGATTTGTTTGAATCTGGGTGTTCGAAAGCACAAAGTATCTGCGGCTGAACGCTGAACGAAGAGAACGGGATGGAGTGTACAGGTGAAGACAGTTACAGAGATAAGAGGGTGCAGATTTGTGGAGACATTTGAAACAGAGGGTAGTGATCTTATACTCCAGTCGTTGCGAGACAGGCAGTCAGTGAAGAGATCGCAGAGGAGGAGTGATGTGCTCAGATTTTTTCTTTCTTAGGACCAGTCGAGCTGCAGAGTTTTGCAACAGAGAATTACAGTAGTCTAAACGTCAAAGAATGAGAGATGTGACAAGCTTGGGAGTTGCAGCAGTGGACAGATGCTTGCGAGTCGCGCTTATGCGCCGTAATTGATAGTAGCAAGACTGACAGGTCTGGGTGATGAATTTTTTCAAGAACTACTCCTAAATACTTCACAGAGTTGGCCGAAGGAACTGACGTATTGCCGAATTCTATTGAAGTTTTTGTGATAGCGAAAAGTTTATGTTGGGTCCCTATGAGCATGGCTTCGGTTTTATTGGCATTAAGTTGTAACTTGTTCTGAGTCATCCAGTTTTGAATGTCTTGAAGGCAGTAGGACATATTTGTCAGGAGAGAAGGCAAGTTTTCAACAGTATCACTGCACTGAAGCTGAGTATCATCGGCATAGAAATGATGATCAATATGGTGGTTATATATTATATGTGAGAGTGGAGCAGTGTAGAGAGTAAAAACAACAGGGCCCAGGAGGGATCCGCGAGGGACTCCACATTCCATTTTGACAGGTTTTGATTGAATTTTTTTACAATAATTTTCTGGAATCGGTCTGTGAGGTATGAAGTAAACCAGGTGAGGGCTGTGCCATTAATACAAAACATATTTTGGAGACGAGAAAGAAGAATTGAGTGGTCTATAGTATCAAAGGCTGCAGATAAGTCAAGAAGAGTGAGGAGGGAGATTTTTCCTGCATCAGAAGCAAGTAGAAGTGTATCTAAATTGTGTACTAGGGTTGTTTTGGTGCTGTGGTTGGGGCGATAGGCAGATTGAAAAGGGGGAAGGAGATCATTGGAATGAAGGTGACTGTTGAGCTGTTTGAGAACAACTTTTTCTAGTACTTTAGAGACAAAAGGTAAGTTTGAGACAGGTCTATAATTCTATAATAGGTCTATGCAGTGCTGGTCAGGCATTTTGAGTAACTCTCAAGCAGGCATCCCTAAAGTGAATGAAGCTCGACTGTGTGATCCCAGTATTCCCATGAGCCCACAGCACACCCACTATGGGTAGGAGCCGGCCGAGTCCGAAAAATCCCTATGACTCTTATGGGAGTTGAACCCGCGACCTTCCAGTCCGAAATCCAAGGCGCCAAGGCGGCTAGTTATAAGACGCATTTATTATGAGATACATATGTGTGTGTGTGTGTGTGTGTGTGTGTGTGTGTGTGTGTGTGTGTATCAGCCTATCTATATCCAAAATAGAGTTGTCTTCTGTTGATCTCACCCATAAAAACTTGACCTACTTTCAAATGTTATATACATACCTGAGCAGGAAGGGGAAAAAAGTCGGATGATGTCAAAGACCATCGCGAAGTTAATGTAACTCTTGCATAAGGCTCGAAGGGAAAGGGAGTGGGTGTGTGTGTGTGGGGGAGGGGGGGAGGGGGGCGGGAGGTCAATTTAAGACATGGATGACAGGTCTGATATGCCCTCATGTGTCAGCGGGGCTATGAACATCCTAACTGTATTGACAAGTCTTTGGGGGAAGGGAACTAGACACAATTATGAGCGACAGACAAGTGTTAAATGATAATGTGAATGGCATGCTCGTGTGGGTGCCAGTATTTCTATTGCACGTACAACGGACTTTATATTAATTTTTCTTTGTCGTCTGGGTTCCCTGGCCATGCACAGTTTTAATCCCATTCTAGTCTGGATGGCGAAGTTCGCAGTCTGCCGCAGCGATCCCCCCCCCCCCCCCCCCCCCCCCCCCTTCCCCATCTCACACACACACACACACCGTTTTCTCTGGAGCTCTGCCGAGCTGGGCCGTGTCTGGTGTCTCAGAGAGTTGAAGGTAGGACAGGACTGCAGGATTTATTTTATTTTATTTTTATTTTATACCACTTTAAGTCACGAGATTTCTCTGCGTGAAATTCGGGCTACTCTCCCCGGGGAGAGCGCGTCGCCACAAGAGCAGCGCCACCCTTTCTTTTTTTTCTTTTTCTTTTTTTTTTGTCTGCAACTGTATTTGTTTTCCTATCAGAGTGGCTTTTTTCTAAGAATTTTGCCAGGGACAACTCCCTTGTTGCCGTGGGTTCTTTTACGTGCGCTGAAAATTTTGTGTAACACACGGGACCTCGGTTTATCGTCTCATCCGAAAGACTAGCGCCCAGACCACCACTCATGGTCTAATGGATGGGGAAAAATTTCGGGCCCAAACGGGGTACGAACCACGCACATACCCGACCCGGACTTTTCGCATTCTAGACAGGCGCGTTACCTCTAGACCACCGATCCATCCAGGATATGGGAGAGGGGGTTGTGGGCTTGTGCCACAGGGGCACTGGTCAGTGTGGGATATTTTCAGGCGGTGGAGATGAGATAGGAGCTGGCAGTGCCCGGTTATTAGTCTAAAGGTGGTGACTTGAGCACCTCTTTCTAGCTGAAGAATGTCGGACTTCCCATCTTCTGACCAGGGGCTGGCGCCATGTTTTCCTGAAGCTGTTTCTCAGGATCGTCTTTACCTCGTTGTAGGTCGCTGGGTGGGATGGCTGCTCCGAGTTGCTGCTTGCTTTGGACATGTAGTCCGCTTCTTCATTGCTCCCTATGCCACAGTGGGAGGGGATCCATTGCAGCACCGCCACAGTTCTTTGACTGAGGAGGCTTAGATCCTGTTTCTATTGAACATTTGTACGAATGATAACATTTCTGTAAGTGTATGTATCTCTGTCTGTTTTACATTTGGATAAGTATGAACTGTATGCATGTCTATTTTTGGGGGGAGAGAGTGCAGTGATTTGTGAATAATCATGAATTTAGAAATTTGTGTAGCATGTTCGAGTGCGGGATACATTTGAATATTTTGTAACTTATAATGTGATCTTTGAACCCTCTTCACTAATAACAGCTCCAAGGTACTTGGAGTGATCTACAACATCAAGTTCTTTTCCACTGACTGTGGTCTTGGTAGTGATTGGCTGGGCTCTGATTGTCATGAGTTTTGTCTTCTCGGCACTGATCTCCATGCCGTATCTGGTGGATGTTTCGTCCAGGTGGTACACTAGGTTATCTAGTTCTTGTTCGTTTCCTGCCAGTCCGTCGATGTCATCGGCAAACCTGAGGTTGGTGATTGTCCGCCCTCCAATACTAGATCAGATGGGCTCTCCAAGGCCATACTGCAAGGAACAGTGCAGGGGAAGAGAAGGCGAGGCAGGCTGAAGAAGAAATGGGCAGACAACATCACCGAATGGACCGGGAAGAGCTTCTCCACAACCCAGTCACCTGTCCACAACCGCCCCGCAAATGGAGCCAGCTGGTGCAACGTTCGTCACTGCAGAGCCTCTACGACCAGGGAGGGGATTATGGGAGCAGATGAGATGAGAGAATGGGATTGTTGTTGTTGTCTTCAATTTAACGTCTGTTCACTCTTAGTGATATTAGACAAAAGAGAATGGGATCTGTTTCCTATTTATGCTAGTGCGTATGTCTGTTTGTATTGTTTAGATTTGCCCTTTGTTGTTTTGAGGTAGACTTCAGAAAAATGATGACATCAAGACAGGTAGCAGGGCTTCAACTGGGTCACCAGAGACCTTTGCTTCTGGCAGTTATTGGCCCGACCACTGGTCAGGGTGGATAGGGGATCTTGTTGTGGTTGTTGTTGTTATTTTTCTTCTTCTCTTCGTGATTCTTCTTCTTCTTCTTCTTCTTCTTCGTCGTCGTCGTCGTCGTCGTCGTTATCGAAAGCTCAGACAACAACTATTGCTGTTTGTCTAATGAGCGATAATGCGTTGCAGTGCCGGCAAGCGCCTGACAAATCAGGCCCAGCGCATCAGACTTCAGCGTGGGAGAGAACTGTTATCTTTAAAGTCTTTCTGGGGAAAAAAAACAACAGGCAGGAGAATGGACCAAGAAGGCAGGGAAAAAAGACAAGAAGGAAGTGACATGAAGAACAGGAACAAGGCAGAGACAAAGAGAGGGATAGAAAAAAGGAGGGAATTCTTAGCACGGAACTTTCAGAAGGTAGGGATGCTATTTATAATGACAGGCCCCTGGCATCCTCATGAAGGGAGGAGGGTGGGGGGGGGGGGGGGGGGGGCGTTGTTTAGAAACACCCTGCAAAGAAAGAAAGAAACAAAAACGCTTGTACTAATAAGAGCTCAACATAAGGCTCTTGGTAAATGTTGTGTAGCGCGTACAGACCATTCTGCTTGCTGCAGGATTTCAAAAGGAGGGGGGCGGGATGGGATAGCTTAGTGGTTAGAACATTGCGCTGGTCACCTGACGGCCCGAGTTCAACCCACCCCGAGAGGTATCTCGCTCCCCCCTTCCCCCTCCCCTCCCCCCACCCACTTCTTAGAGTTCACTCCAGTGCGGCCCACTCCACTCCTCTAGAAGACATCCGGATGAGACTATAAACCGAGGTCCGGTGGGCGAACGCACGCAGAACATCTGGCACACAAGTTAAAACCTGTTCCGCCTTCGGGAAGAGTAGACAATCGGAGTGCTGATGGGAACTGATGACAACATTTTCAAAACCCCACGCACACAGGGAATAGATGTCAAAAAAGCACATGAGTGCTTATTCCATTATCCTTAGAATAAAAGAACTTTTTAAAAAAAGAGAGCAAAAAGTAGGTGTGGGTGATCTTATTTGCACCATTTACTGGAATGACTTTCAAAGTCAAACGTCACATTATTTTAAAATACAGTTACCTTTAAAAAAAAAACAACCACCCTTGAAATATGACGTCAATGCCTGAGTGAATTGTCCATATCATTCATTATGGTTAACAAGACCAAGGCAACGTACCTACGCTTGCTCTTAGATTGCCCTACAGACTACAGCCCTTTGTTATCAACTTGATAATTGCGTTACACCATGATGACTAGGTCCGTTGATTAAAACGCAGCATCTATTAGTGCTTTGGCCTGAGGGGGGTTAAGGTACGTCTGTGGTGTGGTGTTTCAGTGGTTCTCTTGTGCTACGTGAGAGACAGGGGCCATGCAAACGGAAAAACACAGGGACAAATCGGATGAGGTCAGTTCTCTAAGGTAAGGTTGAGGGCAGAAGGAAAAGAGGCAGACCACCAACATCCTACAAAAAAGAAAGGGAGACCAAAAGCAACGTGGAGGAGGACTGTAGAAAGTGAGATGAAGGCCATGCAGCAGCACTCTTGGGAATCAGTGACTAGGTTGGCCCAGGGTAGACAGGAGTGGAAGCGCTTTGTTGCTGCCCTACACACCACTGGGTGTAATGGTTAATGATGATGATGACCAACATCCTACATTGCCAACATCACTGAGATCAGTGGTCTGGGAGGAGGGCTACAGGAGATGGTAGAACTCAGCAGAGACTGAGAAAGATGGTGAGCCCTGGTGGCGTTGCGTGGAGCTCCTACCGTCGACAGCTGCGATGGAGACAGTTAACAGAGAATCGGGCTCTTGATCTTCATTTGCTGGAACCTGGGCCAAAAGTAACTGGACATTATTTTCAAACTACTTAACACATAATTGTCTATCAACACACATGGAAATTCGACCCGAGATAATGGCAGTAAAAAGAAACTACATGAATAAAAACCCGGTCAAGACTGTTAACACACAACGAGTTCTTCCTAATTAATTTTCCGGGAAAATCTTTTGAGATTTACCCGATTCGCCCACTTGCTTGTATTTTGCGACTTGCAGTTAGTGGCATTGGCAGCCCACCCGGAGAGTGAATGAAGGTAAGTGCCTCCATTTCGGCATTTAACAAATAAAAATGCATTCAGTCCAGGACTAAATGATACTCGCTGCAAACAGCACGGGCGGAGTGAGGTAGGGGGGTAGGAAGCTTGGGCCTTGCTCCGGCATCCAGTCATTCACCAAACACTTTCCTACCCACGCAAAGTTTCCAAACGACAATCCGATCCTTTTCCCTAGGGGTAGGTAGCCCGCGATAGGGTAACCGGCCATCTGCTAACCCTTCCCTCCCTGTCACCCGCTACTGGGTTAGGGTAGCGTACAATGTGTACAGTGCACGTGTACTGGGAAAGAGGGATTCTCTCCCTTAACACAGGAATAGTGGTTCACTACGTACGTCTCATGAAAAAAATAACAGTATTGCCCCGTTATCAACGCTTTCTTCCTCTTTGCTTCTGTAACTCTTAGAAAAGTCATTGAGGCACGACACTGAACTTTGCAGGCAGTGTCTCTAGGGTAAGTTGAATGTGGTGGAGCCCATCCCTCTCCAGATGCATGCTGCATGCTGGGTATATTCACATTTCTGTAACCCACCGAACGCTGACATGAACTACAGAATCATTGGAATCAAGGCACTGGCACATCTACATTTTAAGTTGACTCTCAAGATCGAAACAATCCCCAACCTGAATTCACTAGATGCTGCTGCCACCGTTTAAGTCCATGACTTCATGATACTCTGTTCATTGTGGTATTGTGTCCGTCATCAACATCATCGTTAAAAGAAAGCATAAAATAAACACCCAAACTCCAGGCCAACAACTTTAACAACAAATCATACAAAAAATTCAGCACACACAAAAACACCCGAAAACTAACAAAATAGTTATTTTCAATAATAAAGGTTTCCCACTGACTGTTGACAAGGTCCTCGCATTCATTCATTCATTCGGTTTGGCTTAGAGAAGGTTGTATTCATTCCTGAGGCAGGGGACCAAATGTAGCATAGAGAAATAGAGCAGCACAGCTACAACAAGCTATCAGCTTATACTGTGTGCAAGTACAACATCAGCAGTCACACAGCGGCATAAGAGGGGGTAGGGGGGAGGTGGGGGGGGGGGGGGGGGGGAGGGGGGGGGGGGGGGGGGGGGGGGGGGGGGGGGGGGGGGGGGGGGGGGGGGATGACTACAAAGAATGATATATTAACATTTAGAGACAATGAAATGAATAATCATTAGCATTCATCCTTCGGATGAGACTATAAACCGAGGCGCCGTGTGCGAATGCATGCAGAACATCCTGTTCCGCTTTTCGAAAGAGTAAGCCATTGTGTGCCGGTGGGAACAGATGACAAAAATTACAAAACCGCATACACACGGGGGCTGGATGTGGAAAGAGCACATTAGTACTTATTCCATTGTCCTCGATAAAAAAGTCATCTGAGCGCTTTCATTAGTTGCTTTACAAGATTCAGTGCTATATAAATTCCATACATTCTTCTTCTTCTTCTTCTTCTTCTTCTTCTTATCATTGTTATTATTATTATTATCATTATCATTATTATTATTATTATTATTATTATTATCTAATGCTGAGGTAACTGGTATCTAGCTCTCCTCTATTCTAGAGTGCAGAAGCCAGACACAGGATAGAAATTTGTCGCGACTTATCCCCAAAACAGCTCCAATAACGATTCTTATTGCTTCAAGGTGCAAGACTTCTAATGACTTAGACTATGCTCTAGTACAATAATCACACACAATGTCGGCATAACCGAAACATGGCAATGTGAAAGATTTATACGTTATTTCAACAGCTTTTCTACTGACCTTATAATTATCTAAACGTTTTCAGACAATAGACCAACGTGGTAACAGTATTGATGATGCTGTTGATGTGGTCATTCCATTTACAATTTCCCTGGACAACAAAACATGAATGTTGAAGCTTGTTGGTACTCAGAAAGATGGTGAACTCTGGTGGCAGGACGTGGAGCTCCTACTGTCGAAAGCTTGTTGACAGACAGACAGACAGACAGACAGACAAACACATAGAACAGACATACAGACAGGGAGAAAGAACTCACAAACACATTCATGTTCCCCCCATACTGTCTTGGTGTAACTTGTAACTGGTGTCCTTCGGATGAGACTATAAACCGAGGCCCCGTGTGCGATCGCACGCAGAACATCTTGCGCATACGTTAAATCCTGTTCCGCTTTTCGTAAGAGTAGGCCATTGTGTGCCGGTGGGAACAGATGACAAAATTCACAAAACCGCATACACACGGGGACTGGACTGGATGTAAAAAAGCACATGAGTGCTTATTCCATTATCCTCGATATACAAGAAAAAAGCAGCAATGGAAAGAACTGTTAGTGCTGTGCAGGATCCCAGCTAACTGTGGGGTCGTTTTAAGGCTTTGCCTGTTGCGTCTTGCTTGTGTAATCAATTCTGTACTAGGACAGGATTTGGTGAGGAGGGCTGTGTACAGTGTTTCTGCAGAGTTTCTGTCTGACTACACAGACTTAAGAGAGAATAAAAGGCCTGTGTATTATTATTGTTGAAGAGGTGCTCATAGAAACGGATATTAGATTTTCAGACAATCAGATCCAGAAAGATATACACACACATCCACACACACACATACATGCATATATACATACATACATATCTATATATCTATCCACCACACACACACACACACACACACACACACACACACACACACACACACACACACACACACACACACACACCAGATTGAAATTAAATGCCTTTCGAGCAAAATTTGCCAAAAATATACAATGTATATGCGGTGAAAAATTTTCCAATGTTCATGTTCTGTATCAATGTCA
>CM054147.1:19343280-19368280 GCA_028751875.1 Rapana venosa
GGAAAAAAGATGGGGCCAAGGGAAAAACATTTTTAAAAAGGATGGTTAGCAAGAAAAAGACCGAAAAAAAAATTTCCCCGGGGGGGGATCAAAAACTAAAAAAGGAAAGGGAGTAAAATCAAAAACACTACGGGGCAGAGAAGGAAGCCCTTCCCTTTGCTGGGGGGAAAAGGGGAAAATCTTTTTTTTTGTTGTTCTTTTTTGAAAACAGAAACCTTTGGTTTTTTATGTGTGAAAGGGGGAATGGGGGGGGGGAAGGGGGGGGGCGGGGGGTGGCAGGGGGGGGGGGGGGGGGGGGGGGGGGGGGGGGGGGGGGGGGGGGGGGGGTTGGGGAGGGGGGGGGTGGTGGGGGGGGGGGTGGGTTTTGGGGGGGGGGGGGGGGGGAAAGGGAAGGGGGGGGGGGGGGGGGGGGGGGGTGGGGGGGGGGGGGGGGGGGGGGGGGGGGGGGGGGGGGGGGGGGGGGTTTTCAAAAGGTTTGGGGTTTAAAAAAAGGGGGTAACCAAAAAAAACGCAGGGGGCAAACATCGTCTGTTGACGGGCGTATTTAGGAAAAGGGAGAAAAAAGATTCACAAAAGGGCCCTTTTTAAAAAATTTGTAAACAAAAAAGGGATAAATTGATATAAAAGCATTTTTCAAAAAATAAGAAAATGCTTGAAATAAATTAAAATTTGACAGAAAGAAAAAAAGAAAAATCAGGATCACAAAACAGGGTTTTTTTAAATTGAATACCCCTGTGATGTTTGTGATGATGACAATTTTTAAATTATTTTACGAAGTTTAAAAACGATTACCATTTAACAACGCCGAAAATTTTGACAATAACAATGGGGACAATTCTCACAAAATCAGCAAATTTTATAAAAGGTAACGGGGGAAAGAAAAGAAATTTAAAAGTAAAAAAAGGGAAAAAATGAAAGAAGGAAGGGAAAGGGAAAGAAAGAAAAAAGAAAAAAAAAAGGGAAAACGACCGAAAGAAAGAAGGAAAAAAAGAAAGGAAGAAAGAACGAACGAACGAAAGAAAGAAAGAAAGGAACGACCGAAAGAAAGAAAAAGAAAGGACGCACAGAAAGAGAAGAAAGAAAGAAAAGAAAAAAATGGAGTGGAAAAGCAAATCAAGGCACACACAGAAACAAAGTAGGCCTGCAATACAGTGAAAGAACATTTGCAGCAAGGAATGCTTAAAGAAAACAAGACAGTAGAAAAAGAAACGGACTCTCTGTCTGTCTGTCTGTCTGTCTGTGTGATATGCATGTATGTATGTATGTATGTATGTTGTATGTATGTATGTATGTATGTATGTATGTATAGATAGATGTATGTATGTATGTATGTATGTATGTATTATGTATGTATGTATGTATCTATCTGTCTGTATGTCTGTCTGTCTATCTATCTATCTATCTATCTATCTATCTATCTATCTATCTATCTATCTCTATCTATCTATGTGTCTGTCTGTCTATCTATCTATCTACCTACCTACCTATTTGAAGCATGCGAGTTGGGGGAGAGGGCTATATGTGTCCAGCCATTGTATTTCTTGGTCATTGGCCTCCCTTTCAGTTTTCAAGAAAAGCGGCCATTTGCATTTTTCACTCAAGGGTTGAGCAGCCGTGGCAAGCAGTAAAAGGTAAGCCTGTATTTTCTTTGTAAAGCACTTTTTTTTTTAGTAGACCAAGAACAAATAATGGAGATTGTGGTATTATCTTTCAAAAAAAAAACCCCGTCTCTGGTAGATTTTACAGGAAATTGTTTTGCTGGCGTCAGTGAGCATTTGAAGTAAAAGGTGGTTAAAAGGTGGGCCCATAACCTATACTGTCATTAGGGAGCGAGATGTCAGAGACCTCTGCTTCTCCAAGGGCCAGGATTTTGAGGGCGGCGCCCATCACCTCTCCCTCGCTGCTTTACCTTCCCTGACCCTAAAGAGGGCAGGTACCCATTTACAGCTGGGTGAACTGGGGGACTGTACCGAAGCCAAGGCTGGCAAAGGGTCACCCACCCACTTGGTAACCATGCTCAATGCTGCTTAACCTTAGTTTGGGGAAAGGGGTTACTCTGACCACTAAGCTATCCGGTCCCGTGTTTGAAGTACTATCCCAAAAATGGAACAGTGGGCACCAGAGGAATAGGTTTTTTGCTTGGTTGGTCTTGTTTTAGTCTTGCAAATAAGAAGTCTGTGTCTCTTGTGTTGCAAACTCTACAGTGTACATGACATTTTTTATCAATGTTGGAAAAATGACAGCACTATGCAAGAAAAGAAGACACAGTCTTCACTGAGCCACCTCCAGTGAATGAAGATATGGATGAAGACAGCAGACAGGAGGATAGGGCAGAAACTGTATCCAACATCAATCGCCATCAGCTGTAGGCACCAGTTACCGCCACAGTATTCAACAATGGTGAACATCAGCCACTTCATGAGGTGGAGAGTGACAGGCCCTCAGCTGATACAGTCAAGTTGACTGGATATTTCGTTCAGTTTGAGCTCTGTCAAAGTGCCAAAGGACCTGACAGAGTACCCTGGTACTGGTACGGGAGCTCTACGAGGAAGAAGGGTGTTTCCCATCACCTCACCTTTGACGGTCTTTCCACAGGCTTACCCCTCACTGAGCCATTGTCAGAAAAGAACATAAATGTTACAGACACTATTCTGAGGAATCCTCTGCAGGACTGCCCTGTGAAGGATGTCAAGGAGATGCAGAAGACCTCAAGAGTCCTCGGATGAGACTATAAACCGAGGCCCCGTGTGCGAACGCACGCAGAACATCTTGCGCAGACGTTAAATCCTGTTCCGCTTTTCGTAAGAGTAGGCCATTGTGTGCCGGTGAGAACGGATGACAACATTTACAAAAACCGTAGACACACGGGGACTGGATGTAAAAAAACACATTATTTAGTGCTTATTCCATTATCCTCGATATAAAAGAATAAAAGAATAAATAAATAAATAAAATAAGATGTTCCATTGAATATGCTGCAGACAAAGTCAGCAACCCGCGTCCTTTGGTGGAAGGACAACAACATTGGTAACGCTTTTTTCTCCAACAAGGCCAGTCTACATCCAGTTCAAGTACCACAGAGGTGGTCTTGCTACTAGTCAAAGAAGTTGCGGATCACACGGCCTTTCGCCATCAAAGATTACGATCAAATGATGGGTGGTGTGGATTGCACAGACCAGAATGTTGACAAGTATCCGGGTTGCCATAATTTTTATCCTCAAAGAAGTGGTGATGTCCACTCTTTCCCCGCCGTATTGATGTCTTCATCTACACAGAGCTGCAGAAGCAGCACAGAATGACCCAACCCACCAGTGCATTGCCAGGGTCTACTCTGCTGGGCCTGTAGGCTTCTGAACAGGACCTGGCCGTTCAGTGGGCTCTGTGTCTCCAGTCAAGCATGCTCCAGATGAGGTCAGATTTCACCAGGTGGATCAACTGCATCTGCTGGAAGCCTGGCCTACACAGTGGATGTGTACCGCAACAAACAACAACAACCCAAAAAGTCCTATATTGTGTGTAAGAATAATATAAAAAACAAACACGTTTTTGCAAAACATAAATCAAACCTGTTTTGGTAAAAAGCAACAACAACAACAACAACAAACTTCCTATTTGGTTAAACAACTAGCATAAGTGGAGGAATCTAATGAACAGAACTTCAGTGCCAGGTGCAGCCACAACGACACCTTAAATAGTTTACCCCCATCTTCTGGAAATTCTCTGCTACAAATTCCCTCTTTTCTATTACTCTTTCTGCCTTGCTCCTTTTCTTCCTGTCACCTTTTTCTTGTCTATTTTCTGCCTTCTCGGTCAATTCTCCTGCCTTTTTTTCCATAGAAAGACTTAAAAGATAACATTTCTCTACCACACGGAAGTCGGATGCGCTGGGCCAGGCGCTTAACGGCAGCACAACCCATTTTCGCTCATATAACAGACAACAATAGTTGCTGTTTGAGCGTTCCACGAAGAAGAAGTTAAGGGAAGAAAAAAACCTCTTGTTCATGATCTAATTTGTCTTGATAAAACCAATTTCCACCAAAACAAAAAAAACCCCGAATTTATTCTAACAACTCCACACTTTCGGAGACACATTTACTTAACCACCTCCAATCCCAAACAGAAGTTCACACTGGGGTTCTGGGTTTAGTTTATTAATTCAGCAACTGTACACAAAACGAAACCGCTTGCTTGCCTTCTTTCCCCCCCAAATTGGCCTTACAGAATCCCAACTTTCATCTGTTTTCGTTTTCTCTTGCCAACAACAGGACGGCTAAGCCTTACCAGATTAGCCAGCATCTGCCTCAGCCCGGACAGAATGTCACAATTAGCAACGCCACATATCGGTCCTGGCAAAAGAGGTGTCAGGCGAACCCAGCTACACTGGCTCTAGGCGCCTCTGTGGAAAAGGGACCATTTGTCGGCAGTTCCGCTGTTTCTGAGAAACTGAAGAATGCGCGGTGGAGCTGTATGTATGTAGTGTGAGGGATAGAAGAGGAGGAGGAGGAGAAAGCGTTGGGAGATGTAGTGTTTGGATGTGCAGGGTAGCCTAGTGGTTAGAGCGTTGAACTCAGTGGCTTGGCGTTCAACTTGATGGCGCGCGGGGTTTGAGTCTACTGTTGACGTGTCTGTTTGAGGGGATTTCCCCCTTTGGACTGAGGATTTCCCCCTTTGGACTGAGGATTTCCCCCTTTGGACTGAGGATTTCCCCCTTTGGACTGAGGATTTCCCCCTTTGGACTGAGGATTTCCCCCTTTGGACTGAGGATTTCCCCCTTTGGACTGAGGATTTCCCCCTTGGGTTGAACACGGGTACTGACTCCACTTCCTTGGAAAGTCCTTCAGATGAGACAATAAATAGAGACCCTGAGTGTAAATGCATGCAGAAGGTGTTGGTGTGTGTGTGTGTGTGTGTGTGTGTGTGTGTGTGTGTTTGTGTGTGTGTGTGTGTGTTGTTTTTGGGTGGGGTGGGGTAGCTTAGTCTTAGAGCGTTGTGCTTGCCACTTGACAGCCTGGGATCGAACCCGAGTTCGAGCCACCATCTACACGCCCGTGCATGGGGATCCTCCTCCCCCGGGTTGACTGTATCATCTGGAAATTTTTTTTGTTAAATGACAACAACTGTTAGTGTGTAAGCATTTTCGCAAACGAACGCTACACACACACACACACACACACACACACAACACACACACACACACACCACACACACACACTTAGTGGCAGGCTACAAGTCATGTGTCACTTCACACAGAGAGGAGAATGAGGAAACCGTCACTCAAAGCATAGCCTACATCCCCGAAGTCGGAATGCAGCTACCTTTGTGGTGGACAAAAAAACCCGGTCGCATACTTGAAAATCTGACCATTTAGGGAACTTCGGAGCTCTGGCCGAGGCACGAGAAAAAACCCCAATAAACTCCCCGAAATCGGAATGCGGCTACCTCAGTACTGGGTAAAACGGTGGCACAGGCAAAAATCTCACCATTGGTGAACCTCAGAGCTCTAGCCAAGGAACAAAAACAACAATTTTTTTTAAAAAACAACCTTCAAAGCATACCAACAATACGATTTGACAAGAGAATGGAAGGAGTAAGTATGTAATTATGGTAGGTAACCAAGCGGGGACGGGATAGCTCAGTGGTCGGAGCACTCGCTTTCCCCCAGCCAAGTTAAGCAGCGTCGAGCGTGGTTACCACTTGGATGGGTGACCGTTTGCCGCCTTGGCTTCAGTACAGTTCCCCCAGCTGTAAATGGGTACCTGCCCTCTTTAGGGTCAGGGAAGGTAAAGCAGCGAGGGAGAGGAGATGGGCGCCGCTCTCAATATGCTGGCTCCTAGAGAAGCGAGGTCTCTGACGCCTCGCTCCCCTACGACCTTATAGGTTATGGGACTCCTTTAACTTTACCTTTTAATCAAGCGGTAAATGCTCTCCAAAATTAGCTGTATGCTAACCCATCTCTGTACCTTCCATATGTATCACCATTACCTTAGTGCCAAGCAAAGAACGAAAAACGTTGCAATAAAACCAGCAGCCAGAAGAAGGAGAAGAGGAGGCGAAAGAAGAAGAAGAAGAAGGAGGAGGAAGAGGAAGAGGAGGAGGAAGAGGAGGAGGAGAAGAATAGAGAAGAAAAGAAGATTGCAAAGAAGAAGACGAAGAGATGAATTGCGAAGAAGAAGAAGAATTGCAAGAAGAAGAAGAAGAGATTGCGAAGAAGAAGAAGATTGCAAAGAAGAAGAAGAAGAATTGCGAAGAAGAAGAATTGCGAAGAAGAAGAAGAATTGCGAAGAAGAAGAAGAAGAATTGCGAAGAAGAAGAAGAATTGCGAAGAAGAAGAATTGCAAAGAAGAAGAAGATGAATAGGGATGAAGTCTGTCTTAGGTTTCATCGTGTTTATTTTCCCCGACAGCTGTTCAACATCTTCCCTGTATTTCAGTTTGTTTTTTTCTTTAAAAAAAATTACGACCTCTACCTCTCTCTCTACCCCCGAAAGAACAACAACAACAACAACAGCAAAACAAAAATTTTATTTTAAAGAAAAAAGCACCACCACAACCCCACCACCCTAAAATTAAGAACCAACTCAACGATAAAAGCAAACAAGCGAAAAGTTAACCAACCAAACATCAAACGAAATCAAATAATGTGTACTCAATTTGCCAGTCAAACGACTACTGTGCTAGACATTTCCTCTTTTCTATCACTCTCTTTGTTTCTGCCTTGTTCCTTTTCTTCCTGTCACCTCCTTCTTGTCTATTTTCTGCCTTCTTGGTCCATTCTCCTGCCTTTTTTTCCCCCATAACAACTTCAAAAGATAACTATTCTCTCTTGTGCCGAAGTCGGATGCGCTGGGTCTGACTTGTCAGGCGCTTAACGGCAGCGTGACGCATTTTCGCTCATATAACAGACAACAATAGTTGCTGTCTGAGCATTCAACACAGAAGAAGAAGAAGAAGAAGAAGAAAGGACTACTGATAACCACTTTGGTCACAGAATCAGATTTTCTATCAAGAAGGCATATAATGTTAAATATCTACATAGCCAGCTAGGTGCAGTGTTCCTGGTTTCACCGTGTGACGTCTTCGCTTGATGACGCAAGCATGATGACGTACCAGTAAGTTTTGTTGAGAAACAATGTCATCATTTTTAGCTCCCATATGACTGCGTCAAGAAAAGTTGCAAATGTTCTTGTTCATTTTGGTTGATAGTATTAAGTGACAGGCCTATTTCAAGGGAGTTCATAAAGCTTCTTGAATGTTATCTTGGGGTTGGGGCGGGATAGCCATGTGGGTAGAGGGTTGATTTGACTGCCGGGGATTGAGCCCGGGTTCCAGCTGCCACCAAGTCACCTGTCTGTTCAAGGGGATTTTTCCTCAAGAGTTTCAACCAAACACCGCCGAGATTCGAACTGAAACCCCACAACTTAGGGACCAACGGAATACAAACACAGCAAACACCTGGAGTACAGCCATAGAACAAAGATAACGTAGACCGCCAAATACTTTACTTTTTAACAAACAATAACCAGATTTTTTTCCAAAACCCTCATGAGCTATATGGTATAATTATCACCACTGCAAAAAGCAACAACACGAATTGAACCTGCTTTCCAAGTACACCCAGGTTCGAACTCAAAACTCACAACTTCAGGACCACAGGAATACAAAAACACAACAAAAAACCTCGAGTAAAATCATAGAACAAACACGCTCTAGCCCCTCGACATAGTTTATTTTTCAACGAACTAGCAAATAACCACATTTTAAGAAACACTCATCGGCTAGACTCTATAATTATGGTACCACCACTGAAAAAATAAAAACAAAACGAAAAACAAACACACCACCCATTCATACACACACACACACACACACACACACACACACACACACACACACACACACACACACACACATAACATTCACACACACACACACACACACACACACAACACGCGCGCGCGCGCGCACACAATTACCATTCACACACATAACACACACACACACACACACACACTACCATTCCCCCCCCCCCCCCCTCCCCCCCCCCCCCCCACACACACACACACACAACCATTCACACACACACACACAAAACAACACACACACACACACACACACACATTATCCTCGATATAAAAGAATAAATTAAAACACACACACACACACACACACACTCACACACACAAACACACACACATACACACACACACACACACACACACACACAACACACACTCTCACATTCACACACAAGCAAGAGCAGGAGTTGAACCTGCTTTCCACATTCTACCAACTGGTTCCTCCACCCCACCCCCACCCCCATCCTCACACCCCCACCACCCCTTAGCAGTGTGTTACAAATCTGTTCCAGCCTGTCTGTACCTTAGCACCCGGGGTGCGGGCGGGTATGATTCGGCTAGCAGCGCCCAGGCTTAGGACCAAATTGACACCCAAGCCCATTTTGAACAAATACACCTGGTGTTCCAATCCGCTGCGGCAGTTTTGGCAGGTCGTGGTATTTAAAGAGACCAATTCAGTTGAGGCTTGTTTAAATCTTCATTTTCCGGTACGTGGCACTAGAGGGGGTGGGGGGAAGGGGGGTGGGGGTGGGGGTGAGGTAGGGGGTAGGAGGGGTAGGTAGGGGTAGGGTAGGGGTGGGGTGGGGAGAGAGAGAGAGAGAGAGAAGAGAGAGAGGAAGGAAGGAAAGGAGGAGGAGAGGAGGAGAAGAAGGAGGAGAAGAGGAGAAGAAGGGTGAGGAGAAGAAGAAGAAGAAGAAGAAGAAGAAGAACAACAACAACAACAACAACAAAACAGCAACTGCAAGAAAAGGGGAAGAGAAATACGGAGAGGGAGGGTCGGAGGGAAAAAAATCAAAGCGAGAGAAACTGTTCCTAGTTAGAACGGAAGCGAAATATTAACACTGCAAAATACACTCCCTAGAGCAAACCATAAACGCTAACGAACGTGTCACTTGCCACTAGAACACAGGCAACAGCATACACTGGAGAAAATTAATGATAGACCCAGACAATAAACCTCTTAAACGCACGCCAAATTCCACAATGATGTAGTTTTGGATGTTACAAAAAAAAGGAGGGGGGAGGGGGTGGGGGGGATGAAAGACATTTTGATTTTGAGATGAAGTTGTGTTAAAAAGAGATGGAGTTTGGGATGTTACCAAAAGAGCGGGTGAAATATATTTTGATTTTTTTGTGTTGAAGTTGTTTTAAAGAGAAATGGATTTCATTTCATGTGGGTTGTTGTGTGTGTATTTTTCAATATAGCCCTACCCACCGTACTCTCAGGGGACGGGATAGCTCAGTGGTCAGAGCACTCGCTTTCCCCCCAGCTAAGGTTAAGCAGCATCGAGCTTGGTTACCACTTGGATTGGTGACCGTTTGCGTGCCTTGGCTTCAGTACAGTCCCCCAGTTCACCCAGCTGTAAATGGATACCTGCCCTCTTTAGGGTCAAAGTCAAGTCCAAGTCAAAGTCAAAAACACTTTAATCATCCCATGAAGGGCAATTACAATACTGACAGGCTTATTGATACCTATTAATTATTTCACAAGACACAGGGTCAGGGAAGGTAAAGCAGCGAGGGAGAGGAGATGGGCGCCGCCCTCAATATGCCGGCCCCTAGAGAAGTTGAGGTCTCTGGTGCCTCACTCCCCTTCGACCACATTGGTTATGGGAACACCTTTACTTTTTTACCGACCTCAAAGGCCATATCCCTGCTGTTAAACCCTTCGGTTTCAGTGGCTACACTGCCATTCACTTCAAGTTCAAAACCAATACTTCCTTCTCCCTTTAAACGCCCAACTCCGTCATACTGGGAAAAAAATCATTACAAGTAAATGACGTCACATTTAAAGACGTTATACACACACACACACACACACACAAATACCACCAAAAAACCCAACAACCCCTCCCCCCCCCCCCCCCCCCCCCCCCCCCCCAATAAAAAGAAACTTAGGTAACTCCAAAAGATTGCTTAAAAATAATAAAAAAATAGAAAAACCAAAGTTGTTTATTCTCAGACATTAAAAAAAATCTGTTAGCAAGTCTAACGTAACATGCCTAAATCGTGGTGGGAGGCTGGTTAGTCAGCGTGCGATCATTGGATGTCTTGACTCTGATTATGTTGAAGGTGTTATCAACATTCTTAACTAAGATTGCCACACAGAAGGATATCATCATTCTCTCGATACCAACCCCAACCCCACCCCACCCCCCATCAAGAAGAAAGAAAAGAAAAGAAAGATAAGAAAAGATAAGGGAAAAATAAGCAGGGAATATTGCCCGAGCAAAGCATAGTTTCGCACGTACACCGGCAGTAATGAAGGCAAGTGTAATGGCCACACCACACGTTTTGTCGATGTTCGTCAGGAATTTATTTTTTTCTCTTCTATCGCCCCCCTCCCCCTCCCCATCCCTCCTCCTTCAAGCCACACCTGAAAGATGGCTGAGTGAATTAAGCATGTTTTCTACGTCACGAACAGACCACACACGCGCATATGCCAATCATTGCTCAACTACTTTCAGGAAATAGATTTTGTGGAATCCTCTTCTGAGGTTAACTGAAGAGTAACGGAGGATTTAGCAGACTCGTTTTTTTTGAGAATGTTCAGAAAGGGAACATTTTTCGTGTTTTTAATAAACGATTGAAAACTAGTAAGACTTATGGCTTAGATGGGGTAGTTGATAATGAATTTATTTGAAGTCAGCCTCAGTTTAACTTAAAATGATAAAAGTTGTTCACAAATTTCTTTTAATCTTGTATCGCAGAGGTCCAAGATGTCATTGGTAGTCCATGGCTGGTGTTTAATCCTCTGACGACCGAGTACCTCCTCTGCTGTTTCTCGGACTGCCTCATTAAAGTTGTTGGTGAGGTCATTGATGTCATTGTCCAGGAGGGTTAATGCCGCAAAACGTCCGCCAAGCTTAGCTTGGAAGATCTCCTCGACATCTGGATCTTTCAGTTTGTCCACGTCAAATTTGATACTGGGTTTGCAGGCTGTTTGTTTTTCTTCAGTTTCATTTTGAATACCAACAGCATAAGGTCGTGGTCGCTGCCTATGTCAGCTCCAGGGTAGGTTCTTGTTCTGGCTCTGTTGATGCTGGATTTGAAGCGCCGTGGTGTTAAGATAAAATCTATTTGGTTATGGATCTTGCCGTTTGGCGCATGCCAGGTTGTCCTCCTTGACTGCTTGTGGGGATAGAGGGTATTGGCAATGGTAAGTCTGTGGGTGCAGGCAAACTCCAGCAGACGTAGTCCCCTGTCGTTGGTCTCTCCAGTTCCAAACTGACCAACTGTTCCGGCCCATTGGTTGTAAGAGTCAGGACCTACTTTGGCGTTTAAATCCCCTTGAATGATGATGATGTCTTTCTTCGGTGACAAGAGCATAATAAAAGAGAAGGCAGCAACATCAAGGGTACTCTCGCCATTACCTATACTAAGGGAAGAAGTGGAAGAAGCCATCCGCAGCTTACCAGTAGGAAAGTCCCCAGGAGCAGACAACATACCAGCAGAGCTGCTCAAGCATGGTGGCGAAACAGTCATCACACATGTTACAGCTATCTGTCAGAAAATTTGGGAGACAAAACAGTGGCCAACAGAATGGACACAATCACTCATCATACCCCTGCCCAAGAAGGGGAATTTACGCCAATGCCAAAACTATAGAACAATCAGCCTCATCAGCCACGCCAGCAAGATCATGCTCAAAGTTATTTTGAATCGACTCAAGAAGGAGGCAGAAGAACACCTTGCAGAGGAACAAGCTGGGTTCAGGGCAGGCAGGAGCACAATCGAACAGATTTTTAACTGCCACATCCTGAGGAAAAACATCTTCAACATCAGAGAACCTGTTCCACAACTTCATCGACTTCAAGAAGGCTTTCGACAGAGTATGGCACGAAGGCCTGTGGCAGGTCCTCAGAAGTTTGGCATTGAAGAAGGACTAGTGCAACCATTCAAGCACTATACAACACCGCAAGCAGTGCAGTCCTTCTGAACAATCAGGTCGGAGACTACTTCAAAACCTCAGTTGGGGTCCGACAAGGATGCCTGTTATCTCCAGTCCTGTTTAATCTGTTCTTGGAAAATATTATGAGAGAGACCCTCCATGACTTCCACTCTACCATCTCCATTGGCGGCAAACCCCTCAACAACTTGCGGTTTGCCGATGACATTGACATCATGGGCGGAAGTAACATAAAGCTGCAAGATCTTACGACCAGACTTGAGAACAGAGCTGGAGCATATGGGATGGACGTGAGCTCGGAGAAAAGTAAAGTACTTGTGAACAGCACGAGCAACGCCACTGCTAAAATTTACATGAACCACCAGCAACTGGAGGAGGTAGACGCTTTTAAATATCTTGGCGCTACACTCACAAAGGACGGGCGATCGACGACAGAAATCAAAGTCAGACTAGCCATGGCAACATCTTCCATGACAAAACTCACCACCATATGGAAAAGTAAAGAGATCAGTTTCCCAATCAAACTAAAGCTGTACAAATCCCTAATTCAGACTATCCTGCTGTACGGAAGTGAAACCTGGACATTGACTGCTGAAACAGCAAAGCGAATCCAGTCATTTGAAACAAAATGCCATAGAAAACTACTGGGCATATCCTGGAGAACGAAAGACCAATGAATTTGTCAAGAGTCAAATAACACGGCTGGCAGGTCCACAGGAACCCCTTCTCACCATCGTCAAGAAGAAAAAGCTGACATGGTTCGGCCACGTCACCCGCCACAACACTCTGCCAAAAACAGTACTGCAGGGAACACTCGAAGGTGACAGAAAGAGGGGAAGACAGAACAAGTCATGGATGGACAACATCAGAGAATGGACCAGGATGAATGACTCGGCACTACTGCGCAGAGCCGAGGACCGAGATGGATGGAGGAGGCTTACCACGGCATCGTCTTTCGGGTCTCCTCCACGACCGCCAAGGTCACGGGACTGATGATGATGATGAAATCAGGGACAGTTCCAAACAAACTGATAGTATGTATTATAAAGTCAGTGTATAAGAATAAGGAAGGCGTGAATGATCCTCCTATTGTAGAGGAATTTCAAAATTGAATTGTTTTGGAAAAGTGTTCACAAGCTTGCTCACTGACAGAATCATTAATTAGTACGTCCCTCTGTGGCAAGAAAACCAGACTGGCCAGCACCTCCTTCAGAAGTACACGCTATACAGCGACCTGAGGAAGACTGTGTGGCCGACGGAGAAAGCCCTGCAAACTAAGATGTACGGCCCACGAGAGGAGCTGGAAAGGGCTTGCCACTATTTCTCCCTAAACACACCTGACGGTGTAAAAAGCGAAGGAGAGAAGAAGAAGAATGCTCTACAGGTCAAGAATAAGTGGGGTTTAGGCAGCCCTTGACCACATTTTTACACTCCATATTTTGAATGATTTCTTTTTGATACAGAAAAAAGGCTATTATTGTGCTTTTGTTGATTTTAAGAAAGCCTTTTGGCTATGTTGACCGTGCTTTATTATGGCAAAAGCTTATCCACGCAGATGTTACCGGGAAAATGTTCAATGTTATCCAGGACATAATTATACAGAAAGGCAAAGTCTTGTGTACAATGGACCGATGAAGTGTGTGATTTTCACCAGTGTAAGTAAGAGAGGAGTGAGACAAGGTGTAAACGTATCGCTGTTTCTATTTGCAGTGTATGAAAATGATGTGAAAGACTTTCTGTCCCCCAGTAAAAGTAAACAGTCTGACCAGCGTAAGAAAATGTGCATGCTCATTTCGCTATCTTGAAGAAAAGGAAATCGATACCCTTCATAAAATGTTTGTTCTGTTGTATGCGGGTGATAGTACTGTTCTTATTGACTGAATCACAATTGACCTTACAAAGTGCTGTAGACGGTCTGTCAGAATACTGTAGTATATGGAGACTAAAAGTAACTATTTTCATTTAAAAAGTCGTATTTTCTAGAAGAAAAGTGCAAAAAATGTCTGAAACTCATATTCAATGGTAAAGTTTTAAAAATCACTTACAAATTTCATCTATATACCTGCTTTGACATTTAGTTACAATAACAGCTGTAAAGCTGCCCCAAAAAGTTTGATCGTGTTGCAAGACAATATTCTGCTTATCAAGAAATTTTGCAAATGAATGTTACCAATGTTTTTTTTATACCCAAATAGATCTCTTTGACAATGTTGTAGCACCTATTTTGTGGTATGGTACTGAAGTATGATGTTCACAAAATAAATGAGTGATTTGGCCACTAAATTACGAAACAAATTGTAAAAAAAAATAGTTTACAAAAATCAACTCAGACTTATATTGTTCAAGGCCAGCTTCTAGTCAAACAATGAATTTATTGATTTTTTCCCGTTCCAAATGGCATAATGATTATCTCTGTAGCTTTACACAGCTATTAGTTTATTTGGTAGTTTATTCTATAATGTGTGTGTGTGTGTGTTTAGGCATTTTACTACCACAAAAAAGACTAATCATCCTCTCTTTTTAACGAGAGAGAGAGAGAGAGAGAGAGGAGAGAGAGAGAGAGGAGAGAGAGAGAGAGAGAGAGAGAGAGAGAGAGAGAGAGAGAGAGAGAGATTAAAGGGAAGTAACAAACTGCGTCAAGCAGTCCTTCCCGGTTAGAGTTAGAACCCGTGGATTCTTTTATACAGGCTGCACACCGGTATTTTAAAAATCACACTTTTCCTTCTGTTTTTCTCTGTGACTCTTTATATTCACACCGCACGTACTAAGGCATCCACAAAAATAAAAACCACTTTTGTGAAAGACTAGTCTCTGACTCAAAACTCATGTGATTTTGAACAAATTTGGTAGGTTTGAAATGTTTTAATTTTTCAGCAAACACTGTACCTCCTCAGTCCTTTGTCGTCTGCTAGCTTCCTTACTGCAATATACATGCGCAGGGTCAACGCTGTAGGAATATAAGCAATCCTCATTTGATGATTATTTCCAACTTTCTCGTGACTACCTCTATGTGTCCTCAATCCCAAGAATAAGTGCACAGTCCATTTTTTTCATACTAAAAGAAAATCTGTGAAAATCACCAACATCTTTTTCGTCTGGCGCTCTATAGAAGATACTACGTGACCCCCAAATTAATACCGGTATGTAGCCAAAGGCTTGTGGCCACACACCCGCTGAAAATGGTCGCATACGCAAAAACTCACTATGGGTGAACCTGGAGCTGTAGCCAAGAAACGACCACCCCACTATCCTCCTATCCTCTCCCCCCCCCCCCCCCCCCCCGAAACCCCCCTCCTCCCTCAAAGAAAAAAACCAACCCAACAATCAACAAAACAAAAACAAATCAACAAAAAACGATAAACAAAACAACAACAAAAAAACAACACACACAACAAAACTACCACCACCACCACCAACAACAACCTCCCCCCCCCTTCCCCAACAACAACAACAATCGATTAAAGAAAACAACAACCCAAACAAACAAATGAATAAACCTTATTCAAACCTAGCCCCCCCCCCCCCCCCCCCCCCCCCCCCCCCCCCCCCCCCCCCCCCCCCCCCCCCCCCCCCCCCCGCCGATAAACAAAACAAACAAACAACAAAAAAACACCAAACCACCCAACCCCGTGACATATAATTATTGATGTAGACTGAGTTAAAAAAAAAATTCTTTTATATCGAGGATAATGGAATAAGCTCTTATGTGCTTTTTTTTACATCCAGTCCCCGTGTGTTTTCCGTTTTTGTAAATTCTGTCATCTTTTCCCACCGGCACACAATGGCCTACTCTTACGAAAAGCGGAACAGGATTTAACGTGTGCGCAAGATATTCTCCCTGCGTTCGCACACGGGACCTCGGTTTACAGTCTCATCCGAGGGACTTTTGGGGAGAGTGGAGTCTGCACTGATGTGAACTGCAGAGGAAAATATCCCCCTTGAACGGGAATCGAACCTGGGTCGTCAGATTGCCAGCGCAATGTTCTGACCACTAGGCTATCCCGTCCCCCCTGCCACTTAGCTAACAGGGACCATCTGGTGGAGCCCAACCTGCTCCAGGTGACAGGGTAGGTGTTGGGTATGCTTGTGTCATCCATCTCTCCAGATAAACAAATGAATAAATAAATAAATAAATGAATAGCAAGACAAAACACAGACGAATTGTAAACGAGAAAAAAAACACCCAGAAAGTCGAAATACATGTTCAGAAGACAGTAATATAGAAGTATTTATTATAACTTTATAACCATGTTGTTGTCTTTTTCAAGTCAAATTCACACTTACTCACTCACATAATTACATATTGACAAAGGTATCAGATCAATGCAATGGAAATGCATTTCACTTCACACAAAAAGGGATACTGCTGAAAGATGAAATGATTTGAATAACTAGGTTATGATTGTAAACTGATTACAAACCATTCATGTCAAACGTAATTTTTTTTCATACCTGTACACACGTAGATGTTCGTTTATATATAAAACAGCTCCCTTCCCTACGGGTGCGCACGCGCGCACACACACACACACACACACACATACACACACACACACACACACACACACATACACACACACACACGTATCTATACAGTCCAACTGTGCATCTCTCTTCTCTCTCTCTCTCTCTCTCTCCTCTCTCTCTCTCTCTCTCTCTCTCTCTCTCTCTCTCTCTCTCTCTTCACATTAGCATGTAACGACCTTAGTAGTAAAGCCAAGAATGCTGTCATATGCATCATGAGAAAACTTCGATCCCTGAATAACAGCAGCTTAGAATTGTTTTTAAAACTGTTTGATTCACAGGTTGCACCTATTGCTTTGTATGGGGCAGAACTTTGGGGCCTGGATAATGCAGCTCGTCAGTGTGAACAAGTACATTTGTTTGCATTGAAAAAGTTTCTGGGGGTTGAAAGGAGAACCCCAAATGACTTCGTTTATGGTGAAACAAACAGATATCCTATTTATATCAACTCTGTTATACGCTGCATTCGTTATTGGTTAAAATTAGTAGTGATGGAAGATGTTAGATTACCAAAGAAAGCTTATAAAATGCTATATGAATTGGATGTAAGAGGCAAAAGAAACTGGGTATCAAATATTCGTTGTAGATTATATGAAAATGGTTTTGGGTATGTATGGGAAAATGGAGGTGTTCAAAATGTTAAAGAGTTTTTATACCAGTTTAAAGAAAGATTGATCTTATGCAGATGGCAAGAATGGGACTTCCACGTTAACAACAGTGAGAGGTTTAGCATCTATAGAACTTTTTGCGGTGTTCATGACAGGAAAACATATCTGAAAATGGATCTAGACAAACATTTGAAATTTATTATGACCAGGTTTAGATTTGGCATTTCAGAAATTAGTACACACCAAAATCGCTACAAAACATATTCTGAATTGGATTTGACTTGTCCATTGTGTAAAACTGGAAATGAGGATGAAATACATTTCATGTTGTGTTGCCCTATTCTCAGTAAGCTAAGAGCACGGTATATACCACTGAAATTTTACAAATACCCTTGCCAGTTTCGTCTGTGTTTACTTTTGTCATCTATGAACGAAAATATTGTCCGAAATGTATCGATCTACTTATATAAGGCATTCAAATTACGATCAGTGCTGACTTAGTTAAGTTTGTTAATGTGTGTGTATGTTGAGTGATTTCATTAATATTACCTGTGTACTCTACCCCTTCATTAGGGGCAATGGCCTTTACATGAATAAACATTCCGAATCCGAATCTCTCTCTCTCTCTCTCTCTCTCTCTCTCTCTCTCTCTCTCTCTCTCTCTCTCTCTCTCTCTCTCTCTCTCTGGTCCCCTGATTTTCATCCCAATATGAAAATGGGCCATTAAACACACCCACACACATACATCAAGCATCAATGCAAAAAAACCAACAACAAATTTTCATAACAATGAAAACACATTATTATAAATGAAAGCAACAAAAAGAACAATCCGACATTCCAAACAACAGAAAGAAAACTTAACACGTACTTCGCAGATATAAAAACAAAACAAAGCACACACACACAAAAAAAGCTCGAAAAAATCGTCTTGTGAAAGCTGGTGTCAAGTTTAATATTTTGACCCTTTATTTCAGCTACCAACCTCCTTCACACAAACAGGCGACAGTACGTTCCTGATCCACTGAAGCAGACTTCAAACAAACAACAAACAAACAAACCCCAAATATGCTTGCAAACAAGCAGACCACCACGCCGAGTATCACAGCAACAATAAAACACTTTTCTTTCCTTTTCAATTTCATAGTGTCAGAAAAAACGTTTTTCTTTTACTTTTTTTCTTTTTTTTCCAAAATAACATCATTTAACCCTCATGTATCTCTATAAATGGTGAGATGATTATACATTTCAGTGAAAGCCGTGTGTTCTTCTACGCCCCTCTTCAGCAGCATTCCTCTCTCTCGGGATAGCCTAGTGGTCAGAACATTGCGCTCGCAATCTGACGACCCGGGTTCGATTCCCGTTCAAGGGGATATTTTCCCCTGGAGTTAACACCAGTGCCGACTCCACTCTCCCCAAAAGTCGTTCGGATGAGGTTATAAACCGAGACCCCGTGTGCCAACGCACGTAGAACATCTTGCACACACGTTAAATCCTGTTCCGCTTTTCGTAAGACTAGGCCATTGTGTGCCGATGGGAACACATGACAAAAATTTACAAAACCGCATACAAACGGGGACTGGATGTAAAAAAGCATATAAGTGCTTATTCCATTATCCTCGATATAAAAGAATAAAATAAAATTAGAAAAAAAAAATCTCCCATTATTTTTTCACCTCTGATGCAATACTTCAAGTCTGAATCCATCCATCTCCTTCGTTGCTAAAAATGCTGAAACAAACAAAAATATGCCACAAAGAAAACTTACACATGATTTACAGATTAAAAAAAACCCACTAAAAGTAGAGAGAGGAGAGAGAGAGCAAAAAATTCAACTGAATTAAGTTCATTTATTAATCTATTTGAGAGGAGAGAGATGAGAGATGAGAGAGAGAGAGAGAGAGAGAGAGAGAGAGAGAGAAGAAGAAGAAGAAAAAAAGAAGAAGAAAATCCCGTGTTAGAAAATCCCGTGTTTGTAAAACTTGATGCAACAGTTCAACGTCTGACCCTTCTTTTACCACAGTCACCAAACTCCCTTCAACCTTGCACAGAAAATCCCCTGGTGCCCCTCTCTCTCTCTCTCTACATATATATATATATATATATATATATATATATATATATATATATATATATATATATATATATATATATATATATATATATATATATATATATAATATATATATTTGTCCTTCATCCTCATCACGTTAACTCTTTGCGGCGAAGCACGACTTTCTGGATACTCAGTCCAGGGGATGACCAGGTCCAGTGTCCAGCCGTCTTGGGCCTTGACCTGGCCGTGTGGGCTGACCGGTGGCTCCTCAGGCCGTTGCCTCGGTCGAAATAACGGCCCGTGGTGGTGGCTGGCCGGGACCGTGCGGTCAGTGCTCCCGCCAACTCTTTCCTGGGCGAGCTTTGGGATGGCTTGACCCTTTGGCTGAAGAAAACAGAAAAAAAGGCGATGTAAGATAATTATAAGAACATCTTGCTGCACACACGTTAAATCCTGTTCCACTTTTCGAAAGAGTAGGCCGTTATGTGCCGGTGGGAACAGATGACAAAATTTATAAATCCGCATACATACGGGGGATTGGATGTAAAATATAAAAAAAGCACACGGGTGCTTATTCCATTATCCCCTCGATATAAAAGAATAAATAAATTTTAAAAAATAAAGAAAGGGGGTGTATGGTTAATGCCCCTGAATGTGGGTAGTGGTGACGTCATCTGCCTTTATCAAGGGAGGAAACTGTACGTTTTTCTTTTTCACAGAAGAAGTTAACAGCCAATTACATTTTACTCTCCATTTTTACCTGTGCAGAGGTTAGGTTTTGTTTTTGTTTTTTTCTGTAGATGGAAAAATGATTGTGGATGTTGGCGATCATGTCACACGTAACCCAACTTCACGGGGATTGCACATAATATGTCATTTTTGTTAAGGGACATATCGGGATTTCTTCTTGAGTCAGATCAAAAGGGGTCAAATATGTACTGAACTCTCTGTCTGTCTGTCTGTCTGTCTCTTTCACTTCTGGATTCATGTTCCTTAAGGTGTTTCCATGGATGGGAACACCACACACACACACACACAAACACACACACACACACACACACACACACACACACACACACACACACACACACACACACACACAGAGAGAACAATGAACAAATCTAAAGAAAGAGAGAGAGAGAGAGGGAGGGACAGAGACAGAGACAGATTTTTTTAAAACAACAACTTCATACTGCCATCAAAAATATTTCATAAAAGCTACAGATGCATGATATGTTCCAGGGTAAAAACTGACACCCTACGGGGAATACAATACCAAACAAGGCAAATGCCTGGACATGCTTGAACAGCAGACAGAAAGCTAAGGCGCAAACACTTTGACCAGGCAAGTTTTCACTGCCACCTACTCCATTATCTTGCAGTTTATTTGTGTAGCCCTTCTTTTCTTACAGAAGTCTATTTTAAGATATGCCCCGTGGATAGTGAATGTGAAGCTGGTAAAGGTGTTCTATGTGGTCGTTGGGGAGCGAGGCGCCAGAGACCTCAGCTTCTCTAGGGGCCAGCATATTGAGGGCGGCGCCCATCTCCTCTCCCTCGCTGCTATGCCTTCCCTGACCCTAAAGAGGGCATGTACCCATTTACAGCTGCATGAACTGGGGGACTGTACTGAACCCTAGGTGCACTAACGGTCACCCATTCAACAAGTAACCACGCTCGACGCTGTTTAACTTAGCTGGAAGAAAGCAGTGCTCTGACCACTGAGTTATCCCGTCCCCTATTGTGAAGCTGAGAAGTAATACTTTTTTGGTTAATGGTAGTGAGTTTTTCTCTTTTGCTTTGGATTGGTTTGCTTGTTTGACATGACACCTTGCAAAAGCTCACCAATGCCGGACAGAACAGATTGTCATGGAAAACAAAACAGAGGCACTGTTCATTGACAGCACGGAAGTTCTCAGCAGATGGACAGAGTATTGCCAAGAGCTGTACAACTACCAGAAACAGCCAGACATCACGACACCATGCTTGAAGTGACACCAACCAGAAAACCAGACCTACTACTACTACTACTATGGGAAGAAGTGGAGGAAGCGGTACGCTAGTTAAAAGAGGGTAAATCACCAGGAGCTAGTCCCCGAAGTCGGAACGTGGCTACCTTCATGGCGGGCAAAACAACGGTCGCATACGCAAAATCTCACCTCTGGTAAACCTCAGAGCTCTAGCCGAGGAACTTTAAAACATCACCAGCAGTGGACAACACCCTTGCTGAATTGCTTAAAGACGGAGAAGAAGAGACCGCAAAGGTGCTGACAACTCTTTATTAACCAAAAAATCTGGGACACAAAGATTGTGGCGAACACAGTCTCTAATAATCTCACTTCCTAAAAAAGGTAATCTAAGACAGTGTCAGAGCAACCAAACAATCAGCCTTATGAGCCATCCAAGCAAGATATTACTCAAAATCATTCTGAACAGATTATTTTTTTAATAACCAAGTCAAACAAGCATTAGCAGAAGAACAATAAGCTTCAAACCTAGAGGGAGTACAATTGTACAGAGTTTTAACCGAAGGCTTATCATGTAGAAACATCTCCAAGATAAAAAAGATCTGTTTCACAATTTCATCGACTTCAAGAAAGCGTTTGATAGAGTGTAGCATGGTGGATTGTGGCAAACCCTCAGAACTTTCAACATTGAGGAGGGATCCGTGCAGATCATTCAGGCATGCATTAACAATGCCAGCAGTGCAGTCTTACAGAATAGCCAGCTCAGAGATTTCTTTCGAACAACAGTAGGAATCAGACAAGGTTTCATTCTCTCGCCTACTTTAATACTCGCCTACTCGCCTCTCACCTACTTCAAGAACCAGGTCATGTTTCTTGAGATTGTCATGCAAAAGACACTCCCAGAATGCCCTACCATTGTATCTCTTGGTGGCAGATCCATTTGCAATCTACGATTTGCTGATGATACAGATCCTCTAGGAGGCAGTAATAACGAACTCCAAGAACTTACAGTCAAGTTAAAAGAAAGAGCCAGGATTTTTAATTAATATGCTGACCAGTACAGAAAAGAGTAAAGTCATGGTAAAAAAAAGCGCCAGTGATGTCACAGCTAGCATCCTCATGAACAGTCAACAACTTGAAGAAATTATTAGACTCCTTCAAATATCTTGGCCTCCCACTGACCTACAACTTAAGTAAAGGTCACACTAGCCTTTACAACCTCACAATTTATTTCTCCAAAGGAGGCAATAATTCTTCCAACTGCTTTAAATCACGTTCTGTACACAAACTCACAAAATCCTCCTTACCTACAACGAGCATCCTCGTCACCACCGCCACCACCACCACCACCGCCACCACCACCAGCCTCCCCATCCCCATCGTGTGAAGCAGACAGTCGGAAAGAGGGTTCTAACCCCACGTTGTCCACTCCCGCGCCCGTCTGACCACTGGGCACCACCACTCGCTCCCTGACCCACGGCTTGGGCATCAGGCGCGCGCGCGCACGCGCCGTGCGTGTCACGTGACGCCGATGGACATCTTCTGTCCAGGCGGCCACGCGTTCGGATTTGATCACAGTGGGGGCCAGGGGCAGGCGGGTGGCATCCAGGTGAAGGGGGGTGAGGGGGTTGGAGGTCCACCTGAAGGTGGCCGGGGGGATGGGGGCAGGGCAGGCGGTGTGGTCGTCTGCTTGTTTGGCCGAGAGGGGCAGTTTCAGATGAAAGCGGCTCCCTCCTCCTGCTCCTCCTCCTGCTCCTCCTCCTGCTCCTCCTGCTCCTCCTCCTGCTCCTCCTGCTCCTCCTGTTCCTGCTCCTCCGCTTCCTACTACGGTCCAGAGTATTTGGTCTTCGTCTGAACAGAGAATTGATAATGGGGGTTATGATGGAAATGTGGTAATCATCGTCAGTCATAGTCATAATTTTTTTTCATCTTTGTCTTCGTTGTCTTCGTTGTCTTCGTTGTCTTCGTTGTTTTCTTCTTCTTCTTCTTCTTCTTCTTCTTCTTCTTCTTCTTCTTCTTCTTCTTCTCTTCTTCTTCTTCTTCTTCTCTTTCTTCTTCTCTTCCTCTTCTTCTTCCTCCTCCTCCTCCTCCTCCTCCTCCTCCTCATCATCATCATCGTCATAAACAGCAGGAGTATATTTACTTATCTCTATTCCCATGCTTAGCTGTGCCATCCCTCCTACTTATGGTTTTTTTGCACCGTTGCAACACTTTAAACCCCCCCCCCCCCGCCACCCCCCCCACCCCCCCCCCCCCCCCACACCAAATTCCCCTTTCCCATCTTTGTACGCCCACCCCACCCCCACCCCCACTCCGTCCTGCCCTGCCATTCAGTCATCCTTATCGTAACAACAACAAAAACAACCCAAAAATCCCCCCCCCCCCCCCCCAAAAAAAAAAAAAAGAAAAACAACAAAAAACAACCCACCTCCAACCGACCAAACAAAACAAACAACCAAAAACAATCACAGCAACAACAGCAAAACCGAAGAACTAGATTATACGTTACAGTCAGATTTCATCAATGCGTTTTCCCCCTAAAAGTTGATCCGTCTGCTTTTCTTTTCTTTTCTTTTTCTTTTTCGTTTTCGTGGTTTGGTTTGGTTTGCCTATAAACCAAAATTTCATTTGTATTTTGTCAGCGTTTCAGCGGTCTGTGGGAGGGCTCCAGGAGATGGCAGAAGTCAGCAAGTGCGAGCGAAAGATGGGGAACCCTGGCGGCGGCATTGCGTGGAGCTCCTACCCACGATAGCGGCGATGGAGACCGTTGACTGGTGACAGGTCAGATAGTTTGATTCATGATTCTTCTTCTTTTTATCCACATAAGCTGGGCGTCAGTCGTTAAAGTATTCTGGTTGGTTTTTGTTCTGACAGTATTGCTATTACATTTATTTTTTTATTTGCAGAGAGTGAACACGAGGAGAAGACTCAAGCAGATTACAGGTGTTTGAAATATACAGCGCAAGACAATAATACCACACCACAACACAACAGAAGACAGCACAGCACCACACAACACGATACAACGCAGCACACAAAGCATGATACATCACAATACTGCAACATACCACAACACAATACATACAACACAACATACCACACCATTACCACACCACACCACACCACACCATGCCTCACCACACTACACCACACACCATACCACACTGCACCTCACCACACCACACCACACCACAAGACACCACACCACACCATACCTCACCACACCACACCATCACAAACCACTCCACCCCACACCACACCACACCATCACAAACCACTCCCCCACACACCACCACCACACTACACCACACCACACCACACCACACACACATCCACCCAAACCCCACCAACCACACTACACTACACCACATTACATCACATCACACCACACCACACCACACCACCCACACTACACAACACCCCACCACCACACACCCACACCAAGACACCACACCATACCACACCTCACCTCAAACCCCCTCACCTCACCACCCCACCCCACACCACACATTCCCACCCCACCCCTCCCCACCCCACTCCACCACATCCCCACACCCACCCACCCCACACCACACCACACCACACCACACCACACCACACCCGCTCTCCTCCCACCCCCTCATCCTCCTACCCCCACCCCTCCTACCCCCCACCCCCCACCCCACCTCCCCTCCCCCCCTCTCCCTCCCCCCCCCCCCCCCCCCCCCCCCCACACAACCCGCACACCCTACCCACAACCTCCCATCCTCACCCACCGGGGTCTCCTCCCAGCGTTCTGTTGATGATCTTGCCGTTGAAGTCCTGCACAGAGGGTTGCAAGGTGGAGCGGCTGTGAGCGCGGTGAGCACGTGCCGAGGCCGACTC
>CM054147.1:19375780-19378280 GCA_028751875.1 Rapana venosa
AGAGAGAGAGAGAAAAGGAGAGAGAGAGAGAATGTTTACCCATTCAGAGGAACTGTGGCTACAGTTGCTGAATGTGAGAGTCGACAAAAGTAATAGAGACAGTATTCATATCCGTACACACACACACACACACACACACACACACACAACACACACCACACACAACACACACACACACCACACAACACACCCGTGAAACATTTCAGTGCCTTGCACATCGGTACCCTTGCAGAAACTTTTCAAAAATTATTATTAAAGGGTTCCATTCAATCGAGGTTGGGGTTGTTGTTTTTTGCGAAAGAGCTCCCGCACAAACTTATCAAGACTGTTAATTCATTGATAGCTCTGTTTTGTTTGTCTGTCTGTCTGTCTGTCTGTTCGTCTGTCTGTCTTTCCCAGACTCTGTCTCTCAGCTGTTCTTTTTCTCTGTCTTTCTGTGGTCCTGTTTCTCCGTCCCTCTCCTGGACTTTTCCTTAATCATCTGTTTGTGTTCCTGTCTGTCTGTCTGTCTGTATGTCTGTCTGTCTGTTTGCCTGCCCATTATGTTGGTTTGCCTATGATGTTTATGTTCATTCAAAGACAAGATAAAATTTTGTGTCTGTCTGTGTGTCTGTCTGTCTGTATGTATGTATGTATGTATGCATATATATATATATATGTATGTATGTATGTAGTGGTAGTAGTAGTAGTAGCAGCAGCAAAAGCAGCAGCAGCAGCAGCAGATCAAAGAAATAGCATTAATTAAGTGCAGTTGTAGCGTTTTTAGTGATAGTAGCAGGAGTAGCAGCATAAAAACAGCATTGGAAACAGCAATATCGTACTAATAACTACAGCAGCAGCAGCAGCACAACAACAACAACAACGGCCGCTTTGCCACCACAAATAAGCTACAGCATCATCAATATCCCCATGGTCTTCTCTGTCATCATCGTTGTCATCTTAATTGCTCTTCTCTTCCTCTTCCTCTCCCTCTGCCTCCTTCCCTCAGTATCATCTTCGTTGTCGACATTGTTGCCGTCGTCCTCCTCATCACCATTATCATCAATAGTAGTAGTAGCAGCAGCAGCAGCAACGACAACAACAACAGCAACAACAGCAGCAACAGTAGCAGCAACAACATCAACAACAACAGCAGCAACAGCAACAACAACAGCATCAACAACAACAGCAGCAACAACAGCAGCAGCAGTTCTTGATATCATTACTATCAGTTATTAAGATGGTTCATAGATCAGTCATAAAACTAAAATACACTTACCTCTCAGATCATAATTCCAGTCAAAATAAGCAACCACGAAATTCTCTATATCCGATAAGTCAGACCTCAGTATCTAGAAGTATCGCTGTTCACAGATTTTTTTTTTTAAAGAAAGAGAAAAAACAAGAAACAAGAACAAAATATAAGAATCCCCTAAAAATTCAGCAACTTGGAATTTAACATTTTTTCATGACTAGGAAGTCAGCCTTTTTTTCTTCTTCTACACACTATGTTTCATTTGCCTTGGAAGCAATATCAATATGAAAGGTAGGTTGTATCCCTGGCACAGTGAAGTGGAACACCAACTCATTCTGATTGCAGCACTCTGCTCCAGTGTTTGAAGTGTAAACTCTGCGAGTGGTGGATTAGGCTTAACACAATAGTATGGCGCTTTGCCCGTGTCAAAACTTATATATATATATATATATATATATATATATATATTATATATATATATATATATATATATATATATATCCCTTTTAGCCCAGGCCAAAAGCTCTGCCATATATATATAATTGTATCTATAGATATAGATATATATTCCTTTTTGCCCAGGCCAAAAGCTCTGTCAGTTCTATCTATCTATCTATCTATCTATCTATCTATCTATCTATATATATATATATATATATATATATATATATATATATATATATATATATATATATATATATTATATATATATAAATATAAAATAGATATATATATATCTTACAATAAGTGTGTAAGAGTATAATCATTTTCAGGCGCAAGAAAATGGTAAACATGCGTAATAACAGTCTTTTATGAAACCCCTAATGTTCGTACATTATCAAGCTTAACATTTGGCCACAAAATTCTTAATAAAGACAAAAGAGACATTTGATAATATTATTTCATAATCAATATGTCTTCTTGCATTCCTATGATAAGTATATATAACCCTTTTGGCCCAGGCCAAAAGCTGTGTCCGTTATTGATGCCAACTAAATGGCAAAGGCCTACACTGAAATTTTATGTTGTAAAATGTTGTGTTGAGATTGCCTTCAGCCATGACAAGCTCTTAGCTTAACAACCTGCACTTTCCTTTAAAGGAGAAAAAAAAGTCATCTGAAGTCGGAGTATGTCTGCCTATAACTATGGCGAGGTACTTAAAAACAGTCATATACGCAAACTTCTCATTCAGTCTGCAGTTTCAATCTCACAGTGATTCCCAGGTGGGATGAGTGAGTCAGAGTATGCACATTCTGGGTGACCCCC
>CM054147.1:19383280-19400780 GCA_028751875.1 Rapana venosa
ACAGGACATTTTCGCTATTTTTCCTTTATTAATCGGAGTGGATATGAGAAATATTTTTTAAAAACCCAAAACCAACTCCTCACTTAACTATGCTCGCCCTAAGCCTCATACATGTGTACTTTTGATAACTCAGCCACTACTACCCCCTCCAAAAAAAACAAAACTTCTTCCATGCAACACACACACAATACATGCACACACTTGCGTGCATGCATGCGTGCTCATGCACACACACGCACATACACGCACATACACACACTTTCTCTCTCACACAATGTATGCATGTACACGCACACACATATTTAGGGGAAATGCTGATGCACAAATAATTTTGCTAGTAAAGTAGTATTGGGAATCGGTGTTCAGAGTACAGGTACTCTACATTGTAAAGTGTCTGTGTGCAAGTGTAGAAGAAACCACTAAGAACTCAGTAAAGGCAAAGTACAATTATAATTTAGACAAAGGATTAAACTCTGCGAATCCATGATATAAAAACACATGCCTATACTGTATTACAAATGTTGGTTTCCAGTATCCTTTTCAGATGCCAAAATAAGTCTTTCAGCTTAAAAGAATCTCTGCTCTTAATTCATATGTTGATTATGCTAATCTATCAAACTGCCATTTTTTGTGTTATGAGTCTTTTTATTGGTAATGACATGATTTTTAAAAATCACTATATATATATATATATATATTCATGAACTATCTCTTCCTCTCTTTTTCCTTATATATAATATATATATCTCCATAATTTTTTTTCTTTCAAATGGGGCTTTTTCCTGTCAAATCTTTTTCTGTCTTAACATGTGTACACAAGTTCCTTTAGTTTTGATGTGTTTGTGTTGTTGTTGTTTTAAAGATCTCTCTTCCATGCTCTCGCTCTCTGAGTTGCTCTCTCTCTCTCTCTCTCTCTCTCTTCTCTCTCTCTCTCTCTCTCTCTCTCTCTCTCTCTCTCTCTCTCTCTCTCTCGCTTGCTCTCTCTCTCTTGCTGAGTCTCTCTCTCTCTCTACCTCTTCTTCTCTCTCCCTCTTTTCCCCCTCCCTCCCTTATATTTATAAATTTACATACTGTATACTTATCACACATATTTTGTCTTTATTTTCAGATACTTTGCAGCAATTTAAGACATCTTCGCCACAGACTTCTGCATGATCTTGCCTGTTATAGACCCAAGTTGGTGGAGGATAGGGATTGGATAAGGAGCTGCTTCAGTACACAGCTGCTTTACAGATTTTACCTAAGTACATTTCCGTCTGCTCTAATCCATGAATCAAAATTTGTCCCAGAAATTCTGCGTTTGGAATTCAGTCCGTCTTTTTAATTTATCGTCGGTTGCCTGCAATTTGAAAAGATCACTTGACACCAACTTCCGATTGCTTCAGTATTCCTTGCTAAAAATTAGTATGAATTAAAATAGATTTGAATAAAATATAGATGAAATTTTAAAAGGCAATAAAATAAAGTTAGATAAAATTTGAGAGGTAAAACAAAAAGGTATAAGATAAAATAAACAAAATTAGATAAAAACTGATAAAACAAAAAGTAAGGTATAAAATAAAATAAAGTAAAATAAAAGTGAAGAAAATAAAACAAAATAAGATAAAACAAAAAACAACTTTTAGATTAATTGAAATAAGATGAGGGAAAAATAGTGCAAGAAATCTGAGAGAAATCTTAGTTGGTGACAGTGATCTCGTTTGAAAACACCGCCACATGAGGGCGATTGACTTGGTCATCCCTTTCCGTTTCTGATATCTCCTTATGCCTGAACATACCACTACCTACAACAGCTTTGAGACGATCGTCATGAGGCTTTGCGTTGCATTGTTACGTTGGATTACATTGCGTTTTGTTAGGTTAGGGTGCGCTGCGCTGTGCCGTGTTGCGTTGCATTGCGTTTTGTTAGGTTGCGTTGCACTGTTTTTGTTGCTGTGTTGTGCTGTGCTGTGTTGTGTTGTGTTGCGTTGTTGTGTTGCATTGCATTGTGCTGTGCTATGCTGTGTGTGGTCGCTTTCCACATTTAAAGCAGTTCCTTAGCCTTCCCATCCTTTAGTAAACCTGGGTCTTAACCTGGTGCGTCATGTGGATCATCTGTGAATCTCTTCACAAGTGGGGCCAAGTTCTGTTGATCATCTTGGAGTCCGTGCTTCAGGAGAGGGGCTATAATCTGCTCCGTAAAATCCTTGCATCGGTAAGTAAAATAAGAAAAATGTTCACAAAAAAAGTTCACATTCTCATAAGATTGAGTCGCTTAAATTTTTAGTTTATAAAGAGCTTATGGTGTTTAGATGCTGCAGACTGGTTTTTCTAAAAGCTGGATAAAGTATTTATACTTTCCCTTTTACTACTTGTCTTTAATTTCTGACCTGTTATTTTTTTTCTTTCAATTTTTGGTTGCTGTCTTTGTTGTTTCTGCCCATGTTTTTTTTTTTTCATTTCTCAGCTGGAGCCCTGAGGTTCACAAGCCAGAAGAAATGTTTTCAGAGGCACAGTGCTTGTTGTTCCATGTGTGCGATACACACAGCAATGATGGTATTAGAACTTTTAATACCTGCAAGGGCTTCACTCTGCATTTCCTGTCCTAACATGCTGCCGTGTTGGTCAGGCCTTAAGAGATAACAAACACCTACAGTGTTAGTGTAACTTAAACATTTCTCAGTATTGCACCTGCAAAGTGGTTGATGCTCAACTTTGTAGTCCGTCTTCCCATTAAGCCTGTAGGACTAAGATTTTGCTCTAGGTAGGAGCATGCTGGAGTTGACACCCCCCCTCCCCCCCCCAAAAAAAAAGTTTTGAGATTTGAACTGGTGTAGTAGTACCAACTACTGAACTAGTCCAGTGTGTTAGCAACTGCACTATGGCAGCTGGTAATTCATTTTGTGGAATTTTTTATATGTAAATAAATGTCCTGCTAATAGTTTATTTTTTCTCTTATTTTACATTTTGTGATTTTCATCTTTTCAACCAGGTCCCACTTTGGCTTGAACAGTTCCAATGAAATCCAAAGTCAAAAGGGACTGCTAAACCAGGCTGTCAACTCGCCATCCAGTTTGTCTGCTACAACTGCAGCAGAGGCTGCCATGCATGAGTTGGGACTTATGAGCCGCTGCAGACGTTTTTCCCAGCACAACTGAAACGGAAAGACGCAGCCTTTGTCTCCAAGAAGCACAACAGAAGCAGAAAAAAGATGCAGCCTTTGTCTCCAAGAAGCACAACTGAAATAAAGGATGCAGCTTTTGTCTCCAAAAATCGCAAAAGAAGCAGAAAAAAGATGCAGCCTTTGTCTCCAAGAATCACAGCAAAAAGCAGAAAGAAGACACCGCCTTTGTCTCGAAGAAGCACAACTGAAACCAAGAACGCAGCCTTTGTCTCCAAGAAGCACAACAGAAGCAGAAAGAAGACACAGCCTTTGTCTCCAAGAAGCACAACTGAAATAAAGGACGCAGCCTTTCTTAAGAAGCATAACAGAAGCAGAAAGAAAAGCCTGTCTCCCAAGAAGCACAACTGAAATAAAGGACGCAGCCTTTGTCTCCAAGAAGCACAACTGAAGTAGAGGATGCAGCCTTTGTCTCCAAGAATCACAACAAAAGCAGAAAGAAGACACTGCCTTTGTCTCCAAGAATCACAACAAAAGCAGAAAGAAGACGCTGCCTTTTGTCTCCAAGAAGCACAACTGAAATAGAAGATGCAGCCTTTGTCTCCAAGAATCGCAACAAAAGCAGAAAGACGACGCAGCCTTTTGTCTCCAAGAAGCACAACTGAACAGAAGATGCAGCCTTTGTCTCCAAGAATCACAACAAAAGCAGAAAGACGACGCAGCCTTTGTCTCCAAGAATCACAAGAAAGACATCGCCTTTGTCTCCAAGAAGCACAAAAAGAAAGGACGCAGCCTTTTCTTTAAGAAGCACAACTGAAAGCAGAAATGCAGCCTTTGTCTCCCAAGAAGCACAACTGAAATAAAGGACGCAGCCTTTGTCTCCAAGAAACACAACAGAAGCAGGAAGAAGACACCGCCTTTGTCTCCAGGAAGCACAACTGAAGCAGAAAGAAGACATGCCTTTGTCTCCAGGAAGCACAACAGAAGCAGGAAGAAGACATGCCTTTGTCTCCAAGAAACACAACAGAAGCAGGAAGAAGACACCGCCTTTGTCTCCAGGAAGCACAACAGAAGCAGAAACAAGACGCAGCCGTCTCAATTTTCAGCAAGTCCAGGTTAGAAAATTTGCTTTCATTTATTACCAAAGTATCCCCCGTCCCCCTTTAGATGCATTGTATCCCTCGTTGCTAATGACAAACCTGTGTAAAATGTTTTGGTTAGAAAACAAAAAATTTCTGTTTTATATATAGTCTAAGTGTAGATTTTGCAGACTGTCACCAGTAAAAATTCAACACTAACGTGACTAAGGGTCATTATGTAATGATTATGAATCAAATCTTATAAAGTGAGGAAATCAAATAATAGCAATATTTGAGCTAATAAGTGCAACTGAATCGTGATGGTCTGTAAATAGTAATTCTAAATTGAACTATTTTCAAAGTAACATGATCGGGTAAATGCAGTGTATGGCCAAGAAGACCCTCTGAACTTTGTGTCGGTGATTAGGACTCCCTTACTTTTAGGGGCTGTGGGACTGGAACCATCAGGTGCCCGTATTTCAGCCATCATGAACAGTGGGGCTGAGTTGGAAGAGTGATAATTGTTAAAGACATGGTATGAAATTGTCATATTTTGGCTGATAAAACAAAAAATAAAATGTGGTAATGTTGTGAATTTGTTTCGATTCGGAGTAATTGGATCCAAGTTATTTTGAATTTGCGCTAAGTAAAGGTGTAATGTTTCTTTCAAAAGTGTTCATGATTTAATTGTTAATGAAATGTTGAGTGAAAATCATTTTGATATTTTAGCTTATGAGGCAAAAGATGAAATGTGATGTCTTTACAGAATAATGTGATTTTTTTTTTCAAAATGGCAACACATTTTTATTTTTGTACTTGTAAAGCAAAAGGTGAAATGTGATGTCTTTATCTGAAATTTTGTCACAAAATGGCATATTTTAGGTGATAAAGCAAAAGATGAAATGTAATAATGCATGAACTTTTTTTAAAACATAAAAATAATTTTTATTATCCTCTATTAAAGGAAATTTGTTTAGCAGTGATTCAAAAAATATTTAAACAACCAATGAGCTATAGACATATTTAAAATTGAACGCAAATGACAAAAGGTAACATTTAACATACACACACACACACACACACACACACACACACACACACACACAAACCCCCAAATGTGACATCTTTAAAGAATTGTGTGTTCATTCTGTTTCAAAGTCAATACACGCACACAAAAAACCCAAATGTGACATCTTTAAAGAATTGTGTGTTCATTGTTTCAAAGTCAATGTCATAAATTTTTATTGTATTTGAGGCAACAAAAGCAAGAGTTGAAATGTGTCAATGTCTTTAAAGAATACTTGTGAATATACTTCGTTTCCAAAGAAGTAAGATAAAAACATAACATCTAAGCTAACAGAGCTATCAACATTTTCCCTGTCACTGATGACTTCTTAACTGCTTACAGGAAAACTGGATTGGAATCGAGTGCTGAACAGACAGACCATCCAGCATCACTTGTTGGTTACCAGCACATGATCAGGTAACAATTGTAACTATTCCCACTGTCTTAGCATTCATCTGTGTCTGTTTTGTGTTCAGTATTATTCTAATTTAAGGGAAGATTCTATGTTGCATTCAACACTTTTTCAAATAATGTCCATACATCTTTCTTGGAATTAAATTTTAAAACTCTGATTTATTCAAACCATATATGCTAAATGATATGGTGCTTTGATATTGCTGCGAAAAGGTATTATCCAAGAGTATCTGTAAATATTATAAAGCCTAAATTCACAATTATACGTAAGAACATCTTTCCTTAACAATATGTTCATTGCAAAAAAAGGGTTATATCCCCTTTCTTAGCTCTAGAATAGCACCGCATTCATGGCAAAACGAAATATTTTAAATAGCCTAAGAATTGCCCACATTTCACCTTGGGAACAGAAATAGGCTAACTTTGACATGGACTGTTGACCTTTATCCAATTGTCTGGTCGATTGTTGGGGCACCATTGAGTATATTGCCACCAGCTTATTCCATTCCAGTGCCAATACCAATACTTTATCTCAATAGAGAATTCATGTGGGTTACAAGCCATATCTAAGAACAATGTACAGAAAACCATTAATCATAAGTAGTAGTAAAAATTCAATTTTGATAATCTAAAAAATTCCACACATAAAACATACAACCTACCCACATACAAGTGCACACGTGCACATAATAGAGCAAGCAAGCATGCATACATGTTCACCAATGCACAAATAACATGGTATACACTAAGATCAAATAATATTTAAGATGCATACAATACACTAAAAAACATTGCAATTGGTAACCAAAATGCATGCCTGTTTTTATGAATACGAATACTCCATCTGAAAAAAACCATAACAAGGCATACATAAAAACAAACAGAAAAATAGTTATACTTAGGGGGTAGTAAAATTTAGTTCTAAAAATACACATGCATGTGCAGGCATGCGTATTTTTAGAACTAAATTTACTCTGTATCAAGCATCCCATACACTTAGTCTCTGTCTCTTCAGTCTATCTCTCTCTCCCCTCTCCCTTCCTCTCTCTCCCCTCTCCCTTCCTCTCTCTCCCTCTCCCCCTCTCCCTTCCTCTCTTTCCCCTCTCCCCCTCTCCCTCTCTCCCCCTCTCCCTTCCTCTCTCTCCCCTCTCCTTCCCCTCTCTCCCCTCTCCCTCTCCTCTCTCTCCCCTCTCCCTCCTCTTTCCCCTCTCCCCTCTCCCTCCCCTTCTCTCCCCTCTCTCCCCTCTCCCCCCCTCTCTCTCCCCCCTCTCCCCTCTCCCTCTCCCTCCCCTCTCTCTCCACTCTCTCCCCTCTCCCCCCTCTCTCTCCCTCCCCTCTCCCCTCTCCCCCCTCTCCCCTCTCCCCTCTCCCCCTCCTCCCTCTCCCCCTCTCCCCTCTCCCTTCTCCCCTCTCCCCTCTTCTCCTCTCCCCTCTCCCCTCTTCCCCTCTCCCCTCCCCTCTCCCCTCTCCCCTCTCCCTCTCCCCCTCCTGTCTTACCTCTCTCTCCCCTGTCTTACCTCTCTCCCCTCTTTCTTCCCTCCGTCTCTCTCTCTGCCTGTCTGTCCCTCCCTCCTCACACACATGACACACACTCACACACACACACTTGCACATGCACGCACTCGCACATGCATGCACACACGCATACGCATGCATGCACACACAGAGATATTTAGTCTTCATTGTCTCACCTTTATGAGGACTTTCCCCTTTTCTATCTTTTTCCCCAACTGTCCACTCTACTTTTTAAGTCTGACAACGTTTTTTTCTTTTCAGATGTTTTGACATTTTGAGGACATCTATCAAGGACATCTTTATCAAGGACACTCGTCATTGACAACACTACAGTTGAGGAAGAAGATTTTCCAGTCACTGAGGACAGCATTTCGTGTGACCGAGTTGGTTATGCCAAGTACCCTTCCTAAGGAAAATGCTTTATTTTTTGTTTGAAAAAGTGTTCTAAGACAAAAAGAAAGACAACAATAAGACAAAGAAAAAAAGTTACCCCATCCCCCAAAAAACCCCCAGAAAACAGACAAAAGAAAAAAATATAGAAAATTAAAAGAGAAAAAGATGGGGGCTTTACATTCTGCGTATAATTGAGATGGTAGTAAACCTTATATGATAAATGAAAGGGTAGAAATGTGGAAAAAGCTGGAAGAGTGAAATGTTTTTTCCAGATGTATTTTTTTTTTTTTTAATGAAATGAGGACTGGAGATTCTCCTTACTGCCTGCTATTAGTCACTGTAAGGAAAAATGATCAGTGTAATACATTATTGGGTAATAATTTCCGAGGAAATTGGTATGTTTGATTTGATGATTCATTTTGAATTTGAAGTGAACGGATTTAAACTGGATGTTTCTCATGAAATGTTGAGTTTGTTGTTCAGTTGTTAACTTAAGAGCTTGAAGCAGATCTTGATTTTGTGGGTGAATCTTGTGAAAAGGTTAAAGCTAAGTGGCCACTCGTCAACTAAAGTACAATAAAAGATTATAAACAGGACTGAGAATGATCTGTGCTGTTAGATTTCTCATACTGACGCCATCATTGACGTGTAGGTCTGTCAGCTACTCAAATGATTGAAGCAAATTTTTTTTTGTTTTGTTTCAAGAATTCAGCTTTGTAGAATTTTGGAGGAGGGCAAAAGAATAGCAGATCAATACCTACCTAACTAGAAATGTGCTTTACACAAAGTTTTAAAGAGATGGTGTATACAGAGTACCACTTAGGAAGGTTGGCAGAATAAAACATTAAGCACATTAACGAAATTGAATTTTTTTAAAAATCAGAAGAAAAAAATGTGAATAGGTACATATGTCCATCCCTTAATGCTTGTGGGGCAGGAAGTAGCTTGATATGTTTTGGACGTTGTTTTTTTTTTTTAATGAATTGGATCACATGATTGAGAAAATTCTCAGTTCCTGACATATGTTCTATTGAGGTTTTGAAAAGACTTTTTTTTTTCTTTCCTAAATGAGTGAAGTCCTTATTTAAATTTGTTTTTAATGATCCAATTGTTAGAGAAAATGCCTTGGTCCTGGCATACTAATTTCTTTGTATTTAGGACTTGAAAGAATTTGCATGCTTTTATCATAAAAAGATCTCTTGCCCCCTCCCTCCCTCCTATTTTTTGGGAAAAGAAATCTGATAAAATGTTTGAGAAAATGCTTCTTTCTTAACTTGATTGTAGGACTCTAATGCAATTTTTTCTGATGCTGATTTAATGATTGGAATGATTGAATCTGATTTAATGATTGTTTGCAAAAGCAATCTCATTGTATGTGCCTTGTGGGACTGTGTGTGTGGTGTTGGTGTTGTTGTTTTTGCCAGTGGTATACCATTGATTGGTCTGCGGTTTCAAGTACATCAATGAAAAGTTTAAACTTTATTGAAATTAGAATCAATTACCCTCCCCTTTCCCCCGGGTTCGTTTCTTTAACTAGAAGAAAGTTCACCAATAGATTTTTGCATACATAACTCTTCTTGCCCATCATTAAGGTAGCCATATTTCAACTTCAGGAATGTCTAAAATGTATTATGAGTTTATTTCACAAAAAAGTGTTAAGTAATTTTTTAAAGGAAAAGTGTGTGTGTGTGTTAAGGGGATAGTTGTGGGGAGGAATCATCAGGTTGGAAGGAGAGGCAAGAAAGGGAACAGGGTGTTTAGTAGGGGTATGGATGCACATTAAGAGCAGTGGGAATGGAAAAAAAGAGGGTTGGCTGATAAGACTTTCTCTTACATTTTTTTTTGGTTTTTGCTCCTATGCTAGAGCTCCAAGGTTCACGAGTGGCAAAACCTTTATAGCCTACCATTAAGGTAGCTGCATTCTGACTTCTGGGATCTGCATGGTTTATTTTGGGCTTTTTTTTAAAAAGGTTTATTTTGGGCTTTTTTTTTTTTTAAATGGATCTATCTATCTGTCCCGAAGTCTTAAAATGGATGCAATTTGTTAAAAAAACGTCTTTGACCTACAATCACTTGATTGCAAAAATGGGAGTTTTGTGGACACCGAAGTATAGCCTTAGCTTTTGATAAAACTGGCAATTCTGATTTGAAGCTCCATACTATTGCGAGATAAGCATGACCATTGTGGTCAGAGGGGCTATAAACAACAGAAATGAAAGGAAATGCTATTGTGTCTATAGCTACATGCCATTTATCTGTGTGCTATTGTGTCCACATGCATTCTAACAGACCGACCAGCTGACAGACAACCCTTACCAGTTATTAACTCTTTTAATACTAACCCTAACACTAACCTCAACTCTAACTCTGGCCCCACATGTGGACACAAAAGGCAGGTGGATATAGTGGTATGTGGTGACACAGTGGCTAAACACTTTTTCTTTGGGGTTGAATAGAATTGAAATGAACTTTAAATTCAGAGTAAATTGGATAAGCACAGAGCTGCTTTACACCATGCTCTCAAAAGTGAAGCCCCCCCCAAAAAAACCATTGTTCGCACACAGTGTTAACAATTTTAAACGCGTCGGTGATTTTAAAACGATCAGTATTATCAAATATCGATAATTCTGTTTCAGTCCTCGTCTATAGCTTCAAGGTTCATCAAAAAGATTTTTGCATATGCGACTGTTTTTGCCCATCAACAATTAGGTAGCCATATCCCAACTTCGGGGATATAATAAGATAAAATGTTATCAGCTTCTACTGCTAGTTTTGGTAGGAGGAGGGGTGCTAGAATTTTAGGGAAAAGGATACTAGGGCAGAATGTTTAGGTATATAGCATAGGGATAGAGAGAGGTGTAATGACTGAAGATGGAGAATTTCAGGTGTTTTTAGGTAATAAGTATTCTTTTTTTTTTTTATATATATAGATAATACGGTTTTTAAACATATATTTTTAAGATAAGGTATTCGTATTCATGTTTTTGGTGTGATAAAGTATTCGTATTTCTATTTTTATAGATAAGGGATTCATTATTTCTAGATAAGGAATTCATTATTTCTAGTTAAGGAATTCATTATTTGTAGATATATTCAGATTCATATTTTATTGTAATGGGATAGGGGCAGTCAAACTTGATTAGTTTTAGGGGAGATTGAAGGCAGGCAGCATTTTAGAAAAAGTATATATATATTTGAAAACAAAAGTAGAGTTTGCTGCTGTCTTTTGAATGCATGATTGAATTATTGGGGAAAAAAAGGAGGGATGGTGGGTGCATTTTAGGAAAAATTTATTTAAAAATAACGTAGGCGGCTGTGGTTTTAGAATGCATGAGTGTGTAGGTGGGTGTGCATACGTGTGTGTGTGTGTGTGTGTGTGTGTAGTTCAATTTTAAAGTCTGTCCACACTTCTTGATATAGGTGTGTGTGCTTTATTATTAAAACACAGGGGTAGAAAGTCGGGTCAGGTCGGTGAGAGAGAGGGAGATAGGAGGGAGAGAGGAGAAGGAGGGAGAGAGGGAAACTTATGCAGCATTCCAATCTATAGAATGGTATACCACAGGTATTTGTCAACCTGTGTGTGTGTGTGTGTGTGTTAGAGGAAGGGGTGAAGTGAAAAGTGACACTTACTCAAATAAGATGAATTTGTTGTGTGTGTGTGTGCGTTTGTGTATGGTTTAAAGAATTCTGAGTTGCTGGAGTTGCATCTGTAACCAACATTGACTTAAAAATTAATTGGAATGGAAAGAGGTGAAGTGTTGGAATGTCACAACAAAAACTTTGCTGTATTTCAATATTTATAAAGTTTCTGTGTACATCTTTAAATGATCTTGCTTTAGAAAAGGCTTTTTATTTTCCTTTTTGTAATTTTACAAAATCTGGTGTAAATGTAAGAGAACCATTTTGCCTTTCATTCTATATGTATGACAGCAGGCATCTTGAATTGGTGCATCCTGTTATCTTATTTCCTTGTCTTTTGCTTTGCTATAGGTCGGGTATATGTCCATTGCCCAGGTCATAGCACTCCAACCCCATTAATATATTCCATCTGCATCTTTTCCAGCAGTCTGATTTTCATTGTCAACACAAATGTATTCTGATAGCTTTTTTTCTTTTGTTCAGTCTGAAAAGAAGTGTGGAAAAGATAGCTTAGAGGCCCCACAGTGTAATTGTAAAAACAAAGTACCCAAAGGAGGATTACAGAAATGAAAAAAGGAATCAAAGAAGAAATAAGTGGGAGAGGTTAGAGGCACCACCTCAAAATTTGTTGGCAAGACTAAAATGAAAGATGTTACATCAGTGGGTACTCGTTTCTGTATATTTTATGGTCTGCTTGCTTTCATTTGTTCAACCTTTGTACTATTTCTATATTTATGCTAGTGTTCTGCAAGTAAGGGAAATTCACTTAAAACTTCTTGTGTTGCAAATGTTGGGAAATGCATTAAAGCAGGCCACTGCAATAATACAGTGTGGTACAAGTTTTGTTCAGCATTCTTGCTTTTATTGTGCTCTCATGAAACCTGGCTTGTGTAAAACTAGAAAGTTTCAGCACGTGTGTGGACTTTAAAAAAAAAAAAATGGTTGGTGTAAACTGTTTAGTTTTAAGTACTTGACTGTGGTTTTTTTATAGTTTGTGTGTGTTTGCTTTAAATCAATTTGTCCCAGTAGAAGAAAAAGATTTCAGCAAGGAATGCTGGTAGACAGCTAGTCTTGTCTTTAAAAATGCTTGCCATTTCCACTTTATCGTCTCATTGATCATATCTTTGACATTTGTATTGAAACATTTAGTTTAATTTTCTTGGACTTAATCACCGAAGGATGATGATCCTTTTAATCTTGCTTTTTGACATACTCAGTTTGAAATGTTGATCCCTTTATTCTTTTTTTTTTTTTCAAACGTAACATTGCCTTGCCTTGAATGAATTATGTGATACTTTTAAAATTACATGTTTAGTATATTTTTTTTGTTGGCAGTTGGTTTCAGTATTCATTTTTGAGGTTTGAAATGTCTCTGCTTTATCTGGGCAGTTGTGTAATTGGTTTACTTGCATGTAACCATTCCAAACAATTTCCCATATTTTTCACTTTCAAATGGATAGTATATGTGTGTAGCTTGTTACCTGTATCCTTTCTTGATCATAACGTGTAACCTGAAAGACATGGCTTCATGGCTTCATGTCTCTAATCTATCTTTATGTGAAATTCTTGGACGATGATTTTGCATGGTATCTGGTGGACTTGTTTAAGCTATGCATGGCCTTCCACTTTGTTAGCTGCCCTCTCCCCCTATTTCCCATTATTCCAGTGTGGAAATTTAATGAGTTTTATGTCCATTATTTTACAATATATTGTGTTGAAATGGCTTTTTTGGACAGATTTTACTAGCATGAAAAATGATTCGAAAACTCCGTTCACCAGTAATGTTTTTTGCTTCTGGGTCGCAAGTATCTTTTTGTGTGTGTTCCAAACCCAGTTAAGCTTGCTCTAGAATCCCAACTGGAAATGGTGTGGCTAAACTGTTACAACCCAATTTATTTTATTTAATGTGATAAAAATTGAGCTTGCCTGAGTGAGGAGAAAATGTTGCATGTTCCTTTAGAAGATCAACAAAAGATGTTTAATGTTGCCAGTATCACTTCCATTTTTCATGTATTTTACTGCAGCTTTGTACAAAATTATTTTATTTTTTAAACAAGTGGTGAGCACACACCAATGACACTTGACTGGCCAACTGACTTTTTCCTGAGAAAAAATAATTATAAGCTATGCACAACTCGCTCTTCTTTAAAACTTACAAGCTGATGTTTTAGACTGACTTGTTCAGTGTGTCTGTGCTTTCTAGCTATAAAGATAACATGGCTGGAATTAAGCTTTTTGTCACTTCTGTGTTTTAAGATTCAAGATTTAATTCAACTCTTGTGGGGTATGTAGGTTTATAAACAAATTAAACAGGAGAATAAATTTAATAGCAATGCACCCCCCCAAAATTCTATACTAACAGGAACTGAAATGCACGAGTTCATCACAAAATAAGCAAAGACTTTAAGTTTACAAATTTATTTAAAAGACACATTCTACACTTTTGAAAGACAAGTGAAATTCAAGAAATACATGCAAATCTTATGAATTTGAGACGGAACTTTTTTTAGATTTACATTTCATTGGCCTACAATAATTAACTGGACATCGGTTGACGAAAATGCTGAGGAATAAAATCTTGTCATACCTATCTTGGAGACATTCCAATGATAAACTGAAATTCATCCCCTAAGACATTGCATTTTGAACATATTTTCTTCCTGTGGTATATTATGGAAACGTGCAACCTCGATAGGAAGCTTGTGACAACTACGAAATTTCATAAAAGCTTAAACATATTTAAAAGCATTGGAATAGATATGTTGTGGTCCGAGAAATTTTCAAATGATGGTGCAAGAATTCAAAAGTGAACAAGTCAGTGAGTTGGTCATTGTGTCACTGCTGGTCAGAGCATTGGGAAAAGCCTACCTCCCCCTTCAGCCTGGCCTGGCTGGAGTTAGGGTTGGGTAGCCGGCTCTCGCAGCTGAAATGTAACAAAAACAAAAGAGAAATTCATAATTTGTTTTATGAACATGATTATACTTCATGAACAGTAATACAAAGGCTAAAAATAAAAATTGAAACTTGACCAAGGTCTTTGATCAGTGTTCCATTCATGTATGACTGTGTTTACAGGTGTAGTGTGCCCAAGATCTGATGCATAATCTTTTTCTATACTAATCTCTCGAATCTTCTTTTCTTTACATTCAAATGTACTCTTAACGGTTCATCAAACTCTAGTGCATTTAGATGTATTCAAATGCATGCTCAAGATGTATATTTCAAGTACATTCAAGCGCTTCTTAAACAATGTAAACCTAACTTTGTCAAAGCATGGATTTAAACCTATGCAAAATCATTTTAAAATGTTATTAGATTTATGTTAAATGGGTCTGCGCAAGCGTTGATGTTGCTGTCAAATTTGTTTAAATGTCATGCCAAGATTCCCCTGTAGGGATGCTGGGGGCCTCTTTCAGTATAAATATCTCCACCCTTCTTGAAATTCAGTACTAGAAATATCCCCTTATCTATTGCTCCCTTTTTTCTGTATTTTTTTTTTTAACCTTTTCATCCATTCTCTCTTGCTTGAGTATAATCTACTTGGAAAGTTTTGAAGTAAAATGACGAAAAAGGCAGGAGATTCAATACTGATCACTTGAATCAAATGGGTCATTTTTATGCCTACAAACTTATTTATGTCAAATGATTGTTTTTTTAAGTCTACATGTTTAAAGAAAGCTATCTATGGTATCTGTTTAAACTGAACTGTTATTTTAGTGCATATACAGTCAAGGCAGATTTCTCTGTGTGAAATTCAAGCTGCTCTTCCCAGAGAGTGTGTAGCCACAAGAGCAGTGCTATACCCTGCTGCCCCCCACCCCACCCCCCTCCCCACTGCCTTTTTTCCCTTCAAATTTCTTCTTTGCAAGTGTACCCTGTGATTGTGTGTGTGGGTGGGTGGGTTTTCTTCTTTTTATAGAATTTTTCTAGGAACAACTTTTTTGTCATGGGTTCTTAGTGTGCTAAATGTGTATAAAAAATTGTGGAACCTTGGTTCAACATTTCATCTGAAAGACTAGCACCTAGACCTTGCACAATTGTCTTGTGGATGGGGAAAAGTTTGGGCTAAAAGGAGGATCAAACTTGTGACCACTCTTTCTAGGCAGGTGCATTATCTCTAGACCACCAAACCGCCATTTTTCATTTGTGTGTGTGTGTGTATGCGCGTGCACGAAAGTCCAAATTTGATGTATGTTTTTGTGTGTGTGTGAATGATCGCATGTGTGTGAAAGATTCAAATGCAAGCGCTTTGATTTTGTTTGCTTTACAAGATTCAGCGCTCTAAAAATTCCATATAATCGTCATCATCATCATCACCATCATTATCAGCTTCTTCTTCTTCTTCTTCTTCTATTCATAATAATGCCAGCAATTTCTTTATCAATTTTGTACATTTTCTTTTCTTTTCTTTTATTTTATAGATAGTATCAAAATATATGTTTGGCATTTCTTCAACATTTGCCTTTTAAAAAGACATTTCTTGGATGAATTTTGATATCCATTATATATGGATATGGATATACTGCTACAGTAAGTTGCAGATAAGTCATATGACTCAGCTTTGTTACTGTATTCAATACCATTCCATTGCCATTGTTGCCAGATGGATGCAGAGATTTCCTTAACCACACACACACACACACACACACACACACACACATACACACACACATACATATATATATATAATTGAGAAAAAAAATTGTCCCCGGCTAGAGCTACAGGTTCACCAATGGTGAAATTTTGCGCATGCAACCGTTTTTGCCCACCATGAAGGTAGCTGCATTCCTACTTCGGGGATGTATGCTGGATATGTTGGTGTTTCTGTAACCCACTGAATGTTGACATAAAGTACGGGATCTTTAACATGCATATTTGATCTTCTGCATATACATGAAGGGAATCGAGGCACTGGCAGGTCTGCGCTTAAAGTTGACCTGGGAGATGGTGAAAATCCCCACCCTTAATTCACCAGACACCCCTACTGAGATTCAAATCCATGACTTAATGAATCCAAGAGATTGAAGTGAGATAATGTTAACCACTCTGCTAACATATACATCAGCTGACATTCAACAGTAGACCTAGAGACGTTGGGTTTGATAACTGTATGGTGAAAGAGTATGTTTCTACTGTGACTGATGGATGTGTGCAATAATGACTGTTGGACAATCATTGAACCAAGTTTCAGAAAAGTATCTGTCAGTACATCAGACAGTGCTGCCCGTGTTGGTGTGTAAATCTAATGATATCATTTATAAAAAAAAATATTCCTGTAGTTCAGACACTGAGGGTATCAGTATGTGCTGGAACATTGAGGTGACGGATGCATGTCGTCAGAAAAAACCCCCAAACTAACCATGAGAGACTGTCAAAGCTTTAAAAAGGAAAGTGGTGTCTGAACACAAAATGCTAGACAGAGAACCAGAGACGTGTTGATTAGTAACTCTAAGCTTTATGTGGTTTGATTGCCTTGGTTTTGGAGGGAGAAAGAAAGGGAGGAAGAAAGAAAAAATAATAAAAAACAAAATGAAAAACGGGTGGGGCTGCAGTCTTGCCTTCAATGATGCTCGATTGAGGCTCCTAAATATATTCCATCTTGGTAGGGTAATCCATCAAGAATCAAATTTAAATGTCAGTCTGGTCAACATTTGAAATGAAAAATGATTTTCATTTTTGTAGTGAATTTTTGGGAACATTGCCCTTAAAAGATCTTTTTCACACTGCCATTGTGATAAGTTGAAGACACTTCAATTTGGCGTCGGTGGTAACAAATCGGAAAGCGTAAAGTTTTGTTCTCTATGAATTTCTGTCCACGCTGAATTTTGCACAATAATATTGAAATAGAGTTGACCAAATAAACGAATTTATGATGTTTTAGTTCCTAAAAAAAAGTCCACATCTACAGCCGCGATTGCAGAGCTGGGAATTGTTATTATCATTATCATTATTATTTTAAAGAAAATTGAAAAGATGTTGGGATGCGGAGGATGTTTGGAAAAAGCGAAAATAGGTATGAAAGCACATTGCATTAGATTGTATTGTAAGCACTACTTTCATTCACGTTGATTTCTCGGCGTGAAATTCAGCATGCTCCATTTTTTGTTTGTTTGGAGGGTGGCGGGGGAGCGTGTCACCACAAAAGCAGCGCATCCGTAATTTAAAAAAAACACAATCCAACTGTCTGCATGTGTATTTTGTTTTTCTATGACAGTGGCTTTTCTTTCAACAGAATGTTGCCAGGGTCAACACTCAGTTACCATGGGTTATTTTAGTGCACAGAATGTGTTGCAC
>CM054147.1:19403280-19420780 GCA_028751875.1 Rapana venosa
GATGTTTTGCATGCGTTTGCACAAGGGACCTTGGTTTATAGTCTCATCTGAATGACTTTTGAGGAGAGTGGAGTCAGCACTGATGTTAACTCCAGAGGTTATTGAAGAGGTTTATTCTCTTGAATGAAATTCAAACCCGGGACAGCAGATCATGAGCGCAATGTGCATCACTCTAACCACCAGGCTATCCTGTCCCAGTGTGTGTGTGTGTGTGTGTGTATGTGTTGTGTCACTTTGTGTGTGTGTGTGTGTGTGGTTGTTGTTCTTGTTTATTTTGATAGTAGTGTATGCCTAGTATATATACATGTGTGCTAGCATGTTTTGCAGAAGAGCATTTGGGGAGATGAAAGAGGATGGTGGAGGTGGGAGTAAGATGTTGTGACATATACATACATATATATATATGTGAATATATCATACTATTATTTTTTCTTGTGGGGAGGTCGTATTTATTTACTTTTTTGTTTTTATGGATGACTTGAGAGTGATCATCTGGAAAGTTTACACACACACAGAGCACATAATAATAATAATAATAATAATGATAATAATAATGTATGGAATTTATATAGCGCTGAATCTTGTAAAGCAACAAATCAAAGCGCTCAGATGATTTTTTTAATGCATGTGTATGCGGTTTAAAATTTTTTTTGTCATCTGTTCCCACCGGCACACAATGGCCTACTCTTTCGAACATCGGAACAGGATTTAACATGTGCGCAAGATGTTCTGCATGCATACACACATACACGCATACACACACATATAAAGATACACATTACCTACACATATAAAACAGACATTGTCATTTGTGAACGAAAATCACCATAAATATACCTAGGTATACAAAAGTATAAATATACCTAAATCTGATTCTAAACACCTTCCTTTTAGTTTGTTTTCTTAATTACATAATTAAAATATGCTTGGGTTTTCTTTCTTTTCTTTTTTCAGACAGACATTCTATGATTTCTTTATAGAGCAGAAAACAAAACAGCACTACTGCCAGATGTTGGAAAATATAGAATGGGATGTGGAGCCAGTAAAAAGACACGGCCAGACGACCTTGTTGTGTTGAATGGAACTGTATACCCCAAGTCTCCAGGTCAAAATATAACTAGTGACGAGACTTCTGCACACACTTCAGACGACAAAACATCTGCTGCCATGTTCAGAAAAGGTAACAGCCAGTGCCTGACTGTCTCATACTTTCATATATATATTATATATATATGTGTGTGTGTGTATGTATGTGTGTGTGCATGCACTCGCATGTGCATGTATGTACATGCATGTGTGCTTGCTTGCGTGCATGTATGCGTGTGTGTTTTCATGAAAATGATACATTTGCATGATGATTAAGTTCAAAATGTCTGAGTAAATCCTCTAGTATAAGACAGTCATTCATCATCTTAGACTAGAGTGTGTTTGCAGTTAATGGCCACAAACGTCTATCACAATCCCTACCTCATCTCCTTTACTCTTGCTTTCATGTAAAAAGTTAACTCTTTTGCTGCTATAGACAACTTTAGTTGACAGTACCGTTCACTGTGATAGGCAACTTTTGTTGACGGCGGAGGTCATGTTTAAAACGACAGTTGTCCATATCTAAGAAGGTTTCACACCTCAGTTGACTTGCAGGCATAACAATATCATATCGTTTTTCACCCCTGACCCACTTTAGTGTGGAAACCCCCCCCCAACTGTGCTAGTTCTGAAATGAACTGAATGCCGGGAAATCAGTAACAGCGCTGAAAGAAACTTGGGGCAGAAGGGAGATCTTCAGTCAGAAACTTGGTGGCCAAAGAGTTAATTAAAATGAAGACAAAAATGTAATTATGGTTAGATTGCCTTTGTTTAGCAGCTTTTTTTCTTTCAAAATAGGAGAGAAGAAGTGCATCACAAAGATCTCATTTTTACAGTCTGTGATGCACAGACATGGGCATGAAAGCATGGGAAAGGGCACACATGCACATGTACATGCACGCTCTTTCTCTATCTCACACATAAACACACACACACACACACCACTCACACACACACCACTCACACAAGCACTCAAGCTCACACACACACACACACACACTTACACACACACCGCATTCACACGAGCATTCAAGCACATACACACACATGCACACTCACACACACACACACACACACACGCATGCATGCATGCACATACACCCCCTACACACAATTTTATTTGTGCCTTTAAAAAACTTAATCAAAATTTAGGAACAGTTTACTATCAGGACAAACTTTCATTCGACTTCATTTTCTGTTTTCTTTTTTTGTCTGTTCTCAGCAAACTCCACCAAAGAGGAAACCAAAGCCTCAGTTCCGAACCAAAATGCATCAGAAGCAACAAATGCTTTGGAGAAAAAAATCAGAACTATCTTATCAATCCCCGAAGAAGACATCAAAGAGGCGCTATCTGTGGCTGCGAAGCATCCTGACCATCAAGGCGACTTCATTCACCTCGTCAACATCATGCACAAGGTCGTCAGGAACAATCCTGAAGAGTTTGTGACGCAGCTGAACAGCATCAAAGGATCAAACTTGCTGAATGTTCCGGACTCTGGGAAACAGCTGATCGACTTTCTTGCTCTGATTGGAGGAGCGACTGCGACTGCTGAGATCTACGCCGATCATCTGAAGAAGATGGGTGTGTCTCATTTGACGGATGAGCATTTTCAGGAGGAGGAGGAAGAAGGGCAGCAAGGGGAGGCCATGTATATAGTCATCTTGACGCGGCATTTCTGGGAGAATGCCACAGACTGCAGTCTGGAGTTTGGTGGTCGGCTTGCGGAGACCAGCGCAGTGGCGTACATGGTTGAGGATTTGAAAAACCTGGACAAGAACTTTCCAGTAAGAGTGTGTGTGTGTGTTGTGGTGAAGTGTGTGTGTGTGTGCGTGCATGCGTGTATACGTGCGAGTGTGAGTGTGTGTGTGTGACATGTATTGTTTTTGTCTAAACTTGATATCTATATTCATGTTTACTATTCTTATGATATTTGGATATATATGTCTTGTGCATCCGCTAAACTATAAAGTTAACTTTCAGGTATTTTGACTTTGACTAGTACAGTAACCGCCTATCACAGCTGTCAGTTTCCCCCACTTTGCTCTCTGCAGCAGTTTTGCTGTGTGTTTTACCGCAGGCTGACAGTTCATTGTTTGATGATTCCCTAACACTTCTTCACAACTGTGCACGCAACAAGCAGAAAAAGCAACGTTTCCGAGACCTGGGGCTGGTTCAACTGCTGACTACATTCCTTGACAGAGAAGAGAAAGGTGAGGATTGTACAGTTCATTTGTATAGACATGGTTTGGTTTGTTTACAAGTACACATGCCTGTGGACTTGTGTCAAGTGTGCGTTTGTACATGTCAACATTGATGCATTGCATACAAGCTGATTTATTCACTCTTTACTTATACTTGTATAAATATATACACAGTATGCATACATGCACACATGCACCCAGGCATACACACAGACTTTCACATAGTTACATACACAGACACTCAGACACACACACGACACTCAGACACACACAGACACACACACACAAGATGGCATACTTTAACTGACATACGGTCAACAAGTCTTTTTTAATGCCCCAAAATATTTACTGAAAAAACTTAAGAGTCTTGACTGTAAAGCTTTTCGCCTTGCTTTGGGAGTACCATCACATGCTTCGTCCTTAGGAACATACAAAGAAATAGGAGTTCTGCCTTTGGATGAATATCGCGAATTGATGCTGGCAAAGTACATTGTAAGAAGCTCAACTACCGAAAACAATATCGAACATGAAATCTATGTGAGATCGGATGAGCATTTTCCTAAAAGAGACAAAAATATTTGTTCTCTTACAACAATTGGCACTTTCACGGCAGATCTTTTTAAAATGTCAAAAGTTAATCCCAGAGAAACGAAATTGTCCACACCTTATATATCTCCTAGTCCTCCATGGGAACTTCATAGAGCTTCTTTTGATATTCATCATTCTACCTGTAAAAAAGAAAAAGGGAGTAACATTCTCAGTATTCATGTGAAGGAGCACATAATAAATAACTACCCTTCACATCTTAAAATCTATACCGATGGATCTCTTCTAAATAGCACTGATGGAGGTGCAGCTTTCATCATTCCCTCCTTAAAGGTTGAAAAATTGTACCATATTGGAAAGAATCATTCTATTTTTACAGCAGAGTTAACTGCCATTCTGATGGCTTTACATTACTTAATTGACTTTCCTCGGGCTATTTTACAGGTATTGTTATGTGTTGATTCAAAATCTGTGTTACAATCTCTTAAAAACTCTGGGTCTAATATTAAACATGATCTTATAACCGAAATAAACCATATTATACACTTTCTCATATTAAGAGGCACTAGTGTCACCTTTTGCTGGGTACCATCGCATTGCAATATCTTTTATAATGAAAAGGTTGATAGAGCAGCTAAAAATGCGGCAGCACATTCAAACTCTGCTGCTGTCTTCAATATACCAATGTCAATTCATGAAAATTATAACTTGATAGAAAGTGCTTGCTGGAAGCATGTTAGGAAAAAACAAGAAGATGCGGGGTTTTCCCAGGGTACCACTTCAATTTTTGACCTAAAATTCTTTCTCTCTTCTCGTTTTGGGTTAGACAAATCACGCCAAAGGCCAGTCATAAGTCTTATTAATAGACTGAAGTTAAATGCTTTCCATACAAAATTTTCTAGAAATGTGCATTGTGTGTGTGGTGGGGCAATCTCAAACATTCGTATTTTTTTTGAATGCCAAATGTTAAAAAAGCAGCTGCCCACCATTCGTGAGAGATCGTTGCAAAAGGTTTTGAATAACTCTACATTGCTCTGTGAAATTGCTTTGCTGTTGAAAGAGAGTTGTGTTAGTAATTTGCTATAGCACAAGTAAGTATGTCATTTATTGATTTGAAGCATAGGCATTCTACCCACCATGGTATAGTTTTCGAAATTGTTACCTTTCTTTCCCAGTGTTCTTTTAGCATGGAATACTTGAAATGTATATTTTGATCTGTTGTAGTTTAATTAGCTATTTATTCATAAGGTAAATTCATTTATTTCATTGTATTATAGTTACAGTAGTTAGACAGTTCCTTAACCCTTTTTTCTGAATTGTTTGCCTTTTTGTGTCTAAAATCACTTAATGTGAATAGACGTTAAATTGAAGAACAACAACACAAGATGGCATAAGTCATTCTTGCACCACCACCTAACCCAGTTCAACCCATTTCATATCATGCACCAAATAGACTCTCATAGCTTCAACATATGGACATATTCGTGTGTGTGTGTGTGTGTGTGCGCGCATGCATGAGTGTGTGTATGTGTGTCTGTAAATGGGAATTTGTTTAAAACTATTCATGATTGGTTGCATGTATAAGAATAGGTTGAATGCAAGCACTTTGATTTGTTTTTACAAGGTATAGGGCTATATGAATTCCGTATAATTATTATTATTATTATTTTCATCATTATTATTATTTTCATGATGATGATGATGATGATTATTATTAATTTCATCATGATCATCATCATCATGATCATCATCATCATCATAAGGAGGAGGAGTAGTAGTAGTAGTAGTGGTAGTAGTAGTAGTAGTAGTAGTAGTAGTAGTAGTAGTAGTAGTAGTAGTAGTAGTAGTAGTAGGAGGAGGAGGAGGAGGAGGAGGAGCAGCAGCAGCAGCAGCAGCAGCGTCATTGTCATCATCCTCCTTCTTCTTCTTCTTGTTCTCAGTAGCAGAAGTAGTAGTAGTAGTTCCGCCACCGGCCACCGCCGCGTCATCGCATTTTGTGTTGTCATTATTATCATCATCATCATTATTATTATTACTGTTACTATCATAATCATAATCGTTATCGTCGTTACCATAATCATCACTACTCTCGCATATCTACGCCAGCCATAAAGCTGCTGTCTCTTCTCACCCTGTCCTACGTCATCGACGAGGAGGACAACCACCTGCTGTTTGCCGACGCCTCCGATTTCGACTTTCTCCTGGAGGCGCTGGCGGCGGCCTGGAGCAACAAGCATCACCGGAACGCCAGTGGCTACACGCTGGAGGAGCTCCTGCAGGGCCTGGGTAACCTGGCGCAGAACGAGGACAACAAGACTCTGCTGATGGAGAAAGGTCGGTCGGTCGGTCGGTGTGGCGTGGTGACCTGATGGGCAGATTTGGTGGTGGTGGTGTTGGTGGTGGTGGTGGTTGTGTTGGTGGTGGTGGTGGTGATGGTGGTGGTGATAGTGGTGGTGTTGTTGTTGGTGGTGGTAGTGTTAGTGGTGATGGTGTTGGTGGTGGTGGTGATAGTGGTGGTGGTGGTGGTGGTGTTGTTTTTGATGGTGGTGGTAGTGATAGTGGTGATGGTGTTATTGTTGTTGTTGGTGGTGGTGGTAGTTGCGGTGATAGTGGTGGTGGTGGTGGTGATAGTGGTGATGTTGTTGGTGGTGGTGGTAGTGATAGTGGTGATGGATTGTTGTTGTTGGTAGTGGTGTTGATAGTGGAGCTGATAGTGGTGGTGATAGTGGTGGTGTTGTTTTTGTTGGTGGTGGTAGTGATAGTGGTGATTGTTGTTGTCGGTGGTGGTGGTAGTTGTGGTGGTGGTGGTGGTGTTATTGTTGGTGTTGTTGTTGCTGAAGTGTTGTTGTTGTTGGTGGTGGTAGTGGTGGTGGTTTGTTTTTTTCCTTGGTCGGAGCCTTGAGGTTGACCACAGGTGAGATGTTGTGTATGCGACTGTTTGCCAGTTATTAAGGTAGCCACATTCTGACTTTGGGAATGATATATCTAAACACAAACACTGGTGCATGTTTCGTTTGTTTGGTTGTTTTTTTTTAAATGTTGCATGCTGTGGCTTCAGTACAGTTCCCCCAGTTCACCCAGCTGTAAATGGGTACCTGCCTCTTTAGGGTCAGGGAAGGTGAAGCAGCGAGAGAGAGGAGATGGGCGCCACCCTCAATATGCTGGCCCCTAGAGAAGCTGAGGTCTCTGATGCCTCGCTCCCCTACGACCTTATAGGTTATAAGACACCTTTACCTTTACCATCCATTCCTCCTAGTACGTAACGGTCTACTCATCTGAAAGCAGAACAGAAACTTACATGTGTACAAGAGGTTCTGTGTGTTTATGTACATAGAATGTCAGTTCTTAGTCACATCCAAAGGACTTTTGTGGCAGAAGATTTGGAAAGGATGTTAACTCCAGGCCAGTAAAAATATATGCAAATGGGAGTCTCAGCAGTGGCTTGAACCCATGCCGTTAGATTGCAAGCTCAGTTCTCTAACCTCCAGGCTATCTCACTTCTGTATATCATATAGTATGAATTTGCATGTACAGGTTTTGTACTTCATTGTTCTCATAGCAAATTTTGTTCTGGGTTGGGTTTTTTGTGTGTGTTTTTTTAAAGTGTATTTGAATTCATAATCCAGGAAGGTGTTTGCTTTTTAAGTTAGTGATTTAGAAAACACACTGCAAAATGCATGTGTGTGTATGTACACACACTACTCACACCCACATCCATGCACATGCATGCACGCACACATGCTCGCACGCACGCATGCACCTCCTATCCCCCCACCCCACCCCCATAATGACAAAAACAACAAACAAGCAAAAAATCCAAACAAACAAAAGCATAACTCTTGACTGACTCTACACAGATGTGCTGATGCTCCTGAAGCCCATTCTGGCCTCTGGCAGCGATGCAGAGAAACAGGAGGCCGCTCAGATTGTCTGGAACCTGGCCTTCAACAAAGAGAACAGGAACAAGATGAAGGTATCTTTTCTAGTTTTTTTCTGTCACTCTGATAGATTGTGGTGCAGCACATTCAGTTTATGTAGGACTTGATAGGTTCTAAAACTACTTCGTTTAATAATTCTGATGTAGGTATGTAATTTATATAGTGCTGAATTTTGTAAAGCAACAGGAGCAAGATGAAGGTATCTTTTCTAGTATTTTTTTTCCTGTCACTCTGATAGATTGTGGTGCAGCACATTCAGTGTATGTAGGACTTGATTAGGTTCTAAAACTACTTCGATTAATAATACTGATGATAATAATGTGTGTAATTTATATAGTGCTGAATTTTGTAAAGCAACATTGTTTAATTAGGATGATATCAGTGTATGTAATGTATATAGCGTTGAATCTTGTAAATCAAGGTGCTTACATTCAAATCATTTACACTCATGCAGTCATCTATGAATGAAATAGATATCAGTATTACACATAATTACACAGTTTACAAGAAATAAGGTTTGGTAATAAAAGGTGTCGTTTTTTCCCATTCATTTTGATAGAATGTTGTGGAGTACATTCCATTAGTGTACGATTCTAGAGTTTATAAAACTACATTGTTTACAAGAAGTAAGATACCGTAATAAAAGACAAAGGTATCATTTTTTTCTTGTATTTTGATTGAATGTGGTGATGTACATTCAGCTCATGTAGGATTCTATAGTTTGTAAAACCACATTGTTTACAAGGAATAAGGTACCGTAATAAAAGATATAAAGGTGTCACTTTTGCCCCCCTGTGACAAATGCAGTCATGTGCTCTCTGTGCAGAGTTGCATTGTTTGTGAAATGCCATTTTTCAGAAAAAAAATATTATAAAGGTAAAGGCATTGATTTTTCATAACAAATATGGTCAAGCACTTTCATTTCATACAGAATTCAATTGTTTGCTTCTAAATTCCTATGTCATTGGGACAGCATAGCTCAGTGGTCAGAGTACTTGCTTTCTCCTAGCTAAAGTTAAGCAGCACTGAGCATGGTAACTAAGTGGATGGGTGTCTGTTTCATTAAGAAAAAGTGCAGTCCCCCAGTTCACCCAGCTGTGAATGGATCTATCTATCTATCTGTCCCGTAGTCTGACGACCGTGGGGACACCCTCAAAGACTCAACAACCAGTTCCCTCCATTCCTCTCTCTGTTCTGCCTTTCTCAGGGTTTTGTTGAGTTCTAGGCCTGTCCATTTGCTGATGTTATCATCCCAGCTCTTCCTTGGTCTGCCTCTTCTTCTTCCTCCTTGGACAGTGCCTTGTAAAACTGTCTTTGCAAGTCCTTTGGATCTTGTGACATGCCCATACCATATAAGTTTAGGCTTTTTCACGATCGTTAGAAGGTTCTCATAGGGTCCAATGGTTTGCTGGATTCTGTTATGCACGCTTTCGTTGCTTATGTGGTCTTTGTAGGAGATGCCAAGGAGTCTCCGAAAGCATCTCATCTCCACCGCCTGTACTCTTCTCTCCAAATCTGCAGTCAGGGTCCATGATTCACAGGCATACAGAAATATGGATATGACAAGGGAGCGCATTAGTCTGATCTTGGAGATAAGTGAGATATTTTTATCTCTCCAGATGGTGTTTAGTTTTGACAAAGCTGTTATTGTCTGTGCAGTCCTGCATACTACTTCTGGCTTGGATCCCTGGTCTGATACAATGGCTCCCAGGTACTTGAAGCTTTGAACTGTTTCCAGCTTCTGGTCATTAACCCTGATATCAGTGCTAATGCCATTGGTGTTATTAGTCATCAGTTTGGTCTTCTCAGCACTGATTTCCATGCCGTATGTTTTGGAGGCCTTATTCAAGTGTTCTGTTAGGCTGGCAAGCTCTTTTTCTGATCCTGCTATTCCATCAATGTCATCTGCGAAGCAGAGGTTTGTGATTGTTCTGCCACCAATGCTGACTGATCCTTCATGATGTTCCAGTGCATCAGCCATGATTCTCTCAAGGAAGATGTTGAAAAGAGTGGGTGAGAGTAGACAGCCCTGCCTTACTCCAACTGTTGTTCGAAACCATTTACCAATGTTGTTGTAGTACACTGCACTGGTGGCCTCTCTGTACAGCTGTTTGATGGCTCTGATCAGGTTTGCATTGATGCTGTACAAATTCATGGTTGCCCACAAAGCTGCATGCCACGCCCTGTCAAATGCCTTCTTAAAATCGATAAATACGTGGTAAAGGTCTTGTTGATGTTGAAGGTACCGCTCACATAGTATTCTGAGGTTGAATATCTGTTCTGTTGTGCTGCGCCCTGCTCTGAAACCTGCTTGTTCCTCAGCAATGATGGTCTCTGCTTGTGGCTTCAGTCTATTCAATATTATCTGCAGCATGACCTTGCTTGGGTGGCATATGAGGCTGATTGTGCGTAATTATGGCATTGTTGTAGATTTCCTTTCTTGTGAATGGATACCTGCCGTATTTAGGGACAGGAAAGGTAAAGCAGCGAGGGAGAGGAGATAGGCAGCGCCTTCAATATATTTGCCCCTGGAGAACCTGAGGTCTCTAACATCTTGCTCCCCAACGACCACATAGGTTATGGGAACACCTTTACCTTTTAATTCCTTTGGTCACTTTCTCATAATTTTTTATCTTTATTATAATGGGGACGGGATAGCTCAGTGGTCGGAGCACTCGCTTTCCCCCAGCCAAGTTAAGCAGCGTTGAGCATGGTTACCAGTTGGATGGGTGACCATTTGCGTGCCTTGGCTTCAGTACAGTTCCCCCAGTTCACCCAGCTGTAAATGGGTACCTGCCCTCTTTAGGGTCAGGGAAGGTAAAGCAGCGAGGGAGAGGAGATGGGCTCCGCCCTCAATATGCTGGCCCTAGAGAAGTGAGGTCTCTGATGCCTCGCTCCCCTACAACCTTATAGGTTATAGGACTCCTTTACCTTTACCATTATGTATGTTAAGTATAAATCTTTTCTGGGGGGGTTCAGGATGATAAAGAGCTGACTGGTCACCTGGAAAAGCTGAAGGGGAGTGACCATAAAGGAGTGGCCAAATCCTCCAGCGGCGCTTTGTGGGTACTCAGCATGGACCAGAAGGTCCAGAGAGGTGAGTGACTGACCATATAAGTAGTTGTAGTGGTGGTGGTGGTGGTGGTGATGTTGATGGTAGTGATGGTGGTGTTGGTAGTGGTAGACTAGTGGTGGGGGTTGTGGTGATGGTGATGGAGATGGTAATGGTAGTGGTAGTGGTGATGGTGGTAGTAGTAGTAGTAGTAGTTGTAGTGCGAAGTAGAGGTGGCGGTAGCACTAGTAGCAGTGCTAACACAGAGTCAAGCTGTGACAGGGCAATTAAAATAGGTTATTGGTACTTTTATCACAGACAGACATACAGACAGGGAAATAGGCAGGCATTCAGACAGACAGAGACACACACACACACACACACACACACACACACTAAATGTGAATAGACGTTAAACTGAAGATCACACACACACACACACACACACACGACGTATTCTCTCCAAATACTACAGAAAACCCACAATGTTCAAATTTGTGTTACTGCTTTCTTGCGAAAGCAAAGACATTATTTTGAAACTCTGTAATTACGTCTACAAAGCATGTATAGTCAGGAAAGATGCTCTTGAAAGTGGAACTGTGGAACTGAATGTACACTGTTATGTGGATGTGAACTCCATTTGTATGGGTTAGTGGCCTTACGAATAAATCATTTGACTTTGACGTTTTACTTTGAGACACGCACATTCACAAATTAATGTTCTCATCAAGAAACCTAACAGACAGGCCCAGGCCCAAAAAGCACTATCACCTGTGGACATATTCATAGCCAAAGAACATTACAATGTTGGTACACTTTGAAATATTATGTCGAGATTGTTTTCATCCAAAACAAGCTCTTAGCACAACAATCCATACTCTGCATTAAACAAGGAAAAAATCCTTTGAAGTTGGAGTATGGCTGCCTATATGGTAAGATACTTGAAAACAGTTGTACGTGCAAACTTATGATCCAGTGTGTATTCATGGGTCTCACAGTGATTCCCCTGTTGTTCTGTGGGTCTAACGTTGCCTTGAGAACATTTCGGGGCAAGAGGATACAGTCGTTTTTGTTTTGTTGTTGTTTTGGTTTGTTTTTTTAAAAGTTTTTTAATGGTATCTTCCATTATTAACAAAGTCATATAAAATTTGACAAGTCTACGGAAACATAGTCGTTAAAGAAAAAGCAAGCAAATATATTTTTTGTGTGTTTGTCCTTGAATTGATTGTTTTGTTGGTGGTTTCTTTGCTCATTTGTCAGTTATTATTTTTGCCCATTTTGTCAGCTATTATATGAAACTTAGAGGGTGATTTACTGTCCATTGTCAAAGCAACAATTTTATGAATAGTAGCAGTAATTGAAGGTGCTGCCACATCAATTTTTTAAAAACCGTTTTAAATCAATTTTATCTGCAGATTCAACCTCATGTCCATCAAAAACAGTGTTATCATAAACGTTGAGCAAATATGTGAATTCTTACCCATCAAACTTGACTTCGTAACATTTTTCATGAAAAAATAATCATGAAAGCTTTTCTTAGACATTATGAAAGCTTTTGTTAGACATCATGAAAGCTTTTGTTAGACATGCTGAAAACGTGGGTAACATGTTCTCAAAGAAGCAAATCAAGGGAACTAACTTTGTATGACATGTGGGGGAGAACCAAGCGAGTTCTGTACCTTTATGTGAAGCCTGATTGATGCTTCTTGTCAGAGAAGTGTTAAGCTGGGGAGTGGCCAACATCAACAGCAATACTTGATAACATTCAAAGCTGTTAATGAGAGCTGTGGAAGTTGTGAAATAAAAATACAAAATTTTATTGATTTTTAGCCTGTGCGTAAAAAATATACATTTTTCATTCTTTCTTTCTTTCGTTTTTTTATTTAATAAAATTAGAAGCCGAAGGAAGCATTATTGGTGAGTAAGGTCAAAGTTTTTTCTTTTTCTTTAACTTCTTTCTTGTTCTTCTTGTTTTTCTTGTTTGTTCTTCTTTTGTTGTTGTTGTTGTTGTTTTGTTGTTGTTCTTTTGTTGTTGTTGTTGTTGTTCTTCTTCTTCTTCTTCTTTGCTGGTGAGTAAATTCTCTTCTTCTTCTTCTTTTTCCTCCTTCTTCTTCTTCTTCTTCTTCTTTTTGTTCTTGATATTCTTCGTGTTCTTCTTTTCCTTCTTCTCCTCTGTGTTCTTCTCCTCTGTGTTCTTCTTCTTCTTCTTCTTCTTCTTCTTCTTCTTCATTTCATGCTTCTCCTCCATCTTCTTCTGTCTTCTTTTTTTCTTTCTCATCCTCTTGATTGATAGATTAGTTGACTGATTATTCATTGTTGCGTGCTTTTAGATTTTCCCCTTTCTTTCCAGCCACTCATGACTTGTTTTAATGACAAGTGGTTATTCATGTGTCTTGATTTACATGCAGTCTAAAATCACCATCTGAAATGAGAAGACTGTAAACAGAATAACCAACCAGCCAATAAACCAACCAACCAGACAACCAACCACCCACACAACCAACCAACCAACCAACCAATCAACCAGCCAGACAGTATAGATCTTAATAAAAAGAGAATGGTGCATGCTCAAATAAATGAATACATGACTGAAAAAAAGAAAAGATTAAAGGAAACAAAATGTTGACAGCAAATAGTTAGTGCAAAGAAGCCAGTACAGAACTTTGAGGGGAGATTTTCAAGTCAAGTCATTAAAAATACTTTAACTCATTGGAGTCGCAGTTAAATGGATCTCGCCATTTTGTGGTGATGCGTGATTTTGGCTACATTTGAAAAATTCAGCAGACCTACCCAACATAATAATGACATACACATTATACAACATGGAAAAGTTTATAATGTCTACTTTTGAGATTGTTTCACAGTTTTTCAATAGATGATTGTATTAATTGTTTACAAATTTTCAAACTATGTCACTGAATGCTGAAAAATGAAAAGTTTTGAAAACTAGGGCTGCATATCTTACATGCCTTGAACTGTTCATCAACTAGTCCCCTTGAAGCAATGTGATGATTTTTCACCAAAGTAAAGTTCCCTGAAGCTGGCTAAATCCATCTGATGTCACTTTTTGTATGACAGATTTTTTTTTTAAAGAATCATAACATATCACTTGTTGACATATCAAACAAAATTAGCCAAAAGACACAAACTAGGCAAGCTTATGGTCAAGGAAAGCAACTGTGTTTAGAAAAATGATTGCCCTATAGGCCAGAGTACTTTCCCTTGAGTTGAACATCTTTTAGTGTATTAAAATTTTTTCGTAATTATAGCTTCGGCACGTCGTAGTGAAGAAGAGGAGTGCCGGACCTCAATGAGTTAATCATCCCATGAAGGGCAATTACAACACTGACATGGTAGGAGTCATAATCTAGAAAAAAACCCAGACCATTAAGAAAAAGTATGATTCATATTTGCTTGCTTTAATTTGAAAGCTTTGAGTGCTCGTGTTGTGGTAGATTTCTTTTCTTTCTTTCTTTTCTGTTTCTTCTTTTCTTTTTTTCATTTGTTTTGTTTTTTTCAATGTTGAATAACCCATCATGGTATGGTGATGCTTGGTGCAGCCTTCTAAAAGAAGGGTTTTGCAGCACGGAGGTCTAATCTGCTTTTTGGAGAGGGATGGGGTTTGCCAGGTTTCAGGGTTAGCTTACCCACAGCACACTGCCTGAAAACTTCAGTGCAATAGTCCGACTCTTGAAGGAGTTACTGAACAAGTTATTCTTTGTCGAACGCTCAGACAGCAACTACTGTTGTCTGTCATATGAGTGAAAATGTGTAGCTCTGCTGTTAAAACACCTGACAAGTCTGGCGCAGTGCATCCGACTTTGGCATGGGAGAGAACTGTTGTTGTCTTGTCTTCAGGTGCAAAAAAAGAAAAGGCAGGAGATTGGACCAAGAAGGCTGAAAATTTTGACAAGAAGAAAGTGACAGGAAGAAAAGGAACAAGGCCGAAAGAAAAAGGATAGAAAAGAGGAAATGTCTAGCACATTGTTTTTTGAAGGTGGGAATGTTATTTATACTGACTGGCTCCCAGGAAAACCCATGGGGGATACTGGAAAAGTTGAATGAAGTCTGTTCAGGTTTTTAAAAATATCAAAATTAAAAAAAAGTCAATTCACATTGGAAAGGGCGAACAACAGCAGGAGAGTTTTTTGTGCTTTATACTAACTTTGGACAGGCGATGGTGAATACTGATCCAACAGAATTCTTATAACAGAAGAGTTCTTAAAACTTACCTGTATCCTGCTTTATTATGATACAGCGTGTGTGCTTGAGTATGTGTGTGCCTGTGTTGTTGTTATTATCATCATCATCATCATCATCATCCATCATCATCATCATCATCATTATTATTATTAAAATCTTTAATTGTTAAATTATTCTAATTGGAGGATAATGAAAAAGCACTCATGTGCTCTTTAAAAAATTTTTGGTATTCATTTATTTTATTCTTTTATATCGAGGATAATGGAATAAGCACTTATGTACTTTTTAACATCCAGTCCCCGTGTGTATGTGGATTTGTGAATTGTGTCATCTGTTCCCACCGGCACACAATGGCCTACTCTTACAAAAAGCAGAACAGGATTTAACGTGTGCACAAGATATTCTGTGTGTGTTCGCACACGGGACCTCGGTTTATAGTCTCATCCGAAGGACTTTTGGGGAGAGTGGAGTCTGCACTGATGTTAACTCCAGAGGAACATATCCCCTTGAACGGGAATCAAACCCGGGTCGTCAGATTGCGAGCGCAATGTTCTGACCACTAGGCTATCCCATCCCACCACCCAGTCCTCATGTACATGTGTTTTGCTAAGTGTCATCGTTCTCACAAGCACAGGAACTACTATTTCCCAAAAGCAAACATTTAAACATGTGCGCAAATGTTCGTCAATCGGTCCACACACGGGGTTTATGCTCATCGAAGGCAGACGTTTGGGGACATGTGCGTCGAGAACTTTGCATGTTAACACACAGGGAACAGTTTCCCTTATCAGACTATTTGGAGGCTTTGGGCAGATGTGAGTGCAAACTGTCAACCACTAGGAGTTTCCTCATCACCAAGAATTATGTGATACGTAGAGATATGGAGGTCAGTATTAAGTCCTTTGGATGAGACTATAACCGAGGCCCTGTGTGCGAACGCATGCAGAACATCTTGCGCACACGTTAAATCCTGTTCCGCTTTTCGAAAGAGTAGGCCATTGTGTGCCGGTGGGAACAGATGACAAAAAAAACAAACCGCATACACACGCATAAATAAAATTTAAAAAAGTCATTGAAGCACTTTGATTTGTTGCTTTACAAGATTCAGCGCTGTATAAATTCCATACATTATTATTATTATTATTATTATTATCAAAAAGAAAGACCCAGTCAACAACAACAACAAAAAAGTCCTTGTAAGCACAAAGGCAGTGCATGCAGGATCAAGATACAATAATTAATTGTGTTATTAGGAAAGAGTAGATACCTGTAATGTTTTCCTTTTTTTTCATTCAAAAGAAGGAAGTGTGTGTGTGTGTGTATGTGTGTGAGTGTGTGTGTGTATGTATGTGTGTGTGTGTGTGAGTGAGTGAGTCACTGAATGTGTGTTGTGAGTACCCACCCACGTGTGTTATGTGACCCATGTGTGTACTTCTGAGAACATATTTGTGTGCATGCACGTTTGTGTGGATGTGTCTGGGGAGGTATACCCTTAATCACATCATGTAATAATTGTACCATTTTTGGGATATTTTTTGCTGCTTTCGCTTTAAACCTGTGGAATCCTTCTCTTATGCTTGCTTTCCATGTGGCATTCGAAAACTGTGTATTACATCTAAATTCAGTATGTTTATGCATGCTATAATAATAATAATAATAATGATAATAATAATATTTCGAGGATAATGGAATAAGCATTCACATGCTTTTTTTTCATCCAGTCCCTGCGTTGGGTATGGGATAGCTCATTCCCCCAGCCAAGTGTTGAGCGTGGTTACCAGCTGGATGGGTGACCGTTTGCGCGCCTTGGCTTCAGTACAGTTCCCCCAGTTCACCCAGCTGTAAATGGGTACCTGCCCTCTTTAGGGTCAGGGAAGGTAAAGCAGCAAGGGAGAGGAGATGGGCGCCGCCCTCAATATGCTGGCCCTTAGAGAAGTGAGATCCTTGACGCCTTGCTCCCTTACGACCTTATAGGTTATGGGACACCCTTTACCTTTACCCTGTGTGTATGCAGTTTTGTAAATTTTGTCGTCCGTTCCCATTGGCACACAATGGCCTACTCTTCAGAAAAGCGGAACAGGTTTTAATGTTTGTGCAAGATGTTCTGCATGCGTTTGCACATGGGACCTCGGTTTATAGTCTCATCTGAAGGACTTTTGGGGAGAGAGGAATTGGCACTGATGTTAACTCCATAGGAAAAACCCTCTTGAACGAGATTCGAACTTGGGTCAGCAGATGCTTTGTATACATGTGGTATTTGGAATGTGTGACGTCATATACCTGCCATATTACTGATAGTGTTGTGTGTTAGTGTGTACCACTGTCAATCACTTTTCTGCATGAAAGTTTGGTTGCTGTCATCAGAAGAGTGCAGTGCTACAAAAGTAGCATCACCATCGCCCACTTTCAAAGAAATGTCCGGTCTGCATGTGCATTTATTTTCCCTAGCTATGACAATGGGTTTTCTCCACAG
>CM054147.1:19423280-19440780 GCA_028751875.1 Rapana venosa
CAGTCTGCTGCCAGCATCAGTGATGTTGTCCATGAAGGATGGTGCTGGCCTTCCTTCCTTCCTTCCTTGCTTTCTCTTTGAGGCGACTCTCCCTTGTGGGACTGAGGTTATCAAGTTCGGTTCTCCTGTATTTGGTTATGTGCCTAACATGCTCTATTCCCTCTCCTTCCTCCCCTGGTGGGGATGCCAGCCAGGGGGGCCTGTCAGTAAAGATAGCATCTCACCTTCTGGAAATTCTGTGCTATGAATTCCTTCTTTTCTATCCCTCTCTTTGTTTCTACCTTGTTCCTTTTTCTTCTTGTCACCTCCCGCTTGTCTGTTTTTCTGCCTTCTTGGTCCATTCTCCTGCCCTATTTTTTTCCCCAGAAAGACTTATGAAATAATTCTCTCCCACGCTGAAGTCAGATATGCTGGGTATCACACAACACGAAGCATTTTCGTTCATGGGACAGGTAACAACAGTAATTGCTGTCTGAGCATCCGACGAAGAATAATGATTACGCTCTGTGTGTATGGTCTCTGATGTTATCAAGTTTGGTTCCCATGTTTTTGGTTATGTGCCTGACGTGCTCTATGCATGTACACGTTGTTGTCAAACGAACAGAATACTACTACTACTACTACTACTACCACCACCACTACCACTACTACTACCACTACTACATGGAATGTATATAGCGCTGAATCTTTTAAAGCAACAAATCAAAGCGCTCAAAACAATGTACCTTGAACCCTCTTGCAATCTGGACTCTTACAGAACAAATTCATCAAAGCAGGGCGCTGAAGAAGGGTGTGCAGTCTCCTCCTCCTCCGCCACCTTCTCCACCTCTTGGTTTTGGGGGAATCCAGTCTCCCTCTCCATCCCCTTCTGACCCGGGTCAAGCTGCTCCTCCCTCCTCCCCAGCCCCGCTCATCCCCTCCTGTGCGGGTGGAGAGGGCAAAGGTCACGTGATGATCAGTTACCAGTGGGGGAACCAGAAGATGATTGTGCAGGTAGGACTGTTAGTTTTGGATGTTGTGTTTGCCGCTGTGGTGTGTGTGTGTGTGTGTGTGTGTGTGTTTATTCTTTTATATCGAGGATAATGGAATAAGCACTCATGTGCTTTTTTACATCCAGTCCCGTGTGTATGCGGTTTTGTAAATTTTGTCATCTGTTTCCACCGGCACACAATGGCCTACTCTTCCGAAAAGCGGAACAGGATTTAACGTGTGCGCAAGATGTTCTGCGTGCATTCGAACACGGGGCCTTGGTTTATAGTCTCGTGTGAAGGACTTTGACATTCAGTTCAATTTTTTTGTCAACCTGGGAAGAAAGGGTGAGGCTGGGAATCTAACCCAGAACCTCACGGTTAACTTGTTGGCAGGCGAACGACTTAACCAACCTGCCACCTTCCTTCTGTTGTGTTGTGTTGTGGGTGGGGGGTGGGGGAATGTTGTGTGTGTGTTGTTTGTGTGTGTGTATTTGTATGTGTCGTCAGCGCCTGGGCTTTATCACAGTTCTTGATTAAACCATTGATGCTGGGGGCAACAGCAAAGTGAGAGGCTGTATGACCAGTGGCTTTCCCACTCATGGAATTCCACTTTACAGCTTAGTCTTTAGTGATCGACTATGACTCTCTGACTAGGAGGCTTGACTCGCACAGTCCTTATGTGCTGCAGCCCTGGGGGCTGGTTGGCCTTTAGAGAACATCTCCAACGCTGACTGTCCTTATGCCCACTTAGCCGAGAGAGTGGGGATGTACTGTGGGAAAGGCATCTCCACTATAATCAAATTTCTGCCCAGTTTCCAAAACAGCAGCTCCCTCCTCTGCTGTTTTGGAGGTCATCGTCGGACACGACGAACAAACATACATACATTTGTGTGTGTGTGTGTGTGTGTGTGTGTGTGTGTGTGTGAGTATGTGTGTTGTGTGGTGTGTGGGGGGGGTGTTGTTTGTGTGTGTGTGCATGCATGCGTGTGTGTGTGTTGTTTGTGTGTGTGTATTGTGTGTGCGTGCGTGTGTATTCATGTGTGTATAGTTATGAGTGTGTATTGTGTGCGTGTTTATGAGTGTTTGTATGTGTTTATCTCTGTGTGTTTGTATATCTTTACATGCATGCTTTTGTATCTGTTTATGTGTGTGCATGCATTTCTTTATCGTTATATTTCTGTGTGCGCGTGGTGAAATAAACAAAAAATCTGATGTGTATCAACGTACGTGACGCAGGTCAGGAACGACCTTCGCAGCCGAGGGTTCCAGGTGTGGATGGACATTGACAACATTTCGGGCTCCACTCTACAGGCCATGGCAGAGGCTGTGGAAAAGTCGGAGGCCGTTCTCATGTGCATGTCGCAGCGCTACAAGGACAGCCCCAACTGTCGAACCGGTAATTGGTGTGCGTTTGTGTGGGTGGGTGGGGTAGTGGTGGTGGTGGTGGTGGGGGGAGTGGGAGGTGGGGAGGGTTAGGGGTGGGGGGGGGGTGGGGTAGGGTGGGGTGTGTGTGTGTGTGCATGTGTTTGTGTGGTCTTTAATTTTACATCGTTCCACATAAAGTGATAGCAGTGTGTGTGTGTGCGCATGCGTGTGGGTGTTTTCACAATAAATGCGTGTGTATATGCATGCAAATAGACATGCATGTACATGGGTCTGTGTACATGTGAGAACATGTATGTGATATGTAATGCGTATGTGTGAAAACATTTACATAATGCATAATGACTATGTGAGAGAAGAAGAAGAAGATAATGACTATGTGAGTGTTTGGCACATAGACAGACATGCTCATGTGTCTGGGTAGGCACATGCATACATGCCATTGTACTTGTGCGTGTGTCGCTTATATGTGCTTTCCTGCGCACACTGTTTATATCTGCTTATATTTTCAGATGCAAAATACAGCTTTGCTCTGAAGAATATTTGGTTTTGTTTATTTATATATTCAGAAGCGGAATATGCCTTTGCTCTGAACAATGCTTGGTTATATCTGTTTATATTTTCAGAGGCAGAATATTTCCCTTAGCCCAAAGAATACATGGTTATATCTCATTATGTGTTTTACATTTTCAGAGGCGGTATTCGCCTTTGGCCTAGAAGAATACATGGCTATATCTGTTTATAATTCAGAGGCAGAGTACACCTTTGCTCTGAACAATACTTGGTTATATCTGTTTATATATTTTGAGAGGCAGAATACACCTTTGCTCTGAATAATGTGTGTGTGCTCTTGAAAAACATTTGACTATTGAAATTTTTATTTCATAGATTTGCTCTGCAGCGTACCATATTTGTGATATCTGTTTGCTTAAACTAATTGATTGTTTGTCATTGGTTACATGACCGTGTAAGATTAGGTTGAATGCGTGCACTTTGATTTCTCTTTGCAAGAAATAGCGCTATATAAGTTCCATTTATTATTATTATTATTAACAATACATGGTTATATCTGTTGATCCTTCGGATGAGACTATAAACCGAGGCCCCGTGTGCGAACGCATGCAGAACATCTTGCGCACACGTTAAATCCTGTTACGCTTTTCGAAAGAGTAGGCCATTGTGTGCCGGTGGGAACAGATGACAAAATTTACAAAACCGCATACACACGGGGACTGGATGTAAAAAAAACAACATGAGTGCTTATTCCATTATCCTCGATATATATTTTTTAAAAAAAGGTCATCTGAGCGCTTTGATTTGTTGCTTTACAAGATTCAGCGCTATATAAATTCCATACATTATTAATATTATTATTATATTTTCAGAGGCAGAGTATGCCTTTGCCCTGAAGAAGCCGATCATTCCCCTGCTGATGGAGAGGAACTATCAGCCGGACGGGTGGCTGGGAATCCTGAAGGGGTCCAAGCTGTTCTTCGACTTCTCCGGCAAATACCCCTACGAGAAGAAGCTGGAGGAGCTGATCAAGGAGCTAGGACAAAGAGGGCGGGGGCAGGGTGACTCCTCTGAAGTGAGTGGAGTGTGTGACGTTAAAAATCTGAGCGCATTACTCCTCTCTTGCGATCTCTCCACTGGCTGCCTGTGCCACAAAGAATAAACTATAAGATCTGTACCCTCTGTTACAAATGTCTCCACAAAACAGCACCCTCCTACCTCTGTGAATGTCTTCACCTGTACACTCCTTCTCGTTCACTTCGCTCTGCTGCAGATTCATTGTGCTTTCGAATACCTAGATTCAGCCAGTCCACCATGGGCTGTCGCTCTTTCTCTGTTTCTGGTCCATCGATTTGGAATGGCCTCCCTATCTCTCTTCGCCAAAGGCCTTCTTGTGACACTTTTAAATCCGGCCTCAAGACATATTTGTTTCAAACCTAAGAATTTCCTCTCCTGTTTCATTTCATAGCTCTCCCTGCTTTTCAACAGCCAAAAGACTCCATCACCCTGCCAGGGTGTGTGGCCTGTGTGTGTGTGTGTGTGCATTTGGACTTGTTGGAACTGTTACTTGCTGTTTGTTGTATGACTGTGTAAGAATGAGTTGAGTGCAAGCGCTTTGATTTGTCTGTGCAAGATACAGCGCTATAGAAATTCCATTTATTATTATTATTATTATTATTAAGTTGGCGCTCTTGAGATTATTTGACTTGACTGAAATTGACTTCTTAAGTTGGTTTTTTGTTGTTTTGTTTTTTTGCCTTTCCCCCCTCGTTCCTTGGCTATAGCTCCGAGGTTCACCGATGGTGAGATTTTGTATAAGTGACCGTTTTTACCCACCACGAAGGTAGCTGCATTCCTGCTTCCGGGATGCATGCTGGGTATGTTTGTGTTTCTGTAGTCAACTACTTCAAAAGTTGGTAGCCTAGATGTAATTTGACTTGACCCAGATCGACTTTTCAAGTTGGTTGCCTGGAAATTTGACTTGAATGGAGTGCTTCCTTAGTTCCTTGAGGAGTTAATGGGGCACTGCTTTGACTTTTTCTGATTTACTTCTGACTGTGTGTCATGTGCAAGTTGAACGTGTAGAGCCACCCACCCCTCTCCAGATAAAAGACCCATCTGAACAGTAAGATGTGTTTCAAATCCCACCGTAGCCCACTCTTTCTCCCCACACCCCACCAACCCCACCCACCCACTAATCCGGGTAGTCTGGGTACTAACCGTTAACATAAACCTATAAACAGAAGTCATGTATGCAAAACGCATTATTGACATTTTCAGATTAACCAATAAAAACAGAAGTCATGAATGCATACAAAACACATTACTGAGATTTTCAGATGTACCAGTGAACAAAAGTCGAGTATGCAACACACACTATTGAGAGGCTGTGCAACATGTCGCAGCAACAAGAGAGTTGCTGTCTCTGGCATGATCCTATGGAGACCTTTCTTTTCAACAAGAAACTAATCAGTATGTGTATGGGCAGATGGACGAAATAACAATGAGTCAGTTACATGATGTATCGCAATACGCTTCTTTTTATGGAGAACTCCTCAAGTGTCACACTGAGTACTACACCTTCTATTTATTTATATATTTATTTATCTATTTATTTATTTATACCTCTTAAAGTCATGGCAGATTTCTCTTCGGGCTGCTCTTCCTGGGGAGAGAGTGCGTCGCCACAAGAGCAGCGCCTCCCATTATTTTTAAAAAATTTTTCTGTCTGCAACTGTATTTGTTTTCCTATCAGAGTGGCTTTTTCCTACATAATTTTGCCAGGGACAACTCTCTTGTTGCCGTGGGTTCTTTTATGTGCACTAAATAATTATGTGTAACACACAGGACCTCAGTTTATTGTCTCATCCGAAAGACTAGCACCCAGACTACCACTCATGATCTAATGGATGGGGGAAAAGTTTCGGGTCCAAACGGGATTCGAACCACCACACACTTCCGACCGGGACTTTTTGCTTTCTAGGCAGGTACGTTACCTCTAGACCACTGATCCACCTTTATTGAAAATACAGTAGAGTAATTGGAAAAAAAACCATGGGAGTGACTTGATAATGTCAGCTATAGCAGTATGATGGCATTGGTCTCGTATTATTATTATTATTATTATTGTTGTTGTTATTATGGTTATTATTATTATCATCATCATCATCGTCATCACCGTCATCCTTATCATCATCATCATCATCATCATCATCATCTTTAGCTCCTTATGGGGTGTGCCTGAGGGGTTTAATAGTGTAATAGCAAATGAGAGAAGGAGAAAATCGGGACCAAATCAAAGCGCTGCTTTCATTCATCCTACTCATTCACATGCAACCAGTTACAATTGATAGGTTTTTTTTACAAAATCAAGTGTATACTGTGTTATATATATATATATATATCTATCTATATTTTTATTTATTTATTATTTAAAAAATTTTTTTTATTTTGTTCTGTCACAGGTTGATGGACCAATCGCTGGAGAAAAAGTTGCTCCTGTAGCCAGCACACCAACGACCAACACGACAAGTGTCAGTGCCTGGACTCAGAAGGATGTGCGCAACTGGCTCAACAAGCATCAGCTTAGTGGGTGAGTGGCTTTGTTCCTTTTGTTTGTGTCCAGTTCGTTGCTACAAGGAACGACAGTAGAGCTGGTCTTATAACCTGCTTTAATCTGGACAGTTTTAATCTGAGATTTAAAAGTTGACGAGGTGACAGCCCCGATATGGCCTCTGTGGTCGGCGGGGCTATAAACAAAAAGATTGGACTGGATTGGTCTGGGTTTGATGTTATATTTTGGGTTTTTGTTGTTGTTTTATTCTTGACAAGAGCTTCAAGGGTCACTAATGATGTGATTTTTGCATATGCAACCTCCTCCCCCCCCCCCCCCCCCCCCCCCCCCCACCCCCTCCCCCATCATTTAGGTAGTCACATTCCCACTTCGGGGATGATGTCTAAACACGACACCAATTTGCAAGCATTTTCATTTTTGTCGTCCGTTCTTACCGGTACGCAATCGCCTACTCTTCCGAAAGGCAGAACAGGTTTTAAATGGTGCATTCACACACAGGGCCTCGGATTATAGTTTCATCCGAAGGACTTTCAGGGGAGTGGAGTCAGTACTGGTGTTAACTCCAGTGGAAAAATCTGGAATTGAGCTGGGTGACCATGTCTGTCTCAGGGGTGGCTTGAACCCGGGCTCAATTCTGGTCCGCCAAACCATGAGTGCACTGCTCTAACCACTGTGCTGTCCTGCCCCCATCTTTGTGTGTACATGTGTTGTGGATTACTGTACGGAATAGCCTGGGGCTTAGGGCTTATCTGCGTTATGGCCTGATTGTGTTCTTGAGGGAGCGGCTTTGACTTTCAGACAAAAAATTCTATGGAGTTAAAATCAATTTTTATTGTCTTGAATTGTATTGTATTGTGTTGTATTGCATTGTATTGCTCTGTATTGTGTTGTATTATACTGTATTGCATTAGATTGCATTGGGTTGCATTGCATTGTAGTGTATTGCATCGTATTGCATTGTATTGCAATGTATTGCTTTGCATTGCTTTGCATTGCATTGTATTGCATTCTCGTATACTGCATTGCATTGCATTGTAATATATTGTATTGTGTTGTATTGTACACTGTTTTCAGTCATGGCAGATTTCTGTACATGGAATTTAGACAGTGCTTCTTAGGGAAAGTGGACTGCCACAAGACCAGTGTAACCCATTATTTTAAATAAAATCTTATCCCCGAAGTCGGAATGCAGCTACCTTAATGGTGGGCAAAAATGGTCGCAAATGCAAAATCTCTCCATTAGTGAACTGCAGAGCTCTGTCCAAGTAACAACAACAGCACCCAACAAACCACCACCCCCCAAAGAAAACAACAACCCCAAAACCACCCACAAACAAACAACCCAAAACACAAAAATCCCAAACCAAACAAAAAACAAAAATTGTGCGTGTGCATTGTTTCCTTGTAAGAGTGGCTTAAAAAAAAATTTTAACAGAATTTTGGCAAGGACACCACTAATAATGCTGTAAGCTCTTTTACATGCTCTAAATTGGTATTGCATACAGGACCTCGGCTTATCACCTCCTCTGAAAGACTAGCACTCAGATGACCACTCGAGGTCTAGCGGATAGGGTTAAAAGTTTGGGGTTCAAAGTGGGGTCAAACTTGCGGCTTCTTGTTTCCTAAGTAAAAAGGTTAAGGTAAAGGCAGGCCCATAACCTATGTGGTTGAAGGGGAGTGAGGTGTCAGAGACCTCAGCTTCTCTTGTTTTCTAAATAGGGGGAGTAGTTACCTGTAGACAGACCATTGATTCATTCAGGTAGTTTTTGCCTCATCTGCTCCCATAACCCCCCTCTGACATCGTAGGGGCACTGCAGTGATGAACGTTGAACCAGTTGGCTCCATTTGCGGAGGTTGTGGGCAAGTGCCTGGGTTGTGGAGAAGCGCTTCCCTGTCCATTCAGTGATGTTGTCTGCCCATTTCTTCTTCGGCCTGCCTCGCCTTCTCTTCCCCTGCACTGTTCCCTGCAGTATGGTCTTGGAGAGCCCAGCTGATCTTGCCACATGTCCATACCGTCTGAGCTTCCTCTTCTTGACTGTGGTCTTCGTAGTGCTTTACTTGTTGGGTGATGGTTTGTCAGACTTCTTCATTGGTAATGTGGTCCATGTATGAAATGCCAGGTAGTTACTTTGACAAAACTTTCTGTTGTTGTGGTTGCAGATGTTCCAAGCTGCAAAGTCTGTCTGGAGAAAATATAAAGTTTCTTCAGAAGCTGAGTCACAGGGTGAGTTTGTGTGTGTTGTGTGTGTGTGTTGTTGTGTGTGTGTGTGTGTTGTTTGTGTTGTTTGTGTTGTTTGTGTGTGTGTGTGTGTGCATGCGTGCGTGCGTGCATGGGTGTGTGTGTAGTTAGTTCTTGAGTCTAATGTCCTTTCACTAAATGATGATATCATACGGGTAAACATATGTGTGTGTGTGTTTGTTGCGCATGTGTGTGAATGTCTGTTGCATATGTATGTACATGCTTGTTTTTGTGTATGGGTGTGTGTGTTTTGTGTGTTGTGTGTGTGCACGCCTGTGTGTGTCTGTGTACATACATTTGCTAGGGAACATACATACATTCCTGTCTGTTTATGTTTGCATACGCAGGCTCCTGAGTTCTTCTACTCCTACCTGAAACAAGATCTTGGGCTGACGTCGCTGAATGACTTGATGCACTTCAGCGATGCCATCGACAGTTTGCCTTGAGCATCTCTCTCACCACTGTGATATCAGCATTTTTGTTTCAGGTTTAACACATTCGGACTTTTTAAATGTTTGGTCGTTCCTCGGGCTAGAGCTCTGAGGTTCACCAATGGTGAGATTTTTGTGAATGGGACCGTTTTTTGTTTTTCTTTCCCCTCCCCCACCATTTGTGGCATGCCGACTTCAAAGATGGAGTGTAAACACGACAATCTATGCATGCATTTTTTAAAAGTTTGTCATCCATTCCTACCATCATGAAAATAGCCTACTCTACTGAAAGGGGGAATGGGATTTTAATGTGTGCACAAGATTTTCAGCATTCATTCACACATGGGGCCATGGCTTATGGTCCCATCCAAAGGACTTTGAGTTCGATTTTTTGGGGGGGTCAAACTGGGAAGAAAGGGCCAGGCTGGAATTTGAACCCAGAACCTCATGGTTTACTTGTCAGGAAGGTGAGTGTGTTAGCCATCCTGTCACCTTCCTTCTTGAAATTTGGACATAATACTCAAAGGTTGTTAAACAGAAAAACAGCAGGTTGTTTGGGGTTGTTTTTTAAAAAATTTTTTTAAAGCTTTAGAACCTTGCTGTGTTTCTTTTACATTGGTGGTATTGTTGAAAACTGGCATTATGACATCTTTGAGGATCATTTTTGGATCTGGTTAAAATGTGTTTATTACTTTTTGTTGAAGTAGCATCATAAGGATACTTATTCATATTTTTCGTGCTTGCAGCGCAGCTTATACTTAAAACAAAAAAAAGCATAATATTGAGTAGTATTGTGATGATGTTGAAGCGTACACATTTTTTGGCTTTTTGTCAGATCTCTTTGTGTATTGTTCTGTTTTCTTGTTCAATGACAATATTTGTGATCTAAAAAAAAAAAGAAGAGAAATTGCAAGAAGCAGCTGTGATAAACTGTTGGGTAGTGTGCAGTGTTTTATGTTTGCACAGTAGTCTTGATTTTTCCAGTTTACTGACACACATGCACGCACTCATGCATGTGCATCACAGCAGTCGTTTTCCCCCATTTTCTGCTGCACTTAGACGCTGGAACTTGACCCCTGATGTGCTTATTTTTAGCTCTGGCACCGACCAGATGCACTGGTCCAGTTTGGCGCCATCAAGATAGCGTGGCGTTCTTTCCACTGTTTCAGCGGGGGAAAGTGGCCACACGGATTTTAATTTCTAACTTTTAAGTGCTTTTTGATGTTTGTCATTTTCTTCAGCGCTACATTTAGGTGTATTCAGTGCAGTGTTCTCTTGTTGTTGTGGAGACGTAAATTTGAACAAGTATAACACTTTTGTGTTGGCGTTATAAACCAAAATATCAGATAGATTGGATGTTTTCACCAGATAGCTCTTCTTTAGTATTGAGAGTGATAATTTCTGTGCTAGTGACGTAAATTGATTGCAATTTTCCTCCTGAAATGTTTAAGTTTCACTTTGGCAAAGTCAGGTATGTAATGTTAATGTTTGATTTTTTAAGCTGAATCAACTTTTGTTGTATTTAGGATACGTGTTCATCAGTTTTGAAGGGTTCAAATTTTGGCAAAATCTTGTCTGTTTGCTGTCTGAATCTAGCCTAGGCTTAGTGCCTGTGTGTGTTAAGAGGATAGGCAGGCCGCACGCACGCACGCAGCGGGCTTGTCTTAGGTAATGTAAGCTTTGCCATCCTTTCCAGCCTAAACTAATTTTCTGATTTTGTGTGTTTGTGTGCGTGTGGAACTGTGTACGTGTGTGTGTGTGCGTATGTGTGTGTGTGCCTTGTGTGTGTGTGTGTCTTCAATTTTACGTCTGTTCACTTAAAGTGTGTGTGTTCGTGCGCATGCGTGCTTGATAGTAGTGTGTAATCGAGATTTTATTCTGTTCTTGTTGTGGATTTTCTTTTTCATATCTATCTATCTATCTATCTATCTATCTATCTATCTCTGTGTGTGTGTGTGTGTTCACAGGGACAGATTGTAAGACTAGGTTTAGACTAAAATCTTCATCTTAGAGTATCAAAGATTCTCTCTCTCTCTCTCTTCACACACACACACACACACACACACACACACACTAAACTGCCTACGTTCATTGTTAAAACTGAGGTGTTTTTTTTTACCAGCGTAACGCTCGCTAGGCCTACCTATACGGTATACCCATTCCTCTCCTGTAGGCCTAGCCTAGCCCAGATCTGCCGCGCGAGCATGTGTAAGTGCTAGCCTACTAGGCTTGAGATGCTGTGAGGAGGGGGAAGGGGAGGGGTGAAGAAATAGGAGGGGTGTGGGGGTAAAAAGGTCAGGGCGCGCTAATTTTAGCACTCTGCCTGAACCTTTGACTGAGCGCTGCTGTATAGGCGCGTTGTGGCATGCACGCGCACACACAATCTATCTATCTATCTATCTTTCTGTCTCTCTCTCTCTCTCTCTCTCTCTCTCTCTCTCTCTCTCTCTCTCTTCTCTCTCTCTCTCTCTCTCAGAAAGTGGTTTTGTTTGGTGGTTGGAGATGTTTTTTTGTTTTGGTTTGTTTTGTCTTTATGTGCATACTCTTTGGAAGAGTGGGGTGGGTAAAATGCAGATACTCTACCACTGTTGCTCATTTATGTTCATCAGAGAATATGATATCACTTCGTTCCATCCATCCATCCATCCAAGAAAATCACTCTTTTTTTGTGTCCAACAATTTTGTTCAGTTCTATTCATCCAAGAATTTTTGCTCAATTCTATACATCTAAGAATTTAGTTTATTTCTCTTCATTCAAGAATTTTGCTTTGTTCTATGAATTCATCCTAGAAATTTGCTCTGCTTTATCCATCAAAAATTTTTTTGCTCAATTCTATCCATCAAATTTGGTCAGTTCTATTCATTCAAGAATTTTCCTTGGTTCTGTCCATCTAGAGATTTTCCTCAGTCCTGTTCATCCAAGAATTTCAATTTGTTCCATTTATCCAAGGATTTCAATTCATTCCATTGAGCCAAGAATTTTAATTCATTCCATTTATCCAAGGATTTCAATTGATTCCATTCATCCAAGAATTTCAATTCATTCCATTTATTTAAGGATTTCAATTGATTCAATTCAGCCAAGAATTTCAATTCATTCCATTTATCCAAGGATTTCAATTCATTCCATTCATCCAAGAATTTTGCTCAATTACAATCCGTCCAAGATATTAAGATATTCTGTGATATTTTTCTTCTTTATGCTTGTTGTGTGTTTTGTTGTTGCAAGTGTTTTGTTTGGTTTGTTTTTTCACTAGAATACTACCACAGATTATTTGTTCTTCTGTGCTGCCTTCTCTTGGGCTTTCTTTGTCCTTCAGTAGGTTTATTATTTTGTAATTTGTTTTTTTTAAATTCTAAAGGCAGCATGTCCTTCAATTACTTGTTATTACTTTTTTGTGGACAAAATGTGCGTGTGTGTGTGCGTGTGTGCACATGGTGCTGCGTGTGTATGACTGAAAAATTAGTTCTTAAATGTTGAAGCAAAATTTATGTATTGGGGCTATTTAATCAGTTGTGTTCTGGAATTGCTACTACTACCATTGAAAGAAATAGGAAAAATCTGTGTGTGTGTGCGTGCATACGAGCACACGCGTGCGTGTATGTGATTTCAAAAGCCCATATAAAAGTAACAATTTTGAGTATCAGGACCATGGAAGAATGCAATCCTCATTTCATTTTCTTAAAAAATTTATCACTTATGAATTGTAATGTATGAAGAGTTTGTGTCTTAAGGCATAACATTGTCCGTAAGTGCTTGTGAGAAAGCATGACATTGCAGTTATTGTAGCAGATGTATAATTTGTTTTCAAAGTTGCATGTTTTCAGTTGAATCTTTTCCCCATGCTCATGGTATATAGAATAACTTGATAATTGCATCTCGCTCAGATTTAATCTCCATCCTCTTACTCTTGTTGTGCTTCCGTCCTGAAAAAATAAATACTGGCAAGTTTGTCAACAGTATTTGAAAATATTGTTTTTTCTCTCCACAAAGCTACTATAATTTTTTTAAAAACCAAACTAATACTAGTGGAAACAGTGCTAGTAATCATATCATAAGTTTTTGGTGTATTTCAAATCTCTGTGATTTTGTTGTTGTTTATTTTGTAGCTTTCTTTGTTGTGTTTTTGCATGTTTGAAATATGTTTTCTTGTTACAAGTGTTTGAGTGTAGAAGACTGGTGTCATCGAACAATCTTGTAATGAAACTCGGTGCCTGTATTTACTTAAAAAAAAAGGTGGTGGTGATGGTGGTAGTAGTAGGGGAGTTGGTTTGGGGGTTTGTTTATTTATTTATTTATTTGTATACCATTGTCTGCGTTATCAACAGCATGCACAAGAAGAAAACTTTTGATTTTATACTGTAGCTTGCTGTATTATTTTCAATGACGATGTTACATTTGATAGATATTGCAACTTGTTTATTATGAAGTGGATACTTCAACAAATACTCTTTTCTTTTCTTCTTCTTCCCTATGCATTTCAACATTTTTATATGAAACAGTGTACTGTAATCATCAGGCAGGATTTTGACAAAGAAAATAACTATATTCTGCTGACATTCTGCTTTTTGTATTTTTTCCTATATAATTGTAGATTTTTCTGTGTTTGCGACTCATTAAAATGTGTTGAGTGTTTATAAAGATTATGAAGGTGATGATGATAATGAGGGAGATGAGAATGCACATCTTCATCATCGTTGCGATAAAGCTGTGATAAGTTTACTTTTTTTTTTCCTTCAAGACAACCATGATGAAACGAGAATTGGCATGCATACCGAAGTTTGCTGAAAAAAATCATGCATCAGTTATTCTGATATTAGTTTGGATTTTCTGAACATTATTTTGCCTCATGGAAGGTCAGGGATTGACTTGCGATGTAATAGGGGCTTTTGTGTGTGTTTGATTCATGTTTTTGTTTATTATCTTTTGCTTTTGTTGTTTATTTAGTTTTTGTTGTTTTGGTTGGTTTTTATCTGTAGAAAGCTATATAGATGATTTTTTGTATATAGACATGATTTTAAAATGTAATACCAATTAATGAGCTGTATTTTTTTGTTGCTGATTTTCAATCAAAAATGCTTTTTTTGTGTGTGTTTTTTTTTGTATTTGTATTTTCTTATAACCGCATTTTCCTTTGAATTTTGCTACCCCTTAAAAATATGGACAGCAACTTTTGCAAAATCTTAGAACTGACACCACTGAAAACTTTATACGTTTTCTGTAGTATTATTTGTATGCTCTTGAATATATAAAGATGAAATTTACCAAAATAAACTGACTATACATATCAGCGACTTTGTTTCCCTGTAGTTGAGTGTGGAAAAGGGATGCGTATGCGAGTGGTGGTGGTTTGTAGATTTTTGAGTCTTGGCATAGATTTTCTACTGCAGATGTATGCACATAAGAACTATGCACACGTGTGTATGCATGTGGACTCTCTCTCTCACTCACACACACACGCGCGCACATACACACGCAAATACACACACACAAATACACACACACACACACTCTCTCTGTGTCTCTGTCTCTGTTTGTCTCTCTCTCTCTCACACACACATGCACACACACATACTCACACACACACATTATTATTATTGGTTATTGTAATAATGTAGTTAGATATTATTGATCAAGATGTTTTTGTTCCTAGATAGATGGCTTGATGAAACAAGGCGAATGCATTGCTTATTCAATGTACCGTCTGGAAATAAAACTTTGACTTGACTTGACTTTGACACACACACACACACGCACATGCCCACTCTCTGTCCCTGTCTGCCTGTCTGTCTGTCTCTCATACACACACACACACTCACCACTCCACACCACACCACACCCACATACCCACCTACCCACACATACACACACACATACGTGCACACTTTCTGTCTCACACACACACATACACACACGCACATACACACACACTCACCCCCCCTTACCCACACACACACCACCACCATCACCCCAAAAACACACATACACACACACACAATGACAAATATGACTTGTGACAAATCAAACGCCAGTCTCAGTCCCGATATCATTAATCATGTACACTCCAGAGTAACTGTTCCCTCTCACGGTTCTGAGCATCACACCTTCCTCAAGTTTGTCTCGTAATTAATGCTACCACCCAGTGCACATTCTGGGTGACCCTGATTGCGTCACGCTGAGGAGCGTCCAACGGCAAGATGTCACAAGTGTGATCTGTTTCTTAACGAAGAAAAAATGAACACCGTTCCCCCTCTTGGCGCGTCAGGCAGTTATTTGGAACATCAGTATCCTAATTGAGATGGATATTTAGAACATGTTTACATAAGAAATATTGTTATAGATGCTCAAGGTTTTTGTCTTTTTTTGTGTGTGTGTTGTTTTTTTTGGGGGAAGGGGTGTATTTTTGTGTTTTGTTTTAGGTTTATAACACATGAGCATAACACATAACTACTACTACTACTACTACTACTACTACAAATCATAACAACAATAAATTATATGGAATTTATATATTGCTGAATCTTGTACAACAAACAAATCGAAGCGCTTGCACTCAAATCATTCACAAGCATGCAACTTAAATAGAGATGCTCAAGGGTTTTGTTGTTGTTTTTTTTGCATTTTTGCTTTGGTTTATTTTAGGTTTTGCCGTAAGTACAACTTGGGCTGTTTTTTTCCCCGCTTTTTTGTGTGTTTTTTTGTTTTTGGGTTGTTTTTTTGCTATTGATATTCTGGTACTTCCTGGGATGACCTACTGACTTACATCCTCACATACATAGCTGCGATCATGTATCTGAATCTACATACGCACCTGTCACAGGTGACATGTTTAATAATGGTTCTTATGCTTAGTATCTCTTGTGACACAACACCACCTCTTTTTGGTATGTGATCTGATTTTTAAAAATTTAATTAATTTATTTGTTCTTTTATTTATTTCGAGGATAGTGTAATAAGCACTCATGTGCTTTTTGTTTTTTTACATCCAATCCCCGTGTGTATGCAGGTTTGTAAATTTTGTCATTCATTCCCACCGGCACACAAGGGCCTACTCTTCCGAAAAGCTGTCTAGATCCACTGTCAAAGTATTCGCCTTATATGCATACAGGAAAATGGAAGACAGCTGTGGTAGCGCACCTGTTTTCTTTCTCTCCCCCCCCCCCCCTTTCATTCTTTTATATCGAGGATAATGGAATAAGCACTTATGTGCTTTAATTTACATCCAGTCCCCGTGTGTATGCGGTTTTGTAAATTCTGCCATCTGTTCCCACCGGCACACAATGGCCTACTCTTACGAAAAGCGGAACAGGATTTAACGTGTGCGCAAGATGTTCTGCGTGTGTTCATGTAGGTGTTCTTGTCCTTGCAGGCACGTTTAAGTCTTTTTGGTTCGTTTCTCGGTTTGAGCTCCAAGGTTCACCAATGGTGAGATGTTGCCTATGCCACCGGGTTTTTTTTGCCCCCTATGAGAGTACTGGTAGCCGCATTCCGACTTCGGGGATGTATGTTGGGTATGTACGTGTTTCCGTTGTAGCCCACCGAATGCTGACATGAAGCCCGGGATCTTTAACGGGCATATTTGATGTTCTTTATGTGTATATATATATATACACACACGAAAGGAATTTTAAGGCAGTGGCAGGTCTGCGCAATGTAATCGACACCATCAGCAGGTAGACAGACACAGACAGACAAAAAAGAGACAGAAAGAGAGACAAAGAGACCGACCGACTAACAGACAGGCAAGCACACACATACACACACGCGCGCGCGCGTGCGCGCACACACACACCACACGCACCACGCACGCACAAAGAGAGAGAGAGAGAGAGAACACTGAACACCGAAAGTAATTTATTGCCATTAACAATACAGTCTTTTTGGCAAGGTGCAAAGTATAAACACAATTTAAGCAATAAGTTTTTTCGCAACAAGGAAATAATGAAAACTTAAAGAGGAAAAGGAATCTCCAATAAATACATTCAAACGATTGCATTAACCAATATACGACCATCCTCCCATTTTTGGGACGCCATGTCTTTTCCATGATACTAATCAAACTGAGGTGAGATCAATGATTTATATGAAGCAGTCAAGTCGAGGGGACTAGGCCTATGTGGGTCCGTCCAGCCATTGTGTTCTTGTTCATTGGTCTCCCTTTGAGTTTTCAAGAAAAGCCGCCATTTGCATTGTTTCCTCCCAATCCTTGAGCAGCCATGGCAAGCAGTAAAAGGTAAGTCTGTATCTTTTACATAAAACACATTTTTGTAGTAGACCAAGAACAAATAATGGAGATTGGGGGTATTATTTAAAATGGTTTGGGCAGATTTAACAGAAAACTGTTTTAATGGCTTCTGTGAGTGTTTGAAGTACCGTTCCCAAAACTCA
>CM054147.1:19448280-19465780 GCA_028751875.1 Rapana venosa
GAGCCAGCAGTAGTGCAGGGCCCTTCTGGCTGGTAGCCCACCAGTGGCTGAGAATAGATGAGGTCCCTGAGGATTTCTGACCTAAGGATTTGACACGACCAGCCTGTGTGTGGCTGGGGGGGGGGGGGGGGGGAGATTGAAATGAGTGGCATACCAACCGCAGGGCAGACACGTCACAGAAGCTGAGGCAGCTCTTTTTCTCCCCCCCCCCCCACCCCCGCCAAGAGAGGTACATTTTTCAGCTGCGAAAAATCTTTTTTTAAATCTTGGGATTGTTCAGCAAGTTTTGCAAACTACTGGATTAAAGCAGGTGTCTTGATAGAACGTAAATGCAATGGTGTGATTTTTCCTATATGTATTTGAAGCAACCATCCACAACCACGTTTTCATGATAAAATAGTGCAAACAGCAGGACACATTACCTCCACTGTTTGTTCGATATGTGTTCAATAAACCAAAGGCATAAGCAATGTGCAGACACAAACTGACATTGAACTAGACCGGTATTTAACCTTTTACGTCTGGAAAAGGCACAGAAGGAAACTAGGAATCTAACCAACTGAACCTATAAATTTGGCAATATTTAAGTATCAGGGGCGTATATTCATGTCAGAGGTGTATGACAAATTCTTGGTAATCTGCTGTAATGAACAAGATGGTGATTTCCATGTTTGTTAATCTAATGCAACACAATATTATTTTATGTCACGAGGGTAATAGATTAAGTTACAAGACTTTTTTTTTCCAACCAGCCCTCTTGCCCCAGTTACCTCTAAGTTGACGCGCCATACCCTCTTGGTGCCGCAAAGGTTATTTGAACACAAAGTTTCTCCAATGTCCTGATCTGTAACTCTCCTGTTCTGGAAAATTGCTTCTTGCTTACAGTGAAGCACTTGTTTTTGCCGTTGACATAAAAGGCTATAAATCCTGCAACCCTTTCTGCACATAGTTCCATATCTGTACAACTCTTTTGCTAGTTGTAGGCTAAAAGCGGAAGTTGGCAGGCTAAGTTAGTGTCTTTTAAGTGTAAAAACTTCAAATTTGGCCCATATAAAGTTTGGCATGTTTAAGTTTTATAGTTAAAGGTTTCAAATTAACTGTTGTTCAGATTTGGTGAAATTGAAATGAAGTGATCGTTGGAATAACACTATTCGGATGTGTACAGATGCTGCATTTGCAGGTATATGCCCAATGAAAAATGTATCAGCTTGGCAACGGTTTTCATTTTCTCCTGGTGATATTGATTTTTCCAGGTAGCATCAAATCCATGTTTGAATGATTATGAATGAGATCAGGCAGCAATCTTTAACACTTTTAAATTCTTTTCCTCAAAGCAAAAGTATAGATTAAAACCCGTTCAAACCAAACTTTGTTCAGTTTAAAATTCAGCCATAAATATTATCACAATCAGTGCTAACGGTTTTTTTCTTTATAAAAAATATAAACGTACTAAACACTTTTTGCGTGTCATTGAAAAAAGCTGCACAGACTTTACAATAAGGAAATACGATCATGAATTTGAAGATCTTCAACCATTCATGAATACTTCATATCCACACACCACCACAGTCTTTCATTTTCTAACCCCCTCTTCCCTCTTCCTCCCCATCTTCAGTGCACCATGTTGATTTTTCTTCTTGATGCAGAGACTATTTTGAGGTGTGGAGATCACCACAGCAACTGGGGATGATGCCTCAGTTGCCGCGGCTCTGCTGCTGCTGCTGGTGGTGACAGCATTGCTGCACTGGACGATGAGTTTGGGTCTCTGGAACTGCAGCACTACCATTCGAGATATTATACCGGATCACGACTTGAGCCCATGGACATGCCAGAACAGGTCAGTGTGTCTCAGGGATCGCTCTTGCTCTGTGCAAAGAAACCCAGCTGCAGCCCCCAGACTCTGGCTGATGAAGGACTGCAGTGGTAAAAACAAACAAACAAACAAAAAACCCCAAACAAACAAAACCCTCCTCAAACCCTCTGGTTGATAATGAGCACACCGCGCGCGCTTGTTTGGATAGCTTGGATTGATGGTGGTGGTGGTAGTTTGGCGGTATTGCTGGTGGTGGTGGTGGTGGCAGGGGTGGTGGTGATAGTGGGGGGTGACATCCGGCTGCCTGTTTTATTGTTGTTGTTTTTTTTTACTTCTCCAGAGCTGCCATGCTCACACCACTCAGTGCAACCTTTCCACACTCAAGCCGATTTAGGCTCAAAATCTGGGGTACACACAACTGTCACTTTCCCCATCTTTCGGTTACTCTCAGCTGCTGTCCATTCCATGCCAGCCCAGCCCAGCTGGTGCTAGTCATAGCAGGAACTGACCACACTTGGACTTGGTAAAACCAGGAGGCGCGCTAATCTTAGCATAGGCCCTGGACTCTTGACTGCTTTATGCTGGATTTGCGCACTTTGGGTATCTTTTAGGCCAGTAGTCCACATAGTGATTGGCGTTAAGCCAATGTAAGGCCACCAACCAGAAGGAGCCCTGCAATGCTGCTGGATGACTTAGTTGGTGGGCATTAGGACTTATATTCTGATCCTACTTGTGCAGACTCTCTTCATGAAATGAAGTGAAAAGGTTTTCAAGATACGATCGTTCTCTCCACCCTATTTATCTATTTATTTATTTATTTATTTATTCTTTTATATCGAGGATAATGGAATAAGCACTCATGTGCCTTATTACATCTAGTCTCCGTGTGCATACGGTTTTGTAAATTCTGTCATCTGTTCCCACCGGCACACAATGGCCTACTCTTACGAAAAGCGGAACAGGATTTATCGTGTGCGCAAGATATTCTGCATGCGTTCGCACAGGGGGCCTCGAAGTACTTTTGGGGAGAGTGGAGTCTGCACTGATGTTAACTCCAGGGGAAAATATCTCCTTGAACGGGAATCGAACCTGGGTCGTCAGATTGCGAGCGCAATGGTCTGACCACTAGGCTATCCCGTCTCCATCACGAAGGTAGCCGATATCCGACTTCGGGGATGTATGCTGGGTATTTTCGTCTTTCTGTAACCCACCGAACGTTGATATGAATGACAGGGACCTTTAACGTGCATGATTATTTGATCTGTTATATGTGTATATACACGAAGTAAATTAAGGCACTGGCAGGTCTGCACTTGAACTTGACCTGGGTTGATCGTAAAAATCCCGTTCGTTATTTTCACTAGACGCCAGCGCCTAGATTCGAACACACGACTTCATGGACTCACGGAACTGAAGTCGAACAGTCTTAACCCCTCGGCTAAAGCGTCCCTCCTTTCCAGATACAAACACCTACAGTGTGGGTCAGATGAATTTGAGCAACATTCTGAAAATCTGCCCGAAGCGCAACAGACTTGGATGTATGGTCCTAGTCTTAGTCTTTCTATTAATTGAGGTCAGGTAAACTCAGGTTTTCATTAAGAGATGGCGGCACTCTTCCCTAGTGAAAAATTGCTCTCGTGGGACTGAAATCCTTTTTTTTAATGCATCTAAATGCACCTACTATCTTTTTTTTTTCTAAATGCAACGTTATCTTGAAAACAGTTCTTTAACTCTTTTTCTCAAAGCAGTATTTAGGAAGTAGAGTATAGTCAGGACAGTATAACAACAGAGGAATGGTATAGCCACTTCAAACAGCTGTTAGAAAAAGATAATGACTTAGTGCCTAGTATTAAAGATATTAATCAGCCTAATGGGGATGGTGAGTCAGTGCCATTAGATGACGATTATACAGCATTTTTAGACAGGCCTATCTCTCAACAAGAAGTTTTGTTTGCTATAAGAAAGTTAAAATGTGGTAAATCTGCAGGGCCTGATAGTTTAATAGGTGATTTCTTTGTACATTTCTTTAATGTTATTTTGGAAAAAGGGATCTATCCCGACGAATGGACAATACAGTTATACTTCCTCTCTTTAAAAACGGTGATAAATGTAATCCAAATAATTATAGAGGCATTTCCTTGTGTAATATAGCTAGTAAAGTGTATGGCAGCATCGTAAATAAACGGTTAACAGAATGGATAGAACTGAATAATATAACAGGTGAATATCAAGGTGGGTTTAAGAAATTGGCTGCTGTACAGAAGCAATGTGCAAATGAACGAAAACTATTTGTAGCTTTTATAGATTTTGAAAAAGCATTCGACTCCATTTCTAGGAATTTTGTATGGCCGATTCTGATGAAGAATGGCATTAAAGGTAAACTTTATAAGTGTATAAAGAGTATGTACAGAGATGTTAAAGCTAGAGTAAGATGTGGTGCTAAACTTAGTGATTATATACATTGTACGCAAGGTGTCAAGCAGGGTGATGTATGTAGTCCTGTCTTGTTTTCTTTATTCATAAATGAACTAGCCCTGGAAATTATTAGTAATAAGAGACATGGAGCAAATTTTGATTTGAAATAACTCTTCATATTACTGTTTGCAGATGATATTGTTTTACTGTCTGAAACGGTAATAGGGCTACAAACTCAACTAAATAATTTGCACTCTTCTGCACTCAGGTTAGATCTTAAAGTTAATATGGATAAAACAAATATAATAGTATTTCGAAAGGGTGGACATCTAGCTTCATGCAAAAGATAGTTTTATGGAAATTCAAATATCACTGTTGTAAATACCTATGAGTATTTAGGTTTATATTTCTCAACGAGACTGAGCTTTACATTTATATGTCAAGATCTTGTCAGTAAAGGAAGACGTGCTATTATGAACATATTACATTTTCTGTATAGATTTGATGAAAGTAATTGTGAAAAACTGTTCTTCAAATTGTTTGATGCCAAGGTACAACCCATAGTTCAATACGCTGTGAAATTTGGGGTCTAGGATATGGACATGAAATTGAAAAGGTACATCTGTTTGCCATGAAGCGATTTTTACATGTTGATCGATGTACACCAAATGACCTGGTTTATGGCAAACTTGGTTGATTTCCAATTTATTTGAATTCCTATATTAAATGTATTAAGTACTGGCCTAAGTTAGTTTGTATAAACGACCACAGATTACCTAAGAAAGCTTATAAAACATTATGTGAACTTGATGCAAAAGGTAAAACAACTTGGGTAACAAATGTACGTAACTGTTTACGTAGATGTGGTTTTTCGTTTGTATGGATTAATCAAGGAGTTGGGTGTGTACCCAGTTTTTGGGGGGTGTTTTAAACAAGGCATGATAGATTGCATATGTCCAAGAAAGTGAAATGATTTCATTCGTTAGACTTCTTAAAGTAAATCATTTGATTGAGCCATATCAAGTGCTAAATATGAACCGATTTCTTAGAAATGCATTAATTAAGTTTCGGCTGGGGGTATTTGCTATTGCTGTGCACAGTCAAATATATAAACCTCTTTCTGTAAGAAATGATGAATGTCTATTATGTAGATTAGCGAAGGAAGATGAAGTTCACTTTGTATTATGCTGCCCAGTATTAGATGATCTGAGAGAAAAACACATTCCTTTGAAATATTATAAAAAACCTATGGTTTCATCGGTTAGTTTTACCTTTGACGTTGTCAAATCAGACTGTTATGCATATCTTGCTATGTTTCTTTATAAATCTTTCAAAAGACGAAGTTGTTTAATTGGGTAAAGCAAACAGCTGAGACCCACATTATGTTTGATTATAATCATGCTGAGTGTATGTGTGTGATTGGGTGGGTATAATGACATTATTATGTTGCACATAATGTTCTGTAATTGCCCCCTTCCAATAGGGCTATGGCCTTATGAAATAAATCTCCGTTATCGTTATCCCTGTCCGTCTGTCTGTTTTACACACACACATACACACAAACACACACACTGCGAGCACGTACATACACACAGACACATAGACACTCACACACACAGAAACAGACAACTCACACACACAGAAACAGACAGCAACAACACACACACACACACACACACACACACACACACAAACACATACACACACACACACACACACACACACATGACGCCACCACTTGTGACGATGACAATGATACTAATGGCAAAGAGGATAATGATGATGCCATTGTCGATGGTGACAATGCCTATGTTACTGCTGCTGCTGCTGCTGCTGCTGATGATGATGATGTGCTGCTGTTACTGCTGCTGCTGCTGAGGATGATAATGCTGCTACTACTGTTACCGCTGCTGCCGCCGCCGCCGCCGCCGCTGCTGCTGCTACTATTACTACTTCCGCTGCTGCTGCTGGTGGTGATGATGATGATATGGTGATGGTGATGACGATGCTGCTGTTGATTATAATAGTGATGATGATGATGAGGAGGAGGAGGAGGAGGAGGAGGATGCAGCAAGCCTGTACAGCCCCACTCTGCCTCCTACAGGTGTGACGAGGATTACAGACAGATGCCGTGTGCCTGTGATCAGCGCTGCTCCCTGTACCAAGACTGCTGTGACGACTTTCCCACCTTCTGTCCCCACCTGGCCGCCGTCATAGCTTCCACCGACCTGACAGCATATTACCCAACTACCGTCCCACCTCCACAGGTGAAAGAACAGCAGCAGGAAACCAACTCGTCACCTGTTTCTACCCCTTCAGGCGACGAGATACCTCGTCCTGACATGCCTCGTCCTGACATGCCTCGTCATGACATGCCTCGTCCTGACATACCTCGTCCTGACACACCTCGTCCTGACATACCTCGTCCTGACATACCTCGTCCTGACATGCCTCGTCCTGACACACCTCGTCCTGACATACCTCGTCCTGACATGCCTCGTCCTGACATGCCTCGTCCTGACATGCCTCGTCCTGCCAACTCCTCTGACCTCAGCTTCAGCACGGCTAGGTCAGAGTTCAGTGACCTGAAGGGGGATAACTTGTCAGGAGCGGTTCCTGGGGAGAGGCTGGACCAGTTTGTCACTTTGCTGCCAGAAACAGAGGAGTGGAGGAGCCGAGTGACTGCAGGCTGGGACCGTGGTCACGGAACATCAGGACTGCCTCAGGTGGCGGGATCCTCTTTGTTGGTCGGCGCTGCCGCCAGCTTGGGTACTGAAGTCCATCAGCCGGCCAACCTGACTGCTGCCTTACGAATGACCGAGTGTCGTCATCGTGCTCACCTGATTTCTAAGTGTCTCTATTTGGGGACGCCATTTCCCATGACTTCGTTTTTGTATGGCGGGCAACTGATTGAAGAAGACAAAGTAGTGGAGAAGTGTGAAACACCTGTAGAACAGTTAGGAAACGATGACCTGGTTCAGTTATTACCAGTCACCGACACTGTTAGCGGTTTGCATTTTGCTAATTTGTACTGTTTTTTGTGTAACGGGGGGCAGGTAACTAATGCCCTTACCTGGAAGATGGGAATTATCTTTGATAGTCGGAAAATGCGCCGCGAAACCAATCCTCCCAAAAATGTCAGTGATGTTCTGCGCCTTGCTCAGGAAAAGAACTCTACAATCTTGCTGCACCCACCTGATGGCATCATTCCTCGACGTTGCTTATCCCCAGAAAGCTTTGACTCCTTCACCTGTCCTTGTCCGAATTTGAATCGACTTTGCAAAACAGTAGCACCCGGTTTTGTTGTGCTTGACCAAGGAGTCGTTTTACATAATCTGGCTTGCGCTTTGTGTTACATCATCCACAAGAATATGTCAAGAAAGGAAGTGGGTGCGATAGAAGCTGTAAGTGTTGAAACAGTGATAGCTTTTAAAAATCATATGGAGTTTCAAACACTCATGAACTGGGAGTCACCACCACTGAATCAAGCCGTGGCATCTGTCCAGCTGTCCACAAGCTCCAGCGCCTTTTCCCCTTTTAAGTGGGCAAGGTTGACGTGCCGTCTGACAGCCGTGGTATTAGCTCAGACCACAGACCCCACAACCCTTCCTGATGTGGATACAGTATTCAACATCGACATGGCTTGGAAAAACATAGTGCACAGCAATAATCCACATAGCAGCTCAGAGACTGACAACACTACCATGAGTCTCCATGTGACCAACTCACAGGAGGTCATAGAGGCTGAAGTCGTGGAGGACAGTGACGGTGACATGGAAGAAGAGCCAACAGGCGAAGTGTGCTTTGCTGACCAGTGTATCAAACTTATGCCTGTCATCAAGGGCGAATGCAGAGAAGATCTTGGTTATGTCATCATGGACATTTACATGACGTGTCATTCTTTTGACGACTTGGTTTCAGCTGTAGAGCACAGTACTCAATCCTTGAAGTCTGATCTGATCATCCAGTTTTCGAATGATGTGCAACAAGAATTAGCCAAAACAAATTTCAATTTTAGCGTTCATGAAGCGTTTGCTTACCACAGCGAGGATAACTGCTACTGGAAAGCAAGAATGTGTCTGCTCATGGACATGCAAGAGATTGCGCTATTGAAATTGTCAAAAGTTTGGAGATCCATTTTTCTCAACACCACCTCTCATTCATTATTGAACATCACACAAGGCAAGCTGGATGATCTTATAATAGGCAAATGGACACTATGTAGTAGGATGATACTAAGATATTACCGCGACCAATTGAAACCTGTCATGTGCGGTTTTGAAATGACTTACGTGCCCGTTCACATGGCTGTCCAGACCTCAGGTGACATGCCAGTGACATGGAGAGCTTCAGCAATCTGGGGTTGCTTCTCTTTCATTGCCATCACCCAGCTTTTCCTGGCACCTGTTGGTATGAACATCGCTTAGGTATCAGTAGAGTCCAGATTCAGCTTTAACAATCAGCACAGCTACCCACATTTGGGAAATGGTTCTCACAACACGTTCACAATTCAACACACATCAATGAAAAGTCTCGTCAGCTAACTCGGAACGTCTGCTCTTGAATAACCAGCCTCAACTACCACCTGTTCTTCAAAAGGCTGAGCACGGCATTAGGTTCTGGAAACACAATATTAATATTTAACTAAAGCCATGAGAACCAATGCATACACTTTTGCAGCTAAAACAACGCGATTGCAATAATTATCATTAATGAACATTTATCGATTCTTTTAAACTTAAAATTGCGCTGTTCTTTTTAATTTCAGGTTTAAGATTTATATGATAAACATGTACATTGGGATAAAATAGATGATAACCACTTACTTCCCCTCTCTTAAAAGCAGATATTATTTCTCTATCCTTACCACAAAAAGGGGGCCGGGATAGCTCAGTGGTCGGAGCACTCGCTTTCCCCCAGCCAAGTTAAGCAGCGTCGAGCGTGGTTACCAGTTGGATGGGTGACCGTTTGCGCGTCTTGGCTTCAGTACAGTTCCCCCAGTTCACCCAGCTGTAAATGGGTACCTGCCCTCTTTAGGGTCAGGGAAGGTAAAGCAGCGAGGGAGAGGAGATGGGCGCCGCCCTCAATATGCTGGCCCTAGAGAAGTGAGGTCTCTGACGCCTCGCTCCCCTACGACCTTATAGGTTATGGGACTCCTTTACCTTTACCTTTTTTACCACAAACATAAGGTGAGCCTTATGTGGATAGTCAACTATAATTGCGTAATTTCATAGAAATGCCAATGTTGCCAATCACCTCATCTGTTTCACCTGTCTGCATCACCGAGTTAGGTGTTATCCGCCACACCTAATAATAATAATGACAATAATAATAATAACAATGATAAATGGACTTTATATAGCGCTGTATCTTGCACAGACAAATCAAAGCGCCTGCTTTCAACTCATTCTTACACAGTCATGCAACAAATAGCAAGTAATAGTTCTAACAAGTCTAAAAGTACACACACACACACACACACACACACACAAAACACACACACACACACACACACACACACACACACACACACACACACACACACACACACACACACACAGAGGTTATGCACTTTGGCAGGGCGATGGAATTTTTGGCTGTTGAAAAGCAGGGACAGCTATGAAATGAAACAGGAGAGAAAAATCTTAGGTTTGAAACAAATAATTATGTCTTGAGGCCGGATTTAAAAGTGTGACAAGAAGGCCTTTGGCAAAGTGATAGGGAGGCCATTTCAAATCGATGGACCAGAAACAGAAAGACCGACGACCCACGGTGGACTGGCTGAATCTAGGTATTCGTAAGCACAAGGAATCTGCAGCAGAGCGAAGGGAACGAGGAGTGTACAGGTGAAGACATTCACAGAGGTAGGAGGATGCTGTTTTGTGGAGACATTTGTAACAGAGAGTACTGATCTTATAGTTTCTTTGTGGCACAGGCAGCCAGTGGATAGATCACAAGAGAGGGGTAATGTGCTCAGATTTTGTCTTTCTGAGGACTAGTCGAGCTGCAGAGTTTTGAATACGTTGAAGGGAGTGGATAGATAATGCTGGCAGACCAGTTAAAAGAGAATTGCAATAGTCCAGACGTGAAAGAATGAGAGATGCCACGAGTTTGGATGTTGCGTGTTTGGACCGGTACTTTCAAATTGCACTAAAACGACGTAATTGATAGCACCACTGGCAGGTCTGGGTGATGAATTTTTGCATAGAGAGTGTGTTGTTGTATTGTTCCCTGTGGGACAGTCTTGGCCAGTCCAGATGTCGTGTGACATGCCCATATCACTTCAGTTTGTGTTTATCACTTAAGTCAGGAGCTTTTCATATGGCCGGATGGTGTTTCCAGTTCTGGTTTTCACTTTCTTGTTAGAAAATGATCTCTGTATAAGATACAAAGAAGTTTTTGAAAGCATCTCATTTCCATTGCTTGTATCCTTCTTTCAATGTCTGCTGTTATGGTCCACGTTTTATAAACATACTAAAATATGGACATGACAAGGGAACACATCAGTCTAAACTTGAAGCTGATGGCGATGTTCTTGTTGTTCCAGAGGACTTCCAGTTAGGTCATTGCAGCTGTGGTCTGGTTATCCCGGAGAGAATTTCAGGTTTTGATCCTCCATCGGATGCTATATAGCTCCTAGCTATTTGAAGTTATGGACGGTCTCAGTTTTCTTGCCGTCTATAATAATGTCAGTGCTGATGCCATTGGCATTATTTGTCATCACATGGGTTTTCTCTGCACAGATCATATCAGAGAGGAAAAAGTATAAACACGTTGCTTTTCCTTCTCTTCTCGTTTTATCAAAAATATATTTCTTTTCAATGTAGAAACCAACACAGTGTCAGTGATTAGTAGTTCTAAAGCAGTTGTCTTTATCCAATGATTGTAGAGATTTTTGTCCATTATACCCACAATTATCTTCTAAATACCTGCTGATCATTATGAGCTTTTAAATCATACACAAAACAATTATGTTGACTCACTGATTCTTGTGAGTTTCCCATTGTACCAAGAAAGATTTTCGATTTTCTATATCCATTGATCATTGAGAGTTTTATTACTAAGTTTTCTGATCATGTCTAAAGTAGTTATCTAAGTTCGCTGGTAACAGAATTTTCCCCATTATAGCCATAATAACTGTCTATACCCACTGAACACTGAATTTTTGCATTGTCATCTCATCTGCTCCCGTAACCCCCTCCAGGGTCGTAGGGACACTGCAGTTACCAACATTGCACCTGTTGGCTCCATTTGTGGAGGCTGTGGGCAAGTGCCTGGGTTGTGGAGAAGCTCTTTCCAGTCCATTCAGGGATGTTGTGTGCTCATGTCTTCTTTGGCCTGCCTCACCCTATCTTCCCCTGCACTGTTCCTTGCAGTATGGTCTTGGAAAGATTATCTAATCTTGTCACATGCCCATACCATCTGAGCTTCCTTTTTTGACTGCGGTCAGTAGGTCTTCATAGTACTTTACTTGTTTGGTGATAGTTTGTTGGACTTCTTTGTTGGTAATGTGGTCTGTGTATGAAATGCCAATGAGTCTTCTGAGGCATCTCATCTCCAAAGCCTGGATCCTCCTTTGTAGATCTGCATTCAGTGTCCAGGATTCGCATGCATACAGACATGTGGAGATGACCAGTGCATGCAGTAGCTTGACCTTGGTCCTGAGAGAGATGTTTCGATATTTCCAGATGGTCTTGAGCTTTGCCACTGCTGCTACTGTCTGTGCAGCTCTTGCAAGGATTTCGATCTTCGAACCTTCTTCAGTAATAATAGCTCCAAGGTACTTGAAGTGATCCATAACCTCAAGTTCTTGTCCACTGTCTGTGATCTTGGTAGTGATTTGCTGGGCACTGTTTGTCAGGAGTTTTGTCTTCTCAGCACATATCTCCATGCCGTATCTGGAGGATGTTTTGTCCAAGTGGTACACTAAGTTGGATAGTTCTTGTAAGTTTCCAGCCAGTCCATCGATGTCATCGGCAAACCTGGGGTTGGTGATTGTCCGCCCTCCAATTCTGACGGTACCAGTGTGATCTTCTAAGGCATCAGTCATTATGTGCTCAGGGAAGAAATTGAACAGTCGGGGATAGGAGACAGCCTTGACAGACTTCCACTGAGGTATGGAACCATTCTCCAACCGTGCCCTGAACAAGCACTGCGCTGGTAGCTTTTGCGTATAGCTCTTTCATTGACTGGGTGATCTTTTGTGCCATGTTGAATTTCTTCATTATGGCCGATAATGCGTCATGCTACACACGGTCCAACACCCTTCTAAAGTCCATGAAGACGTGGTACAGTTTTTGTTGGTGCTGGCTGTATGTTTTACACAGAAACTCGCAGGTTGAATTTTGTCTGTTTTGTGGTGCTTCTGTTTGGGGGAAAGCCTGCCTGTTCTTCAGCGTTGATCTCTTTCACCCGTAGCTTTAGTCTAGTCAAGATGACTTTTAAGATTACTTTACTTGCCTGCCTTATGAGGCTGATCGTTTGATAGTTTTGGCATTGCTGTAGATTGCCTTTCTTGGGGAGCATAATGATGAGTGGTTTGGTTCAAGGTGTTGGCCCCTCTCCGGTCTGCCAGATCTTATGCAAATTCTTGTGAGGATATTTATCACTGTTGTCCCCCGTGTTTGATCAGCTCTGCTGGGATGTTGTCAATGCCTGCAGCTTTCCCATTTTTCAGCGATTTGATTGCTGCCTCAACTTCTTCACGAAGGATAGGGAAGTCATCATCCTCTGACGAGTCCTGACTTGTAAGTACGTTGGGGTCACCTTGTGTCTGATGGTTGTAGAGCTCTGAACTGTATTCTGTCCATCTGTTAATGATATCTTTTCTTCCGTGAGGCAGTTCCCGTCCTTGTATTTGATGTTGTCGACTTTTGCCTGCTTCTGCTGTGTGAGCTCTTTCACAATTTGATGGGCTCTTCTGCTGTTGTTTTTTGACAAATTTTCTTCGACATCTGGACATTGTTTCTCAATCCATTCTTCTCTGGTATTTTTCATGTCTTGCTTGATCTTCTCTGTATTCCTCTACTTCTGTTGTGCACCAGGCACTCTTCAGTTCACTTTATTTATTACACATATCCAGGATGTTGTCTGTGATCCAGGGCTGTTTTTTTCTGGCAGTGTTTGCCAAGTAGTTCGTTTTCTGTTTCTTTCATCGCTGCATTGAAGCTGTTGGTTATTGTCTCTGCATCATTATCGAGTGTAAGCAGTGCTGCAATTTTTCCGTCTATTTTTGTTTGGAAGGATTCTGGGATGGCAGGGTCGTTTAATCTTTCTAGGTTGAATTTTAGCCTGATGTTCTTTGGCTTGCTGATCTTTTTCAGCCGGACTCTGAAGTTCCAGTAGTTCCAGTAGTCGGAGTCCTCTTTCATTGATAGCCACATTACATGAGGGTCCACAGAATTTGCTCCAGTCTTTCAATGCATCAGTGCCCAACTTCACATTCCAGTCTCCCTGAATGATCAGGATGTCTTTCTTGCTAACTGTGTCAATAATGCCCTGGAGTTGCATGTAAAATTCCTCTACTACTTCATCATCATGATCTGATGTTGGCGGGTAAGCTTGTACCACCGTGATGTTAAAGGGGCTGCTCTGAGGCGGATGGTTATAAGTCGGCTGGATGCTGGGCAGCACCCGAGCACTGAGTTTTTGATGTTCTTGTTGACAAGGAAGCCTATGCCATTGGTGTGCTTGTCGAATTCACCACTATAGTAGAGTGCATGTCCATCATCAGTAAGATGTTCGCGAAATTCTTCCATCTGACTTCACAGAGGCCCACTGTGTGCCAGGCGTACTTCTTCAGTTTGTGGGCAAGTTCTTGTAGTGACCCTGTTTGGGCAAGTGTTCTGATGTTCCATGTTGCCGTGGTAACGTATTCTCTTCTGCGAATTTGAGTTCCACTCGTAGCATACTTTTCACCCCTGCCCTGACGGGAGACAGAAGGCGCGGTGGTCCTTGTTGACCCGGGCGACGACCGATCTGGTATGGTGATTGGTGTTTTGTTCGTCACATGCAGTGTGTCTGGGGCGAAGACAATCAGGTGGAGCCCGTCCCTCTCCTGACTGTTTTTCTGGGTCGAGGTTGGCTCCCCCACATGGAACAGGTAGTACTGGTTGACATGGCTTGGCTCCCCCACATGGAACAGGTAGTACTGGTTGACATGGCTTGGCTCCCCCACATGGAACAGGTAGTACTGGTTGACATGGCTTGGCTCCCCCACATGGAACAGGTAGTACTGGTTGACATGGCTTGGCTCCCCCACGTGGAACAGGTAGTACTGGTTGACGTGGCTTGGCTCCCCAACGTGGAACAGGTAGTACTGGTTGACATGGCTACCAGCAGCAGGAGAACCCCCCTGACCCCCACCCCACCCTGACCTGACACCCACAATGACTTTCTTCTTTTCTTTCTTCTTCAAACGATCTGACAGCAACAGTTGTTGTCGTCTGTCAAAAAAAAAAAAAAAAGGAAAAAAATGATGTCTATTTGAGTGTTTAACAAAAAAGAATAAACAAAGAACAGTGAACAAAAAAAAATGTCTGTCATCTGAGCGAAAATGCGTTGCGTTTCTGTTAAGCGCCTGACAAATCAGGCCCGGTGCGTCCCACTTCAACGTGGTAGAGAATCATTGTCTTTTAAACCTTTGTTGAAAAAATGCAAGGAGAATGGACCAAGAAGGCAGAAAATAGATCAGAAGGAGGCACTAGGTAATAATAATAATAATAATAAGAAGAAGAAGAAGAAGAAGAAAACAACCAAATGCAGAAACAAAGAGAGGGATAGAAAAGAGGAAATGCCGAGCACAGATTTTTCCAGAAGGTGGAGATGCTATTGATAATGACATCCTGCCCCCACCCCCCCTTTCACCCCGGGAATCCCCACGGGAGAAATAACTTTTCTCTATACCCATTAATCCCTTTGTCTCCAGACCACAATCACAATAACACAGTAAACACTTGAGGTAACAGACCCTGTACTTCACGTCAGTGTTCAGGGTGTTGCCAAAATACCCACGAACATACCCAACAGGTATCCTGTTTAAAAAAAAAAGAAAAAGAAAAAGAGCAGTTCTGAAGTCGGAGTGTGTGGGCTGAGGCCAGCGGGCAGATCTCCTACAGCAGAGCTACAAGCACAGCAGAAGACCAAACACTTTGCACCTAACCCAATACGGGAAGTAACTAACGCCCAGAGAGAGAGAGAGAGAGAGAGAGAGAGAGAGAGAGAGAGAGAGAGAGAGAGAGAGAGAGAGAGAGAGAGAGGACCAACCAACCCAACCCACTGTCAGTCACAGTCAAACAGTTCTGAATGATGTCACATTCTTTTGGGGCTGCTGTTGACTGGGAACGGGATAGCTTGGTGGTTAGAGTGATGCATTTTGCGCTCAGGATCTGTGACCCGTGTTCGATTCCCGTTCAAGGGGGATATTTTCCTCTGGAGTTAACATCAGTGCCGACTCCAGTCTCCCCAAAAGTCCTTCGGATGAGACAATAAACCGAGGTCCTGTGTGCGAACACACGCAGAACATCTTCCGCACACGTTAAAACCTGTTCCGTTTTTTGTAAGAGTAAGCCATTGTGTGGCGGTGGGAACGGATGACAAAATTGACAAAACCGCACGCACACACGGGGAATGGATGTAAAAAAAGCACATGAGTGCTTATTCCATTATCCTTGTAAAAAATGTATATCGAGGATAATGGAATAAGCACTCATGTGCTCTTTTACATCCAGTCCCCGTGTGTATGCGGTTTTGTAAATTTTGTCATCTGTTCCCACCGGCACACAATGGCCTACTCTTTCGAAAAGCGGAACAGGATTTAACGTGTGCGCAAGATGTTCTGCGTGCGTTCGCACACGGGGCCTCGGTTTATAGTCTCATCCGAAGAACTCTGACATTCAGTTCGGTTTTTTTGTCAAACTGGGAAGAAAGGGCGAGGCTGGGAATCGAACCCAGAACCTCACGGTTTACTTGTTGGCAGGCAAACGTCTTAACCATCCTGCCACCTTCCTTCCTCGAAATAAAAGAATGAATAAATGAATACATTGTTTTTATTTCGTTATACAGCTACTTTTTAACCACGCTTTAATGCTGCTTGGGGAAAGCCAGTGCTGAGCTGAAGGGAATGATCAGAAAGCGGACATTTCTAGCACAGAATTCCCAGAAAGTAAGGCAGAGGGGGGGCGGGGTGGGGGGGGGGGGGGGGGGGGGGGTAAGGGGGGGGGAGTGTCGGGTGGGGGGGGGGGGGGGTGCTTCCTTGCATTTCTACGGGGGATAAAATGTAATCTCAAGTGTTTCTTTGTGTGATAAATATTTGAGGTCATGTGTTTTCGTCTGTTGTAATTTTCATCATGAATGATTGTGTCGCGTTGGAATAATCTTCTTGTTGTTGTTGTTTGTTTGTTTGTTTGTTTGTTTGTTTCATATCACGGTTAGAGCTCCGGGGTGCTCACCAATGGTGAATTTTCTTTGTATCCAATCGTTTTTCGCCCACCATTAAGGTAGCTGCATTTCGACTTCGGGGACAGTAGATAGTATGCAGAATTTGTGTGCAAGATATTGGTCAAAAGTGCGCGTGATCTTCAGTTTAACGTCTATTCACATTTAGTGATTTTAGACGGGAAAAAGTAATATAAACAAGAGAATGCAAACAATAACAAAAAGTATCAAATAACAGTACTTAAAAACTAACTTTAACATACTACAAAAACTGAATTATCGGACTTCTTATCAATCCTAACACAATGTCCAACAGTAACGATGGTTCAGACAAAATCTGATCCAGTGATAAACTTGGTATAGCAGGTAAAAATGCTTTTAAATGTCCACAATAAAAAAATAACATGACTATTGGTAATCTTCTCCCCACAAATACAGTTTACATCTTTCACGTACTTTGTCCTGAAAGCATTTAGTTTAAATCTGTACATAAGGGATAACATATTTCTACGATTATACCAACCACAGACTTTGTTAGAAATGAAAGCATTTTGAAAATCTATCACATTGCTTGTACAGCCATTATAAAGACAATAGCCAGAATCATATATTTTCTTTCTGAAGTGCTTCCAGCAAGTGTTTTGTAGCAAGCTGTATCCCTCATGCAGAGATAAGGCAACGTTTATTTCACAAGAACCATTTTTATTTCTCGCTCCATATTTTGCAAGACTGTCAACTTTTTCATTAAAAAAGATACCAGTGTGTGAGGGAACCCAGCAGAAAGTAACAGTACTACCTCTTAAAATCAAAAAGTGTACCAGATGCCTGATACCAGAT
>CM054147.1:19470780-19533280 GCA_028751875.1 Rapana venosa
ATCACAACTAACACAAGCATGACAAACATTGTAACTGTAACATGTACTCAACACAACACACAGACACAGAACAGACACAGATACAACACACAACAACACACACACACACACACACCACGACACACACACACACACACCACACACACACACACACACACGCACGCACGCACGCACGCACGCACGCACGCACGCACAGCACCACCACCACACACACACACACACACACACACACACACACACACACACACACACCATAATCAACATAAAGAAGAAGAGATGTGATTTATTTCCTGGCTCTTTTTTTAAGGCAAGAGCATCAGCACAGAACACAATTTGTCACAATAAAATCACCACAAAATTATGCCTGTCCAAAATGTTTTGTAATAACTTTCGTGTGAAAGTATTTATCCCAGCATTGCAATTTTTTTTCTCGTGATATTGCGTGTTGGTTGTTATCATTTTTTTTACACAGCTTTTGAAGCAAATGTTATGTCATAAAGATTCTTAAATTAAAAATTTTTGGAATAGTGACACCTATGTTATGTACTTAAACTCTTTATTCTTTTCTTTTTCATTTTTCATATTGAGTATAGGTATAGTATAGGTGCTCAGGGTCTTTTTAATATGAAGTCTAAGGTTACAAGCGGTTTTGTTATTCTGTCATCCGTTTCCACCGGCACAAATGGCCTACTCTTCCGTGTGTGCAAGATGCTCTGCGTGTATCTGCACAAGGGACCTCGATTCATAATCTCATCCAACGGACTTTCGGGGTAGTGTAGTCGGAACTGATAAAAACTCCAGGGGAAAACCCTCTTGAACAGGCTTCTAGGTAGCCATTTGATGAAACAAATCTAAACGTAAATTGTTGACACTATTGAAGCTCCTTAGTTTATCACAGACATAGTTAAGCATAGAACACTGTTACGACGCTGAATGAGATCAGTCAGAATGTGCATATAAACAAGCAAGAAATCATGTCAAATAACAAACTGAAATAGTCCATTCTATCTCTTTCCCTTTCCAAATTGCCCCTGTTATTGATGAAGTTTCCCACGTCCAATGAAAAACATAAGAACGATTCCCTTCCCCGAAAATAAAACTTGTATATATACCTTTGTATATAGTTTTACAAGCACAGTGCTTGTCCAAGGCACGGTTGAAGAATGGTTCCATACCTCAGTGGGAGTCCGTCAAGGCTGTCTTCTATCGCCGACACATTTCAATGTCTCCCTTGAGCAAATAATGACTGATGCCTTAGAAGATCACACTGGCACAATCAGCATTGGAAGGCGGACAATCACCAACCCCAGGTTTGCCGATGACATCGACGGACTGGCAGGAAACGAACAGGAACTAGCCAACCTAGTGTACCACCTGGACAAAACATCCTCCAGATACGGCATGGCGATCAGTGCCGAGAAGACAAACATCATGACAAACAGTGCCCAGCCAATCACTACCAAGATCACAGTCAGTGGAAAAGAACATAAGGTTGTAGATCACTTCAAGTACCTTGGAGCTATTATTAGTGAAGAAGAACCTTCTAGACTAAAATCCTCGCAAGAGCTGCACAAACAGTAGCAGCAATGGCAAAGCTCAAGACCATCTGGAATGACCGAAACACCTCTCTCAGGACCAAGGTCAAGCTACTTCGGATGTCCTTCAGATGAGACTATAAACCGAGGTCCTATGTACGAACACACGCAGAACATATTGCGCACTCGTTAAAAACCGTTCCGCTTTTCGGAAGAGTGGGCCATTGTGTGCCGGTGGGAACGGATGACAAAATTTACAAAACTGCATACACACGGGGACTAAATGGAAAAAAAAGCACCCGAGTGCTTATTCCATTATCCTCGAAATAAAAGAATAATAATAATAATAATAACAATAATATTGATAATACTTCATGCACTGGTCATCTTCACATATCTGTATGGATGCGAACCCTGGATACTGAATGCAGATCTACAAAGGAGGATCCAGGCTTTGGAAATGAGATGCCTCAGAAGACTCCTTGGCTTTTCATACACGGACCACATTACCAACGAAGAAGTCCGACAAACCATCACCCAACAAGTAAAGCACCACGAAGACCTGCTGACCACAGACAGGAAAAGGAAGCTCAGATGGTATGGGCATGTGACGAGATCAGATGGGCTCTCCACGATCATACTGCAAGGAACAGTGCAGGGGAAGAGAAGGCAAGGCAGGAGAAGAAATAGGCAGACAACATCACTGAATGGACCGGGAAGAGCTCCTCCACAACCCAGGCACTTGAACACAACCGCCGCAAATGGAGCCAGGTGCAACGTTCATCATTGCAGTGCCCCTACGACCTCGGAGGGGGTTACGCGAGCAGATGAGATGATGATATTGTTTCCATTGTCGCAATATGTGTTTGAAAAAAGTGTGTGTGTGTGTGTGTGTGTGTGTGTGTGTGTGTGTGTGTGTGTGTGTGTGTGTGTGTGTGTGTGTGTGTGTGTGTCCCAGCATAGAAAACTCGCCCTGAGAAAAGAAAAATCAATGGATAGAATTCTTTGTCAGTCTGTCACACATACATACATACATACACACACCCACACACACACACACGCACGCACGCACACACGCACGTACGCACAGAGAGAGAGAGAGAGAGAGAGAGAGAGAGAGAGAGAGAGAGAGAGAGAGGAGAGAGAGAGAGAGAGAGAGAGAGAGAGAGAGAGAACAAGTTCGGAATTTTTTGGTAATTGTGGATACAATTCGAGTTTTTTTCTTTTAAAAAAAAATCAGCATATCTCTTATTCATTGAACTGTTAAAAATTTCTTCTGTCAAACCTGATCAATATCCTCAAAGCAAAAACATATATATATAATAATAATAATAATAATAATAATAATAATAATAATAATAATAAAATAATAATAACAACAACAACAACAACAAGAGCAGCAGCAACAACAACAACAACAACAATAACAACAACAACAACAACAACAACAACAACAACAATAATAATAATAATAATAATAATAATAATAATAATAATAATAATAATAATCGGAATTTGTATAGGGCTATATCTTGCAAAGGCAAATCAGAGTGCTTGCATTCAATATTTTCTTTCAGAATCATGCAGCCAATAACTATTAATAGCTTAAAACAAATTCAAATTACGCACCTACACATACACACAGGTTATCCGCTTTGGCAGGGTAATGGGATTTGGGCTGTTGAAGGCAGGAGCAGTTTTGAGATGAAAGAGAAGGGGGAAACAGTTAGGTTTTAAATAAATATGTCTTAAGGTTAGATTTAAATGTGTCATAAGTAGGCTTTTGTCGAAGAGAGAGAGAGGAAAGTTGCTCCAGATGGATGGACCAGAAATAGAGAAAGAGCGACGACCAAAAGTGGATTGGTTGAATCTAGGTGTTCTTAAGCATAAGGTATCTGCAGCAGAGCGGAGGGAACGAGAAGGAGTGTACAGGTGAAGACATTCACAGAGGTAGGAGGGTGCTGTTTGGCGGAGACATTTGTAACAGAGATTACTGATCTTCTAGTTTACTCTCTGCTGCACAGACAACCAGTGAAGAGATTGCAAGAGAGGGGTAATGTGTTCAGACTTTTTCTTTCTGAGGACTACACGAGCTGCAGAGTTTTGTATACGTTGAAGGGAGTAGATAGATGATGCTGGCAGACCAGCTAAAAGAGAATTACAATAGTCTAGACGTGAGAGAATGAGAGATGCAACAAGTTTGGATGCTGCATTAGTGGACAGGTACTTTCGAACTGCACTAATACGCTGTAATTTATAGTAGCACGACTGGCAGGTCTGGGTGATGAAATTTTGCATAGACAGTGTGTTGTCGATAACAACTCCTAGATACTTCACAGCAGTGGACAGAGGGACCGATGTATTGCCGAGTTCTATTGAAGTTGTTGTAATGGAAGAGAGTTTGTGTTTGGTCCCTACAACCATGGCTTCAGTTTTTATCTGCGTTTAACTGTACCTTGTTCTGTATCATCCAGTTTTGGATATCTTGAAAGCAGTAGGCCATATTTGTCAAGAGAGAAGGCAGATTTTCAGGTGTAACATTACTTTGAATCTGAGAGTCATATGCGTAAAATGATAGTTGATATGGTGACAGCTTATTAATGTGATAGTGGAGCAGTATAGAGAATGAAAAAGAATAGGGCCCAGAACTGATCCCTGCTGATACCACATTCCAGCATGGCAGGTATTGACTGTATCTTGTGTACTGTAACTATCTGGAATCTGTCAGTTATGTATGAACTGAACCAGGAGAGGGCTGTGCCAGTAACACCGAATGTTTTTTTGAAGACTGGAGAGAAGATATGAGTGCTCTATAGTGTCGAAGGCTGCAGATAAGTCGAGTAATAATAATAATAATAATAATATATGGAATTTATATAGCGCTGAATCTTGTAGAGTGAGAAGAGAGATTTTCCCCAAGTCATAAGCAAGTAGAAGTGTATTTAAGGTGTGGACTAGGGTAGTTTCAGTGCTATGGTTGACACGATAGGCAGACTGAAACTCAGGAAGAAGACTGTTGGAGAGAAGATGGTTATTGAGCTGTTTTAGAACTAACTTTTCAAGGACTTTAGAGATGAAAGGTAGGTTGGAAACAGGTCTATAATTCTTCAAAATGTTAGGGTCAAGTTCATGCTTTTTGGGTAGAGGTGTAACTATTGCAGTTTTGAGAGATAATGGAACATTTCCTGAAAGAAGAGATGAGTTCACTATTTTCGTGATAGCGGGTATAAGTTGTGGTACCAATAAAGACAATTATGCAATTACAAGTGCATGTGCACACTGGCATATATCTTTTTTTATTTTTAGGCTATCCCATGGTTGTTTTTGACATCATAAATTTGTGTGTTTTGTTTTGTTTTGAAAAGTGACATTTGTCATGATCCACACAATAGATTGCAATATGTGAAAAGTGACATTTGTCATAATCGGTACAATAGATTGCAATATGTGAAAAGTGACACTTGTCGCGATCCATACAATCGACTGAAAAATGTGAAAGTGACATTTGTCAAATCCATAGGACTCAAAGAATACATAATTTTTACCTACAAACTGTTTTTAAATTCACTTTTGATAATAGAGATTTCTTTAAAAACATTTTTTAAGATAATTCTATTTTTCTTTTTCCAAATGCTTTTAAAATTATTTGTTTGCATAACATAGAACAAATGTACATATATGTTATAAGCAAGTATATATAAGAGTTTGCAATATATTCAGATTATGGATACGACATTTCAATCAAGTTAAATACAACCAAACTGCGCAGAAAAAAGATCATAGAAATGATTTAGTACACAAATAACATTTTTTAGAATATCAACAAATAAATGCTATCAAAAACAGTTTCTTAAAAAAGTATCTAGCCATCATCAATTAGTTGCATGTAATATTGCCATTTAGCTGTAAAAACGCTATAAGTCATGTTTGTTTTAGGCAATACATTCTTTAGTTTATATTGTTTTGTCAGATATTTTCTAAAACCCCAAACAGAGGTCCGTTTTTGTACTCTAGATTTGTAAATGAAAAAAAAATGCAGTGATTAATATTTCATCTAGTATTTCATCACTCTTTGATCGAGAATCAAAACCAAACAAAATCTGTTCCTTTGACAGCACTAGATCATGTGTAGTGGCACAATTTTCCTGAAGAAAGCTTTGTAATTAATTCCAAAAATGAGAAGTTTTGCTGCAAGCATAGAAGAGATGATCAACAGTTTCTTTCTAAAAATTGTAGACTGTGCATTTGTTGCTTTCAACAATTAAAATTTTTTCAGAGTATTATTTGTTGCTAGAATTTTATGGATCAGTTATCGGGAACCATTTCATTTTAATTTCTTTTATTTTATGTACTTTGTCAAAAATATTTTTCCAGTTGAGATCACCTGGTATTGCACTGTTCCATTTATCGCAACACTTTGGCTGTGTGTTATCTGCAACCAGAATGTCATAATAGGGCATGTTCCCACTTTAATTGTCAAAATAAAACCTAAAGCCTTTTGAAGGTTATTTGATCTATTATTATTTATATTAATGTCCGTTGTGCTAATATACTTTTTAATCGCTTGAATACAGCCTAAAATAATATGTAATAAAATTTATCTTGATATTATATTTCTTCTTAAAATGTTTATATGTAAATAAAATTCCACTTTCGTCGTGAACTAGATCTGCAATGCGATATATATCGTGGTCTATCCATTCTTTTACTAGAAAAAAGTTTCCACCAACTTAATATTGTCATTGTAAAATATGTTTTCCGTCAGAAGATTTTCAGAATCAACAATCCTGCAAAACATTTTGTATGCATGGAATGTATCAATCCAGAATGCACTTGAACTTCTTTCCTTAATGGGTATACAGCAGCTATATTTGTCCAGATCTTTGACAACAGGGCAAATCTCTTCAATGATAGAACTCCACTTATGAATCCTTAGTTTAAGTTTTCTTGTCCATTTAAGTTTTAACCCCATTGTATACTGTTTTAGAGATGGTATTCCCAATCATCCATGCTTTATATGTTTGATTGTGTTTTTTCTCTAGATCCTGTCTTGTTTATTTTTCCACACAAATTTAAAACATAACTTCTGAAGTATATTTATATAACCATTTGATGGATTAGGTAACAGGATCCAGAGATATATCAGTTTGGAAAGAATTAAAGTTTTTAGCACTGCCACTCTACCAATAGGTGTAATATCCCTTTTTATCCAGATGTTGAATGGAGATCTTATTTCTGTAATTTTGTTTTCATAATTTAGTTTTTCACATTGTGACAAGTCTGGTGTAAACCACATTCCAAGAATCTTGAACTGTTTGGGTTTTCAGTCTAACATTAAATGGGTCATATAATCAGAAGATGTTTTGCTCCCAAGCCATATTACTTTCGTTTTCTCTATATTTATAAAAAAAAGTTCAGTTACTTTCCAAATAAATCTAAAGTTTTCATGGACTGTTCAAATGATATGCTGTCACCTTTATTTATTAGCTGTGTGTCATCAGGGAACTGTGGCAACTTGTATTCTGTATCTTTAATATAAATACCTTTGATGTTTCGGTTTTCTCTTATCATAATTGCTAAAATTTCTGCCGAGAGAATAAATAAGTATGGAGATATTGGGTCATCCTACATGCATCCTCTGTGGATATTAAACCAGGAGGAGCACTGTCCATTGACTATAACTGTAGACTTAATATTTCTGTAGAAGGTTGAAATCCAACGAAGTATATATTTTCAAAATCCAAATGATTTAAATACCTTTGAAATAAACTGCCAACTTAATGAATCAAAAGCCTTTTCAAAATCAATGGAAATTAACATACCCGGAAGGTTTTTCATTTTTAGGCAAATAATCAGATCATACAACAATATTATATTATCTCCTATATATCTGTTAGACATAAATCCTGTCTGATCTTCATTAATGAGTTTGGGAAGAACTGCTTTTATTTGATTAGCTATACAGGATGAGCCTATTTTATAAATAACATTAAGTAAGGATATTGGCCTCAAATTTTTTATGAATTCTTTTGGTTTGTCAAGTTTAGGGATACATGTAATTATTCCTTCTTTTGTGTGTTTGTTAATTCCCCATCTCTAAAGGATCGATTTAAAGCTCTTATTACAAAAGAACCAAGTTGTTTAAAAAAAACCTTGAAGAATTCTGAAGTAATTCCATCAGAACCTGGGCTTTTCCCATGTTTCATATTTCTAGGAGCGTATTCAGCCTCCTCCAGTGTTATTTCACCTTCAAGCAATTTTTTTTTCGCTTTATAGCTTGGAACTTCTGACTAGTCTTTAATCTCATATTCTTTACTTTTCGTTCTTTTATAGTTTCAAAAATTCTTAACTTCCAAAAGAATATCCTCAGATTTGTATAACTCCTTGTCATTTGAAACTAACTTTGGCATATATTTACCTATATAATTTCTTTTGTCTAAATTACAAAAATACTTTGTGATCTTTTCTCCCTCTTCTACCCATCTAGCTTTTGATCTAAGAAGAACACCTTTCATTTTAATATCTCTAATGGCTGTTAGTTCACTACTGAAATAATTAAATTGCTGAATGTCGAACTCTGTTTTGTTTACTAAATCTCTACTTCTTTGATTTGATTTTCTAGTTTTTGCTCCTCTTGTTCTCTCTCTTCTTTTTCTTTGTTGCATATGCTATTGACCTTGTCCTAATCTTCATCAGCAGAAAATCTAAAAACACGTTTTCAGGAACTGTTAACTTTATATTAGTTTCATATATTTCTTCTACATTTTCTTTCTCATAGTGATCACCAGCATACTCTTCAATGACACTGTTAATAGTTTCAATAATTTCTGTTGTATACATGTTATCCTTGAGGAGGGAGTTGTTGAATTTACAGTACGTCCTGCACATCTTTTGTTTACCAGATTTGAACCTGGTTGATTTCCGTTTTGTTTTTCGCCACTGTGCTCTAGTTGCCTGCGTTTGCGATTTGCCACCAGGATGTCATGGGTGTCCATGGTGCACAGGACCTGTCAGGCAGGAGACCGGTCAGTGGGAGGTGCATGCTCATCAAGCAGTTGGCTGAGAACAGTATTGTAGTGTTTCGAGGGGTTATTGTTGTCAGACGTTAGTGATAGGCGTTCAGCAGCTTGTGTAGAGAAAGTTTCAATATCTATGGCCTTGAGATTGATACTGGTGACACATTTCTTCTTTCTGATAGGATTTGCAATGTTGAGGGAGAAAAGAACAGCGGAATGATCAGAAAGTAGTTCATTAGTGATAGATACAGATGACACCAAATCGTGTGAAACATCGGTAATGAGCCAGTCTAGGATATGTCCTGATCTGTGTGTTGCTTCATTTACCAGCTGTGAAAGACAGTGGTTTGACAAAGAAAGAGAAAGACTTTTTACATCAGAAGACTGGTTGTCAAAGTGGAAGTTTAATTCGAATAATAATCTTTCTGGAAGAGGGGTCAAGCACAACACAAAGTCAAGCACAACACAATATGATTATGTCTTAGGAGTGACTGATACTCTGGATGGAAGATGGACGATGTCAGATTATTCTTACGGCCTGGAGGTGGACGGTAAAGACAGCAGAAAGTAATCGAGTGGCCAGGTGTGTTGAGGTTGAGTTCAGAGACTTCATGTCACAGCTACCTCACGCATTAAAAGGAACTTACTTGACCACTGACTGGCTTGAATCAATACGGTTATTAATTTTTTCGTTTGGATTTTTTCTAATTGCTAGAACGCATAACACGGCCGAAGTTGGATGGGCTGGGTCCTGACTGCCAGGCGCTCAGCGGCAGCGCAAGGCATTTTTGCTCATATTGACAATCAACAATAGTTGCTGTTGGAGCTTCGATAAAGTAAACACGTAATATTTCCTATAGCAAACAGGTTAGTGAAAACTTGTTTAGAAAGGAATACCTTTTTGTGGGGTGGCGAGTGGAGAAGAACTAAGAAAAGTGTTTTACTTCAGAGTATTTTTTTTTTATCTTGAATACGGCTGGCATGTAATTAAGACATTTTCTCTAAAGTACTGTTTCGGACATACAAAGCTCACTGGAATATCTACGTTTAGATTTTCTTCGTCAAAATGGCTTATATCTATTATACAACATGCATAATACAAAATATAAATGTAAGCGTGGCAGTTGCTATTTTTTCAAATTATATTATGTCTGTTGCATAGTCGTTACATTATGAATATTATTCAATGCAAAAAAGACACAGCAGGCACATTTGCATGTTAAAAGCTTCCTGTTTGAACTAGCATAACGCTATCAGAATGTTCAACAACTTGTGATTGACTACTGTTTGGTTTTGCCATGCGATAATGAGACCTGGGCCTTAGGACTGTTCCTTTCTCTTTCTGACAATTTCGAAGTCAAGTACAACACAACATAATTATGTCTTGCCCATAAGTACATAAGCCATAGCTAGAAGCCTGTTCAAGGGGATATTTTCCCTAGAGTTAACATCGGTGCCGTCTCTACTTCCTCAAAAGTCCTTCCGATGAGACTACAAATCGAGGTCCCGTGTACATACGCACGCAGAACATCTTGGCGTACGGAAGAGTTGGCCGTTTGTGCCAGTGGGAACGGGTGACAAAATAACAAAACCACATGCAACCTGGGACTGGATGTGGAAAAGAACACGAGTGATCAGCCGCCATGGTGCAGTGATTTGCGCCTTGGGTTAGGACAGGGAGGTCCTGGGTTCGAATCCCATAAGAGTTATAGGGATTTTTTCAGACTCCGGCTGGCATCTAACCAAAGCGAGTGTATTCTGGGCTCAATGGGAAGACTGGGACCACACAGGCAAGCTTCATCCACTTTATTTATCTGTATTTATATTTTATTTGTTCTTTTATTTCGAGGATGCGAGTTGAAGAGTGTTGCTCAAATCACCTGACCAAGCCTGCAGGTGTCTATGTTCTCGGGCCGGTTGATATGTTATGATAGTAAGCATAGAATACAACCCTGACAAGTAGTCTTAAAGCATATGCACTTACATAGCAGCATCATTACGTCATCCTCATTATCATTGATCATCATGCAATAATACAAATTGCCTCTGATTCAGTGGCCCCAGTTGCTTTGGTCTGGTGGTGACCTCAGATTTGGTTTCCCCAAACACTTCTGTACCTGTGGTGAGTTTGTGTCTTCGGGGATTGGAGGTTCACTGGAGACGGTCGTTGGAGGGTCGTTGTAGTGGTCGCCACCTCGGACGGGTGACTCACTCAGTCTGACCCCTCGACTGAGCTAATACCGTCGTTAGTAGGGGGCTTAGTAGGTTGTGTCCTACATGGGTTAGCTCAGAACAGGCACCATGTGAACACCACCACAAACATGCTCTGTGCTGATGTTCCTGCCTTGAACTGTGTATGCAGATGACCGGAAGGAAAATGATTCACAAAATAAATCGCATCTGTTCTTTATGTTGATTATGGTGTGTGCGTGCGTGCGTGTGTGCGTGTGTGCGTGTATGTGTGTGTGAGTGCGTGCGTACGCGTGTGTGTAGTGCTTGTTGCAGTTATAATGTCTGTCATGCTTGAGTTAGATTGTGATTGCAGTGAAGTAGCAATACTATTTTGTCTGTTTGTTATTGTATTTTATGATCTTGCTGTTTAAGTTTGTTTTCGTGCTTGCCTGCTCGCTTGCTTTCTTGCTTGTGTGTCTTGTTTTGTTTGTTTTGAAAATAAAATCAAAATTTTCATTTTCAAACCCGTTTAAAATTGCTCCAAAGTATTTGAAGATCAAGTCTTTATGTCAGCACAAAAAGATATATATTCTTTCTTTTTCAAATGTTTTTGAAACACTGCATAATTATGTACACGAGTTCGAAACCTTTTTATACATTTTCTTATGTGTCATTCGTATTTTTACACTAATTTTGTATACTTATTAAGCTTTATGTTTCAATTTGTACACAGAGATGTTGTTATAAGTTTCATAAGTTCCTTGCACATACGTTAAAACCTGTACCACCTTTCGAAAAAGTAGGCCGTGTTAGTAGGACTGGATGCTGGTGTAGACCTAGATTTAGTTCATTAAGCTGATCAGGCAGTAATTCTGATAATGTTGGGAGGTGTGGGTTGTTTTTAAACTTCGAAGTGTGATGATTGGTGACTGGGTTCATTCCGTGACTGTTGTCTGTGAACACAAGCTAGGAGTTGTTCACCAGCTCTGTGCCAGCTTTTTCTATCCTCAGCAATCTAAGCCAAAGATCTTTGCAACGGTAGCTAGGTCCAAGTTTAGTAACGCGTTGTGCGCGTTTTCCTTTCGAAAGGGGCTATAAACAGCATGACTGGATTTGTTCCTCCCAAAGGGAAATAATTAAGACAACTCCGTCACAATAGAAAGAATGTTGAAAAAAGTATTTCTTTAAAAGAAATTAAAAAGCAAAACTAGAGAAAAAATGAAACAGTAAGAGAAAGAAGGAAAGAATGTGGTAGAAAATTAAAAAAAATATCTTGAAAAAAAGTAAAACAAACAAGCAAAAGATTAAAAAAAACCAACAAGTAAACAAACATGCGTAAAAGGTAAAGGTGTCCCATACCCGATGCGGTTGTTGGGAAACAAGGCATCAGAGACCTCAGCCTCTCTAGGAGCCAGCATATTGAAGGCGCCACCCATGTCCTCCCCATCACTGCTTTACCTTCCCTGAACCTAAAGAGGGCTGGTACCCATTTGTAGCTGGGTGAACTGGGGGACTGTACTGAAGCAAGGCATGCAAATGGACACCCATCCACTTGGTAACCACGCTCAATGCTGCTTAACCTTATTTTGGGGAAAGCGAGTGCTCTGACCAATTACATATCCCCTTTAACATGGTACTTATGTACTAACAAACAAAGAACACACACACACACACACACACACATATATATATATATATATATATATATATATATATATATATATATATAATAAAATATATACACAAATTAGCATCCAGGTGGTCTTGGAATGAAGGCAGTGAGGAGTGGTTTTGTTATCACTCTAGATGACTAATGTGCCGACTGAAATTCGCAGCTTCTTATTGGGAAAGTCAGATTCCAATATTTCCACAAGGCCGCAAGTTGTGACTTCAGGCACCCATCCGAATGATGAAAGATCTTGATGAAGAGAGGATTAAGGTGGGGACTAGCTGGCTGGCTGACTGGTTTGTGTTTGTCTGTATGGGTTGGCTGTGGTAATTGGAGTTTTAACATCTCTGCCTGTCTGTCTGCCTCTCTCTCTCTGTGCCCGCGCACGCACACACACACGCACACACACATTTTCTGTGCTATAAAAAGAAACAAGCCACACTTAGGAAATAATTTTAATTGTCAACTTTTTTCCCCCTCCACATTTTTTTAGTCTTTGTTTTTTTGTTACACTATTAAACGGGGGAAAAACTGAGAAATGGACAAAGAAGGGACACTCATAATCAAAGGAAACAACAAAAATGAAAATATCGCCTGAACTTCCTCCTCATCATGATTACCCTCACCTGCCAGAACCATTATTTCTACTGTCATACTGTACTACATCAACAACAGCAGTAGCAGCAAAAGTAAAAATAAAAGACAACCAGAGCCATGTACAACAATATCAAAATGTATATTTTCAACAACACCAAGAGCAGGATATCAAATCACAAAACTGGAAATGTTCCTTCAGCTCTCAAAACTGCTTTAGTCACACCACTACTCAAAAAGCATGACCTTGACCCTAACATTCTGAAGAATTACAGACCTGTTTCCAACCTACCTTTTATCTCTAAAGTCCTTGAAAGAGTAGTTCTGAAACAGCTCAATAACCACCTTCTCTCCAACGGTCTTCTTCCTGCGTTTCAGTCTGCCTATCGCGCCAACCACAGCACTGAAACCACCCTAGTTCACACCTTAAACATGCTTCTACTTGCTTCTGATTCAGGGAAAATCTCCCTCCTCACTCTACTCGACTTATCTGCAGCCTTCGACACTATTGATCACTCTAGTCTTCTCTCCCATATTCAAGAAACGTTTGGTGTTAATGGTACAGCCCTCACCTGGTTTAGCTCCTACCTGATTGACCGATTCCAGACAGTCACAGTAAACAAGATTCAGTCAGTACCTGCCAGACTGGAATGTGGAATCCAGCAGGGATCAGTTCTGGGCCCTGTTCTTTTCGCTCTCTACACCGCTCCACTGTCACATATAATTAACCGTCACTTTTATGCAGATGACTCTCAGATTCTAAGCAGTGACACTCCTGAAAATCTGCCTTCTCTCTTGACAAATATGGCCAACTGCTTTCAAGATATCCAAAACTGGATGATACAGAACAAGTAACAACTAAACGCTGATAAAACTGAAGCCATGATTGTAAGGACCAAACACAAACTCTCTTCCATTACAACAGCTTCAAAAGATTTCGGCAATACATCAGTCCCTCTATCTACTGCTGTGAAGTATCTAGGGGTCATTATCGACAACACACTGTCTATGCAAAAATTCATCACCCAGACCTGCCAGTCAAGCTATCAATTACGGCGCATTAGTGCAATTCGAAAGTACCTGTCCACACACGCAACATCCAAACTCGTGGCATCTCTCATTCTTTCACATCTGGACTACTGCAATTCTCTTTTGGCTGGTCTGCCAGCATCATCTATCCACTCCCTTCAACGTGTACAAAACTCTGCAGCTCGACTAGTCCTCAGAAAGAAAAAATCGGAGCTCATTACCCCTCTCTTTCGATCTCTCCACTGGCTGCCTGTGCCACAAAGAATAACTATAAGATCAGTACTCTCTGTTACAAATGTCTCCACAAAACAGCACCCTCCTATCTCTGTGAATGTCTCCACCTGTACACCCCTTCTCGTTCACTTCGCTCTGCTGCAGATTCCGTGTGCTTACGAATACCTAGATTCAGCCAGTCCACCGTCGGCCGTCGCTCTTTCTCTGTTTCTGGTTTATCGATTTGAATGGCCTCCCTATCTCTCTTACCTGTCAGACTGGAATGTGGAATCCCGCAGGGATCAGTTCTGGGAGGTTCAGAAGGAAGGTGGCAGGATGGTTAAGACGTTTGCCTGCCAACAAGTAAACCGTGAGGTTCTGGGTTCGATTCCCAGCCTCGCCCTTTCTTCCCAGTTTGACAAAAGTATCGAACTGAATGTCAAAGTCCTTCGGATGAGACTATAAACCGAGGCCCCGTGTGCGAACGCATGCAGAACATCTTGCGCACACGTTAAATCCTGTTCCGCTTTTCGAATGAGTAGGCCATTGTGTGCCGGTGGGAACAGATGACAAAATTTACAAAACCGTATACACACGGGGACTGGATGTAAAAAAACACATGAGTGCTTATTCCATTGTCCTCGATATAAAAAATATGTCATCGGAGCGCTTTGGTTTGTTGCTTTACAAGATTCAGCGCTATATAAATTTCATACATTATTATTATTATTATTATTATTATTATTATTTTATATATTATTTTTATATCATTATTTCATAGCTATCCCTGCTTTTCAACAGCCAAAAATTCCATTACCCTGCCAAAGTGCATAACCTGTGTGTGTGTGTGTGTGTGTGTGTGTGTGTGTGTGTGTGTGTGTGTGTGTGTGTGTGTGTGTGCATTTGGACTTGTTAGAAATATTACTTGCTATTGGTTGCATGACTGTGTAAGAATGAGTTGAGTGCAAGCGCTTTGATTTGTCTGTGCAAGATACAGCGCTATATGAATTCCATATATAATTATTAAAACAAAAACAAAAATGGCGGGGTAAAATGACACACGTGCAGCGTTTATAGTACTGCCCTTGCATCTACTCATCCAACTACTACTACTGGTGTCTCTGCCTTGCTTTTTTCCCCCTGACACCTCTTCTTGATTATTTTCTGCCATCTTCATTCATTCTCCGCCTTTTTTTCCAGAAAGTCTTTAAAGGTAACAATTCTCTCTCACACTGAAATCGGACCCACTGGGTCTGATTTGTCAGGTTCTCAAGAGCAATGCAGCACGTTTTCGCTCATATGACAGACAATAATTGCTGTCTGAGTGTTTGAAGAAGAAGAAGGAAAAGAAGAAAATTATAGTAACTGCGAAAACTCAGTGTTCACTGGGTATAGACAGTTATTGTGGGTATATTAGAGACATTTCTGTAATAAAAAAAACAACTTAAATACTGTAGATATGATAAGAAAACTTAATAACAAAACTCACAGTAATCAGTGGATATACGACATCAAACATTACTGTGGGTACAGTGGGAAACTCACAAGAATCAGTGGATCAACAGAATTGTTTTGGGTTTGATTAAAAAACTCATAATGATCAGCGGGTATTTAGAAGATTATTTAGGGTATAATGGACAAAACTCTCTAAATCATTGGATAAAGACAACTGCTTTATAACCACTCATCTTTGACACTGTGTGGTTTCTACATTGAGACGAAAAATCTTTTTGATAAAACGAGAAGAAGAAGGAAAGGCAACGTGTTTATACTTTTTTCTCTCTGATATGATCCGTGCAGAGAAAACCCATGTGAAAACAAATAGTGCCAATGGCATCAGCACTGACATTACTGCAGACGGCAAGAAAACTAAGACCGTCCATAACTTTAAATACCTGGGAGCTAAGGTATCGGATGGAGGATCAAAACCTGAAATTCTCTCCAGAATAACCCAGACCACAGCTGCAACGACCAAACTGAAAGTCCTCTGGAACAACAAGAACAATGCCATCAGCTTCAAGATCACACTGATGTGTGTCCTGGTCATGTCCATATTTGTTATGCATATGAAACCTGGACCATAACAGCAGATACTGAAAGAAGGATGCAGGCAATGAAGATGAGATGCCTTTACAAACTCCTTAGTTTCTCATACAGAGATCACATTTTTAACAAGAAAGTGGAAACCAAAACTGAAAACACCGCCGGGCCATATGAAGAGCTCCTGACTTCAGTGGAAAAAAAAGCAAACTGAAGTAATACGGACATGTCATACAAATATCTGGACTAACTAAGACTACAGGGAACAGTATAAGGATTTATTTTATTTTATTTATTTATTTAACTGAATAAGCACTCATTCGCACACGTGGCTTTTATAGTCCTCGTTGTAGGGTAAATTTTGACATCATTTCGATTCTCGTCAAACTGGACTAACTAGTTCGAAGCGAATGAACCCAACCGCGGCTAGATTGTTTGCAACGTCTTAACCATCCGCCACCTTCCTTCAAGACACGAAGGCTTTAGGCAACAGAGAAAACGATTGAGTATCAACACGAGAAAGAGCTGGCTTGGATGGAAACTGCTGCAAACAGCGATGACCATCTGAGGCGACTGAAACAGTTGCGACCCTGTCAGAAGAGCAGAGGCATGTAAGGTAGAAAACGATGGGAAGCTAATCAAGATGCACTGTTTGTGGCACTGCTCTCCATGCCAAGGGTCAGGGGAGTCCTGAGACAGCGTTCCAATGCCAGGTTAAGGATGGACACGGCTAGGTTGCACTGTACAGGCACGTAGTAGTTACAACTACACTGACTCACTTTTTTCTTCTAAAAGGAGGGCAAGCTCAGTCCCTCACCCTGGGCAGTGTACGATGCCAGGCCAAACACGGACCTTAGACTGGACATGCATTATATGCAAGTAAGCTAAACAACTCGTAAAAAAAAAAAAGATGATGGACAAACTCATTGTCTTCCCGCTATGGTCCATGTGTCACATGCATGCAAACACGTGGACTTGGAGAAGGAGGATCATGTCATTATCATCAGGTGTGGCGGCTAACACCAAACTCGGTGATGCTGACAGATGAGGTGATTGGTAACATTGGTAATTCTATGAAATTTCGCAGTTATGGTTGACTATCCACATAAGGCTTATCTTAGGTTTGTGGTAAGGATAGAGAAATAATAATTATATGCTTTTAAGAGAGGGGAAGTAAGTGCTTCTCATCTATTCTATCCCAATGTACATGTTTATCATATAGATGTTAATATTAAATTAAAAAAACCAGTGCAATTTTCAGCTGAAAAAATGTGATTCATGAATGATAATTATACCAAATGTAACATCGTTTTCCTGATAAATTGTATGCAGTAGTTCTCATGTTTTCAGCTAAAAATTAATATTGTGTTTCCAGAACCTAATGCCGTGCTCATCCTTTTGAAAAACAGGTGGTAGTTGAGGCTGGTTATTCAAGAGCAGACGTTCCGTGTTAGCTGGCGAGACTTTTCATTGATGTGTGTTGAATTGTGAACGTGTTGTGAGAACCATTTTCCAAATATGGGTAGCTGTGCTGATTGCTAAAGCTGAATCTGGACTGTACTGATGCCTAAGCGATGTTCATACAAACAGGTGCCAGGAAAAGCTGGGTGATGGCAATGAAAGAGAAGCAACTCCAGATTGATGAAGCTCTCCATGTCACTGGCATGTCACCTGAGGTCTGGACAGCCATGTGAACGGGCACGTAAGTCATTTCAAGATCGCACATGACAGGTTTCAATTGGTCTCGGTAATATATTAGTATCATCCTACCACATAGTGTCCATTTGCCTATTATAAGATCATCCAGCTTGTCTTGTGTAATGTTCAATAATGAATGAGAGGTGGTGTTCAGAAAAGTGGATCTCCAAACTTTTGACAATTTCAATAGCACAATCTCTTGCATGTCCATGAGCAGAGAGATTCTTGCTTTCCAGTAGCAGTTATCCTCGCTGTGGTAAGCAAACGCTTCATGAACGCTAAAATTGAAATTTGTTTTGGCTAATTCTTGTTGCACATCATTCGAAAACTGGATGGTCAGATCAGACTTCAAGGATTGAGTACTGTGCTCTACAGCTGAAACCAGGTCGTCAAAAGAATGACACGTCATGTAAATGTCCATGATGACATAACCAAGATCTTCTCTGCATTCGCCCTTGATGACAGGCATAAGTTTGATACACTGGTCAGCAAAGCACACTTCGCCTGTTGGCTCTTCTTCCATGTCACCGTCACTGTCCTCCACGACTTCAGCCTCTATGACCTCCTGTGAGTTGGTCACATGGAGACTCATGGTAGTGTTGTCAGTCTCTGAGCTGCTATGTGGATTATTGCTGTGCACTATGTTTTTCCAAGCCATGTGGATGTTGAATACTGTATCCACATCAGGAAGGGTTGTGGGGTCTGTGCTCTGAGCTAATACCACGGCTGTCAGACGGCACGTCAACCTTGCCCACTTAAAAGGGGAAAAGGCGCTGGAGCTTGTGGACAGCTGGACAGATGCCACGGCTTGATTCAGTAGCGGGGACTCCCAGTTCAGAAGTGTTTGAAACTCGAAACGACTTTTATCATCTAAAACCTTTTCAAATTTTACAGCTTGTATCATGCTCACTTGCTCTCTCGAAATATTCTTGTGGATCATATAACACAAAGCGCAAGCCAGACTAAGAATCGAACGAGATGTCCTCCAAACATAAATACACCGGGTGCTAATGTTTTGCAAAGTCGACTCAAATTCGGACAAGGACAGGTAACCGAGTCAAAGTGTTCTCGAGGTAAGCAACTTCGTGGCAAGATGCCATCAGGTGGGTAGGGTAAGGTTGTAGCGTTGTTGTCCTGAGCAAGGCGCAGAACATCACTGACATTTTTGGGAGGATTTGCGTGACGCATTTTTCGACTATCAAAGGTAAGTACTCAGCTTCCAGGTAAGAGCATTAGTTACCTGCCCCCCGTTACACAAAAAACAGTACAAATTAGCAAAATGCAAACCGCTAACATTGTCGGTGACTGGTAATAACTGAACCAGGTCATCGTTTCCTAACTGTTCTACAGGTGTTTCACACTTCTCCACTACTTTGTCTTCTTCAATCAGTTGCCCGCCATACAAAAACGAAGTCATGGGAAATGGCGTCCCCAAATAGAGACACTTAGAAATCAGGTGAGCACGATGACGACACTCGGTCATTCGTAAGGCAGCAGTCAGGTTGGCCGGCTGATGGACCTCAGTACCCAAGCTGGCGGCAGCGCCGACCAACAAAGAGGATCCCGCCACCTGAGGCAGTCCTGACGTTCCGTGACCACGGTCCCAGCCTGCAGTCACTCGGCTCCTCCACTCCTCTGGTTCTGGCAGCAAAGTGACAAACTGGTCCAGCCTCTCCCCAGGAACCGCTCGTGACAAGTTATCCACCTTCAGGTCACTGAACCCTGACCTAGCCATGCTGAAGTTGAGGTCAGAGGAGTTGGCAGGACGAGGCATGTCAGGACGAGGTATGTCAGGACGAGGCATGTCAGGACGAGGTGTGTCAGGTTGAGGCATGTCAGGACGAGGCATGTCAGGACGAGGTATGTCAGGACGAGGTGTGTCAGGACGAGGTATGTCAGGACGAGGCATGTCAGGACGAGGCATGTCAGGACGAGGCATGTCAGGACGATGTGTGTCAGGACGAGGTATGTCAGGACGATGCATGTCAGGACGAGGCATGTCAGGACGAGGCATGTCAGGACGAGGTATCTCGTCGCCTGAAGGGGTAGGAACAGGTGACGAGTTGGTTTCCTGCTGCTGTTCTTTCACCTGTGGAGGTGGGACGGTAGTTGGGTAATATGCTGTCAGGTCGGTGGAAGCTATGACGGCGGCCAGGTGGGGACAGAAGGTGGGAAAGTCGTCACAGCAGTCTTGGTACAGGGAGCAGCGCTGATCACAGGCACACCCTATCTGTTTGTAAGCCTCGTCACACCTGTAACGGGCAGAGTGGGGCTGTACAAGCTTGCTGCGTCGTCGTCATCATCATCATCATCATCATCATCACCGTCGTCGTCGTCGTCGTCGTCATCATCATCATCATCATCATCATCGTCGTCGTCGTCGTCGTCGTCGTCATCATCATCATCATCATCATCTTCATCAACGTCATCATCCTCATCCTCATGACCATGATCATTATCCTCCTCCTGCTGCTCCTCCTCCTCCTCATCATCATCAGCAGCAGCGTGACTATCAACAATAAAATCATCATTATCCTCTTAACCATCACTATCATTGTCATCGTCGTAAGCGTTGGTGTCATTTTGTGTGTCCTAATCATTCATTTATTTATTATTTTATATCGAGGATAATGGAAAAAGCACTCATGTGCTTTTTTTACACCCAGTCCCCGTGTGTATGCGGTTTTGTAAATTTTGTCATCCGTTCCCACCGGAACACAATGGCCTACTCTTACGAAAATCGGAACAGGATTTAACGTGTGCGGAAGATGTTCTGCATGCGTTCGATAAACGGGGCCTTGGTTTATAGTCTCATCGCCAGACAAGTCATCCAGCAGCATTGCAGGACTCCTTCTGGTTGGTGGCCTTACATTGGCTTAACGCCAATCACTATGTGGACTGCTGGCCTGAAAAGGTACCCAAAGTGCGCAAACCCAGCATAAATCAGTCAAGAGTCCAGGGCCTAGTGCTAAGATTAGCGCGCCTGCTGGTTTTACCAAGTCCAAGTGTGGTCAGTTCCTGCTGTGACTGGCACCAGCTTGGCTGGGCTGGCATGGAGTGGACAGCAGCTGAGTAGTCAAGTCAAGTCAAGTCAAAAACGCTTTAATCATTCCATGAAGGGCAAATACAATACTGACAGGCACATTGATGCGTATACTTATTTTCAAAGACATAAGAAAGATGGGGAAAGTGACAGTTGTGTGTACCCCAGATTTTGAGCCTAAATGGGCTTGTGTGTGGAAAGGTTGCACTGAGTAGTATGAGCATTGCAGCTCTGGAGAAGTCACGAAAAAAACAACAATAAAACGAGGCAGCGAGATGTCACCACCCCCACCAATCACTCCCACCCCCCTTCCCCCACCGCTACCACCACCACCACCACCACCACCACCACCACCACCACCACCACCACCACCAAAGCTACATAAACAACAACAAAAAGGATATGTATCTAACGGCCTATCGGACAAGCCACGCGCACTGCTTTGATTATCAACAAGAGGGGGTTTCTTGCTGTTGTTTGTTGTTGTTGTTGTTGTTGTTGTGTGTGTGTTTACCATTACAGTCCTTCATCAGCCAGAGTCTGGGGGCTGCAGCTGGGTTTCTTTGCACAGAGCAAGAGCGATCCCTGAGACACACTGACCTGTCCTGGCATGTCCATGGGCTCAAGTCGTGATCCGGTATAATATCTCGCATGGTAGTGCTGCAGTTCCAGAGACCCAAACTCATCGTCCAGTGCAGCAATGCTGTCACCAGCAGCAGCAGCCGCAGCAGCAGCCGCAGCAGCAGCCGCAGCAGCAACTGAGGCATCATCCCCAGTTGCTGTGGTGATCTCCACACCTCAAAATAGTCTCTGCATCAAGAAGAGAAATCAACATGGTGCACTGAAGATGGGGAGGAAGGGGGGGGGGGGGTTGGTTAGAAAAAACACCGGGCTCTTATGAGATTTGAACCCGCGACCCTGCAGCCAGTAACAAAAAGCACTCACCACTGCACCCCGGTGACTGGGCAATGCAAGTATTTTTGTCAGAACTGATGTTTATTTGAGCTGTGATGTTAAAAAAAACCCCTGACAGCTGGAGATACCTGTATAGTCACCAAGGCTGATTGGTTGGTTGGTTGGTTTGATGATTGGTGGGTAGGTTGCATGGTTGGTTGGTTGGTTCAGTGGTTGGTTGGTTGGTTGGTTGGTTCAGTGGTTGGTTGGTTGGTTGGTTCAGTGGTTGGCTGGTTGGTTCAGTGGTTGGTTGGCTGGTTCAGTGGTTGGTTGGTTGGTTCAGTGGTTGGTTGGTTGGTTGGTTCATTGGTTGGTTGGTTGGTTGATTGGATCATTTATTGATAAAATAATTACCTGGTTAATTGATTGTTAGACTTGTTCATTGTTTATATTTACTGAGTTACTGATTCAATTATTCATTTAATTTTCTTCTCTAACGTTCTGTCATCAGCCGGATCAAATTGATGAAAAAAAGATACGAACCCCCCCCTCCCCCCCCCCCTCCCCAGTGCATTTTATCAGTATCTTGCTACCATGAATTTGATCTGGCTGAAAAAATCCCAACACAAAGATCAGAGATGATGACAACGAATGTCACAAATGTTGCTTCCTTTCTTTGACTGATGGCAAAATCAGAAAATCAATTGTTGTTTTTTGAATTTTTTTTCTGTGATCAGTAGCTTACGAGCGAGCTTACGAGCGAGCGAGCGAGCGAGCGAGCGAGAGAGAGAGAGAGAGAGAGAGAGAGAGAGAGAGAGAGAGAGAGAGAGAGAGAGAGAGAGAGAGATGGAGAGAGGAAAGAGAGACAGAGAAAGGACATGAGAGAGAGAGAGAGAGAGACGGGGGGAGGGAGAGGGGGGGAGGGGGGGGGGGGGGGGGGGGGGGGGGGGGATACAAACATACACACGCAACCCACGCACCTACACGCGCGCGTGCGCAAACATACACATCAGGATTGTTGGCATTTTTGTTGTTGATGGCTTAGTAATAATAATGATATCATTAGTAATAACATATATGGTAACAGTAATGATGATATTAATTATAATAGTAATAATTCAAAATGATAATAACGATAACAATAATAATCATAACAAGAACAACCACAACCTAAACCACAGCAAGAAGAAGAAGAAGAACAATAACAAAATAATAATGATAATGATAATAATAATAATAATAATAATAATATAATGATAATCATGATAATGCTGCTGATGCTGCTGCTGCTGCTGCTGCTGCTGCTGCTGCTACTACTACTACTACTAACGACAACAACAACAAACAAGAACGAGAACAAAAACAACAATAATAATAATGGTGATTGCAATAATGATAATGATGATGTTGATGATGATGATGATAATAATAATAGTAGTAGAAGTAGTAATAGTAGTAATAATAGTAATAGTAGTAATAATAGTAATAATAAGAAGAAGACGAAGAATGATAATGATGATGATGATGATGATGATGATAATAGCAACAACAATAACAACAACAACAACAATAATAATAATGATAATATAATAACAACAACAACAACAACAACAACAACAACAACAACAACAACAACAACAACAACAACAACAACAACAACAACACACAGCAACAACAAACAACAAACAACAAACAACAATAATAATAATAATAACAACAACAGCAACAACAACAATAATAGCAAATATATTGGTTATTCAGTGCGCCGCCTGCAAACAAAGTATTGAATTTGAACTCTTGACTTTCACACCCACGAACCCACGCTCCCCCCCCCCCCCCCCCCCCACACACACACACACACACTCATACATACTTTTAAAAAAAAAGGAAGATACTTACAAGAAAGCGTAGACAACGACGTCGACGTCAGGAAACTGGAAAAGGCCGACTCTCCTTCAGCCACAGACATACAGACAGACACACAGACAGACACACACAGACAGACCCACAGACTGTGGCAACGGCCAAGCAATGCGCTGACGTGTCGTGTCGTGTCGTGTCGTGGCGTGCCGTGCCGTGCCGTGCCGCCCAATGCAGCAGGGCTGTCTTGCGTTGTAAGCTAGCGTTGCAGCAAATGCACAGCAGGTCCTGGCGGATAGATGGAGGAGAACGGGTGTCTTCTTTATATATACATATACCCAAGCAGCTTCACTGTCCCACGACTTCAAGTCTTCAGTCAGTATAGCCCTTTTGCAAACCCACCGACGTCGAAATTTATTGGTTCCAAAACCTGACTCAAGCCTCATCAGACCAACTCCCCCATCCCCACCCTCTCTAAAAAAAAAGAACGGGGGACGGGATAGCATAGTGGTTAGAACATTGCGCTCGCAACCTGACGACCCGGGTTCGATTCCCGTTCAAGGGGATATTTTTCTCCCTGGAGTTAACATCAGTGCAGACTCCACTCTCCCCAAAAGTCCTTCGGATGAGACTATAAACCGAGGCCTCGTGTGCGAACGCACGCAGAATATCTTGCGCACACGTTATATTCCGTTCCACTTCTCGTAAGAGTAGGCCATTGTGTGCCGGTGGGAACAGATGACAGAATTTACAAAAACTGCATACACACGGGGACTTGATGTAAAAAAGCACACAAGTGCTTATTCCAGTATCTTCGATATAAAAGAATAAATAAATAAATAAGATAAAAGAGGAAAAGAAAAGAAAAAAAAGAAAGGAAAACTTTTTTTACCCATTCTCTCTCTCTCTCTCTCTCTCTCTCTCTCTCTTCTCTCTCTCTCTCTCTCTCTCTCTCTCTCTCTCTGTGTGATGTCTCTCTGTCTGTGCGTGTTGAATAAAATTGATGTTTAAAAAATGTTTGGTGTATCTTAATGATACATAGTGTAGTTTGAGCCGAAATATATAACAGTATTGCTCTGTGTTGTGTTACAAAGTGTTGTGTTGTATGATGTTTTATGGTGTTGTGTTGAGTTACGTTGCTTTATATGGTATGGCATGGCAGGGTATGGTATGGTATGGTATTATTTGGTATGGTATGGCATGATATGGTATGGTATGGTATGGCATGATATGGTATGGTATGGTATGCTAATGTTTGGTATGGTATGGCATGACATGGTATAGTATGGTATGGTATAAAATAGTATGGTATAGTATGGTATGGTATTGTATGGTATGGTAATCGGTTGTGGTAGCGAGAACAGTATTATGTCGTAATGTACCGTATTGTGCTGCATTGCATTATATTGCATTGAATTACATTGCATTTTTGTATTGGCCCTGTATTGTTTTATATTGCATTGTATTGCGTTGTATCGTACTGTAATTTATTGTATCGCATTGTATCGTATTGTCTCTTAAAATGCTACGCTGACCATTGGTCAAAGTGCCTATACTTTTCTGCCAACTATATTAAAGTCATAGGGGTCATTGCATAGTGGGGAAGAACAAACTGTAAAAGGTGGCCACCTGCTTTCGCTCACGCGCGCGTGCGCGTGCACGCACGCACACACGCACGCACGCACCGCACACACAATCACACACACATCTTGCGCACACGTTAAAACCTTTGTCTAATATGACTGGATGCGAATAGACGTTAAACTGAAGATATTACTACTTAAAAACATGTTTTTGATTTGTTTTGTTTTCGTTTTTGTGTGGATTTTGCTGCCTCGTATTCTGTCACATCCCCGTCCTGCTGTTCTCACTCCGCTCATCCCAATCTCCCCGCCACAGCCATACCCAGATTGGTTATGTCTTGTCCCCAGGGTCGGAAATCCACAGGGAGTTCATCAATATCAGGCCGCCGTGGGGCCACCAGCCAGAGGAGCGTTGCATTGCTGCTGGGTTACTTTGATGGTGTTCATTGGTGCCTGTTCTGAGCTAACAAACATATGACACCACCTACTAAGCCCCCTACTAACGACAGTATTAGCTCAGTCGCGGAGCCAGACTGAGTTGCCCACCCGAGGTGGCAACCACCACAACGACCCTCCAACAACCGTATTCCCAGAACCACCAACCCCAAAGGCTTTGACACAAACTCACCACAGGCACAGAAGTGCTTGGGGAAACCGAATTTGAGGTCAACATTAGACCAGAGCAAACGGGACCACCGAATTAGAGGCACATTTTTTTTATTGCATGATGATCAATGATAATAAGGATGACGTAATGCTGCTGCTGTGGAAGTGCATATGCTTTGAGACTACTTGACAGGATTGTATCTACGCTTACAATCATAATATATCCCGACGTCAACCGGGCCGAGAGATACAGACACCTGCAGTGTTGGTCAGGTAATTTGAGCAACACTCTTTAAACTCGCATTCGTAAAGTAGATGAAGCTCGACTATGTGGTCCCAGTTTTTCCCACTGAGCCCACAGCGGACTCATTCTTGATAGAAGCCGGCCGAAATCCGAAAAATCCCTATGATTCTTATGGGAATCAAACCCGCGACATTCCAGTCCGAAATCCAAGGCGCTAACCTCTGCGCATTGGCGGCTGGTACTATTTAAAAACCTATTCTGCCTTTTGGAAGAGTACGTCTTTTATGCCTGTGGGAATGGATGACAAACTGTACAAAACCACACGCACACTAGTATTGCACAAGTACAAAAAGCGTACGAGTACCTATTCCATTATCCTCAAAATAAAAGAAAGAGAAAAAAAGAAGAGCACACAAACAGAGTGACATATAAAAACTGGGATAACGTAGGAAATCCCTAGGTAATGTCTTCTCTTCTCTGCGTAGGGCCTGGTCCTCTCCAGTATTTCCATGGACCCCTAGTAATGGAGTCCAACGGTTACAACCCCTCGGTTATGGCGTATATCCTTTCAAGATACAAACACTGTACTTGCAGCGCTGGTCATGTGAATTTGTGCAACATTCTGGCAAATCTGCCTCGGATGCATCCTCGCTCCAATTACCACGGTCAACTCATACAGTACAGACACACAAAAACCAGACAGACAGCTACTTAACTGATCAGCCAATCCCCCCACCCGTAATCCTCTCTTTATCAAGATCTTTCATCATTCGATGGGTGCCTGAAGTCACAACTTGCGGCCTTGTGGAAAAACTGGAATCTGATTTTTGCCTGAATATGCTGCACATTTTTAGTCGGCACAATAATTATAATTATATACGGTGACACAAACACGCCTCACCGCCTTCATTCCTGAGACCACCTGGGTGCCAGTTCGTGTAGTGTCAGTAATATGTAATAATAATAATAATAATAATAATAATAATGATAATAATGATAATAAAAGGAATTTATATAGCGCTATATCTTGTATAAAACAAATCAAAGCGCTTACACACACACACACACACACACACACACACACACACACACACACACACACATATATATATATATATATATATATATATATCCCATGCTCTTTGTGTGTTCGTTGATTAGTACACGTTTTTCTATATTTCTCTCTCTCTCTTTTTTGTTGCTTGTTTATTTTACTTTCTAGGTGTTTCTTAATCCCTTTCTATTTTTATTTCTTTCTGTCATATGCTGTATCATTTACTTTTTTCTTTCGCTTTTTTTCCTTTCTGTTATAAATTATTGTTTTCAAGATTCTTTCTTTTGTGAGGGGCTTGTCTTAATTTGCTCCCTTTGGAAGGCACAAAATGAAGTGGTACAGTTACAGCCCCTTTCGAAAGGGAAACGCGCACAACGCGTTACTAAAATGGGACCTAGCTGCTGTTGCAAAGATCTTTGGCTTAGATTGCTGAGGATAGAAAAAGCTGGTACAGAGCTGGTGAACAACTCCTAGCTTGTGTTCACAGACAACAGTCACGGAAGGAACCCAGTCACCAATCATCACACTTCGAAGTTAAAAACAACCCACACCTTCCAACATCAGAACTACTGCCTGATCAGCTTAATGAACTAAATCTAGGTCTACACCAGCATCCAGTCCCCCGGCACACATGGCCTACTCTTCTGAAAGGTGGTACAAAATTTACCTTATGCGCAAAAAATCTGATGAAAACGTATACCATTTTCTGTTTAAAAATAGAAACATAAAGCTCAACAAAAATACACAAATTAGTGTAAAAATACAAGTGAGACCTAAGAAAATTCATAAAAGGGTCTCAAACTCGTGGAAATAAATATCCAATGTTTCAAAGGTATTTGAAAAAGAGACACAATGTACCTGTCTGTGCTGACATAAACATTTGGTCCTCAAATACTTAGGAGCAATTTCAAGCGGGTTTGAAAATGAAACTTTTGATATTTCGCTTTATAACGAAAAAAACAAACACACAAGCAAGAAAGAAAGCGAGAAAACAAAAGGAAACTCAACCAGCAAGATTGTAAAAACAACTACAAACAGACAGCAAAAAATACTGCTACTTCACTGCAATCACAACTAACACAAGGATGACAGACATTGTAACTGCAATATATGCTCAACACTCAACACACACACACACACACACACACACCAACACACACACACACACACACACACACACACACACACACACACCACACACACAAAACACACACCACTAAATGAAGACACACACATACACCATGATCAACATAAAGAAGAGCAGATGTGATTTATTTTGTGAATCATTTTTTCCTCCGTTTACCTTCATACGCAGTTAAAGGCAGAAAAATCAGCACAGAGCATAATTTATCACAACAGAACGATCACAAATTATACCTGTCAAAAAAGGGTTTGTTATAACTTTCTTCATGAAAATATTGGTTATTTTCATCCCAGGCATTACAATTTTTACGTGATATTGCGTGTTTTTTTTTTTTTTTGCCATAGCTTTTGAAGCAGACGTTATGTGGTAAAGATTCACTCACTCACTCACTCACTCATCCCTTGGTCGGGACGACCGTTGGGGTACCCGCACGGACGCTGCAAGTGGACCGCCAAATGGTTATGTCCTGGGCTGCTTTCAGGAGGTTTGGTACAGTGAGGCCGGTCCACTCCTTGATGTTGGATATCCAGCTTTTGCGTGGTCGTCCCTGCCTCCTTGCTCCTTCCACCATTCCCTGCAGGACTGTCTTTGACAGGCTGTTATGCCTTGTTGTGTGGCCAAACCATTTCAGTTTCCTCCGTTTGACTGTATCTAGCAATGGTTCTTGTTTGCCAGCCAGTGCCTCGATCTGCTGCCAGACGTAGTCATTGGTTTTACGGTCTCTGTAGGTGATGTTCAGGATCCGCCTGAGGCACTTCATCTCAAAGGCTTGAATTCGACGTTCTAGATCGGCAGTAAGTGTCCATGCTTCACAGCTGTACAAGGCAATGGATGTGACGAGTGCCTTGTAGAGTCTGACCTTAGTGTGGGTTCTGATGTTGTGGTTTCTCCACACTTTCGCCAGCTTAGTCATGGAGGAGAGTGCCACAGCAAGTCTGATCTTCACCTCTTGTGTGCTCGTACCTTCTTTGGTGATGACTGCTCCAAGGTACTTGAAAGTTTCTACCTCCTCTAGTGTCTCGCCACTCATCTTGATGCTGGTGGGAGTGGTTGGTGTAGTACTGTTCACTAGGATCTTGCTCTTTTCCGTGCTGATCTCCATACCGTGGGCATTGGCTAATGTTTCCAGTCTGGTGGTGAGATCCTGGAGTTCTTCTTCACTGCGGCCCATGAGATCAATATCGTCTGCGAATCGAAGATTGCAGACTGGCCTTCCTCCTATTGTGATTGTGGTCTTGAAGTCAAGGAGGGCCTCCTGCATGATGTTCTCCAGGAACACGTTGAAAAGAACGGGGGATAGCGGGCAGCCTTGTCGAACTCCAACTGAAGTCCGGAAGAAGGTAAAGATTATGAAATTAAAAATTTAGAATAGTAACACCTGTGTTGTATATTTCAACTCTGTATTCTTTTATTATTTTATGTTGAGGATAATGCTATAAGTATTCATGTGCTTTTCCACATCCAAGTCGCAGGGTACGTGCGGGTTTTGTAAATTTTTTCATCGGTTCCCACCGTCACAAATGGCCAACTCTTCCGTGTGCACAAGGTGTTCTGCGTGCGTCTGCACACGGGACCTCGATGTGTATCCTCATGCAAAGGAATCTTGGGAGAGTGGAAACAGCACTGGTGTTAACTCCGGGATAAAATATCCCCTTGAACAGGCTTCTTGGAAGTGGCTTATGTACTTATGCGCATGACATAATTGTGTTGTGTTGTGCTTGACTACGAAATCGTTAGAAAAAAAAGGAAAAGGCCATGTAGGCTTAGGCCTAGGTATCATTATCACACGACGAAACCAAACAGTAGTAAATCAGAAGTTGTTGAACATTCTGATAGCGTTATGCTAGTTCAGACAGGAAGCTTTTAGCAACCAAATATGCCCGCTTTGTCGTTTTTGCATTGAATAATATTCATAATGTAACCTCTATACAACAAACACACTACAATCCGAAAGAAACTGCCACGTTTACACTCATAATTTGTTTGATGCACGTGTATGATAAATGTCAGCCATTTTGACGAAGAAAATATAAACGTAGATTTTTGACACTACTGAAGCTCCATAGTTGATCACAGACATGAATAAGCAGAGAATACTGTTATGCTGCTCAATAAGATCAGCCTAAATGTGCATATAAACAAACAAGAAATCATATCAAAAAACAAATTAAAATAGTCTGTTCTCTCTCTCTCTTTACTTTACAAATTGCCCCTGAAATGGTGAAGTTGTGTCCCATATCTGATGAAAATAAAGAAAAAACCCAGAATATAAAACTTGTATATCTATTATAGTTTCTAATGTCGCAATTTCTCTTTGAAAGAAAAGTATACGTGCATGCGTGCGTGCGTGTGTGTGAGTGAAAAGAAAGAAAAGTAACCATGCAGATCAACCCAGCATAAAAAACTCATCCTGAGAAAAAAAGAAAATTGATATATTTCTCTCTCTCTCTCTCACATAATGAGCTCAGACTTGTTTGTAATTGTTTATACAAACCAAGTCTACTTGAGTTGTTGCTGTTGTTGTTTTTTAAGTTATCAGCACACCCTTACTTATTGAAATGCTACAAATTTCTTCTGTCAAACCTGAGCAATATCCACAAAGCAAACACAAATATCAATGTCACAGCTACCTCACTCATTCAAACAAAAACTAATTGACCACTGACTGACTTGAATCAATACGTGTATTGTTTGTTTGGTAAAGCTAGTTGTCAAAACATGTTGTGTTTCCCATAGCAGCTAAGTTTAGTGTGAGAGAAATTGTTTAGAAAGGTCATTTTGAGGGGTGGAAGGTGGAGAAAAATCTGTTGTCTGCATTAAGAAAATGATTTTACTTGAGGGTATTTCGTTTTTTTAAAAAAATCTTGAATAGGGCTATCATATAATTAAGGCATTTTTGAATGTTTTGTACGTGCAAGATTCACTGGAATAACTACAGTTCTGCGAGAAAAAAAGAATGGTTAAGGTAAAGGTGTCCCATAACCTATAAGGTCGTAGGGGAGCGAGACGTCAGAGACCTCAACTATTCCAGGGGCCAGCATATTGAGGACGGCGCCCATTTCCACCCCCTCGCTGCTTTACCTTCCCAGGCCCTAAAGAGGGCAGGTACCATTTGCAGCTGGGTGAACTGGGGGACTATATTGAAGTCAAGACGCACAAATGGTCACCCATCCACATGGTAGCCACTCTCGATGCTGCATAATCTTGGCTTGGGGAAAACGAGTGCTTTGACCACCGAGCTATCCCTCCCTTAAGGAGGAAGAAGAAATGATCCAGGGAGCATTTCTTGGAAGGGATTTACGTCTTTTTCAGGCCTTAAAAAGAAAGCATTTTTTGAACTGATTATTGTAAGTCAAGATGCACAATGGTCATCACATGTAGTTGATTATAATTTGCTGGGAATAATCGAGTGCTTGACCAGAGACCTTCCCTTAGAGAATGGACGGGACAATTTCTTGTCATTGTAAGGAGGTAATTAGAGTCTTTGTGCTTTGACAAGAAAAGCTTGACACTTTTCAAAATTAATTCATCTTAGATATTCTGGAAATTTGTTGTGAGATTCCTTAGGGGGAGAGAGGCAGAGAGGATCTGCGAATTTCGTTTTGCTCGAGTAGACACATTTTCAATCCCTAGAAGAGTTACGATATTAAGAGAAGAATGTAGTGAGATTACTTGAGCGAGTAGGAGAGAGTAGGAGACGAATGATTCTCAGAGTAGAACAATCAGAGAAGTTAGATTAGAGAGAGAGCAGAGAGAGAGAGAGAGAGAGAGAGGGAGAGCGAGAGAGAGCGAGACAAGAGAGAGAGAGAGGACGACAGAGAGAGAAGAGGAGAGCAGAAGAAGAGAGACACACAGAGACAAGAGAGACAGAGAGAGAGAGAGAGAAAAGAAGAGACAGAGAGACAAAGAGAAGAGAGAGAGAGAGAGAGGGAGCAGAGGAGAGAGACGAGACAGAGAGACGAGAGAGCGAGAGAGAGACAGAGCGAGACAGAGAGAGAGAGAGAGAGAGAGGAGCAGAGAGAGAGAGCAGAGAGGAGAGACAGAGACGAGAGAGAGAGAGAGAAGAGAGAGGAGAAAGAGAAGACAGGAGAGAGAGACAAAGAGAGAGAGAGAGAGAGAAGAGAGAGAGAGAGAGAGAGAGAGAGAGAGAGAGAGAGAGAGAGAGAGAGAGAGAGAGAGAAGCCAACCACGCAGGCGAAAAGTAAACAGGAATATTACTTGACATGAAACATTCACTCTTTCTGTTCGTATCTCCACAAATTATCCCCATTTATGCACCCCCCCCTGCTCCGCCCCCCCCCCCCTTCCAAAAAAACCTCAACCCAAATAATCAAACCAAAAAAGACAAACAAACAAACAACTCATTCTTCATCTATATGCACAGTAAGAATGAAAAGTTGTGAACTGAAGAAATAACTGATATCACGAAAGAGAAAGAAAAAAAAAGGACAGAAATCTCATTGGCACGTGAGTACATACCTCAAAGCATAGTTTATTTCTTGATAATTGTCATCACAAGTTGTGCTTCCTTTTCGCAGAAAGCTAGATGTCATACTTAGCATAGTGGTGATCATCACACAAAAAAAGAAGAAGAAGAAAGAAAAAACTTGTTTGGAAGACGTTTTGAACAAGCAGCAAATGTGATATCATTGATGCATTTACAGCAAATGGTCATATGCACATGAAAACATGACAAATCAATATCACAATGGTTATCGAAAAACGTATGACAATAATTATGCGTTATGGTATGTTGTGAATTTTGTGTTGCCTTTCAATGTCATATGACAGGATTCTATACAACATTTCATCCATTCTGCGTATACAATTTTGACCTAGGTTATCTTTTATTATTCTGATTTCTATTCCGAATTGTCATCTTTAGTGTTGGGATGAGTTGTGCTATGTTGTTATCTTTTTAATATAAAGAACAACGTGTTTTGTTGCCACATTTTAGTTTATTCTAAAAAAAAATTGTTCGATCAATACACAAAAATATATTTTGCGATACTCTGAATAATTCTGTAAATTTGGCTGAAAAGGATGGATTGCATTTTGAAAGGCAGCATTCTATTGTTTTCCCACCAAAGAAAACGTTCTTTAAGTGAAAAAACCATATCGCACTCAATACACACTTATATATATATATTTTTTTTTTTCTCATTTATCTATGCAACAAATCTGTGTGTGTATATGTGCTTATATGCGCGTACAAACGCATGTGTGTAAACCATTGACGTGAAGCTGTTTTTTGGAATGTCGAAAGGAATGTTCGCAAAAATAGGAGTCATTTGTGTCCCAGTCTATTGTTGTGGGTAGTTCTTTGTAATAGCCCTTCCTGAATTCATTCAAGAATTTTTGACTTGGCTTGACATATTTGACTTTGCAATTTTCTTTTAATGCAGCGAAGGCAAGAGATGTAGTAGCCGAGAATAGCTTCGTTTTATTAGCTTCATCTTGTTATTGCCTTTCTGTATGCGATGCACATTGAAAATCATAATAAATACATCACAGATGGATGAACAATGACAATCAGTCAGTGCCAGAAGTTCTTTAACATGCAGGAGCAGCAGGCTGGTACCAATAGTATCACATGAAAGACACATGCTGTTGTTTGTTCTCAAGTTCAATATCCAAAATAATGCAAACATTTTGTGTCAGTAAAAAATATTCGTAAAATTATTAAAAAAAATATTAGTGACAGCAAAAGATGTAGACTTCCGCACATCATACGTAGACGCGGATGCACAGACACACAGACAGACAGACACACACACACACACGCACGCGCGCGCGCGTGCGCGTACACACACACAACACACACACACGCACACACAGACACACACACACACACGCACACGCACCACACACACACACACACACACACACACACACACACACACACACACACACACACACACACACACACACACACACACACACACACCAGGATACCCTGGTGGTTAGAGTGATGCATTCGTAATCTTCTGACACGGGTTCGATTCTCGTTCAAGAGGATTTTTCCTCTGGAGTTAACATCAGTGCCAACTCCACTCTCCCCAAAAGTCCTTCTGTTGAGACTATAAACCGAGGTCCCGTGTGCGAACGCACGCAGAACATCTTGTGCACACGTTAATACCCATTCCGCTTTTCGGAAGAGTAGGCCATCGTGTGCCAGTGGGACCGGATGACAAAATTTACAAACTGTATACACACGGAGAATGGATGTAAAAAAAGCACCCGGGTGCTTATTCCATTATCCTCGAAATAAAAGAATAAACACACACATACACACACGCGTGCGCGCGCATGCACGCACGCACGCACGCACAGAAACAAACATACACACATACACTCACACGCCTGTCATAAATAGCATCTACTAGCAAACTAAGAAGGCAAAGCAATCTTCAAATTCTCGCCATGACAGATCACACACATCACAAGACTACAATCTGCCTTGGTATTAAAAAAAACGGCAGACACAATCCTTAAAAAAACCCAAAACAACAACAAAAAACCTTACAGATATAGACCCACCCAATACAAAACAAAAACACAACATAACACCCCCTCTCCCCTCCACCCACCGCCTACCCCACGAATCCTCCCCAAAATCCGAACCGTATCCGTTTTTGAGCGAATCCACAGTCAAAAGCACATGTTAACAATATGCAAAAACAGCTGTCATTCTCTTCATGCATAATCCTACATGTATTGTATTTCAGTTCTTAATTAATTACTCTTAACTTGTGAACTCTCGAAAAAGATCCGAGATCCACAGACAACAAGAAGCAAAATCCGAAAGAGATTTAAAAAAAGGCCAAGTACAAAGAAAGAAACAAATAAAAATGGCCACATCCGAAATGGAACAAAGAGAAATTGGAATAAGAATACAGGATCGTAATAGATCAATTTGTCGCGTGAAAGTCGAATCTTAATCAATAAAACAATCAAGTGGTCATTTACATTGAGCCAGTTTGTCATTTCAAAATTATTAAGAAACTTTCTCTAATCAACTCATATCAATGTAAATAATGAAAGATATCGAAAGCTCTGGAATTATCGCGGCCAGTCATAAGCGTTCCGAAGTATAAAATCCCAGCGGAGTTATCCGATTTAGGGAGTGTACCAGGGACCATGATAGAATCACACCCAGCCATAAGGTCTAGAAACGTCACCTTAGGCAAGCATAGGCCTGCAGGCCTGGTCTTATCTGAAGACAATGACTGTGCTGACGCCTCTCAGAAGTACCCTCACCCCACCCCCACCCCCCCTTTTTTTTAACCTGTTCTTCCCTTAACTCGCTAATTAGTCAGTGTGTGTGATGAACGAAAACTTCCAGGCAGGATGTCTTCTGCAAACAATCGGATTAAGGTCAATGAATTTTTAGATATCTCTGACCTCTGTGAAAGTTTTCTTCTCAAACTTGACACTGATGAAATGATAGCTTTCCTTCGAGAAACATACCCGAATTTTGGGGGAGATTTTCAATGTTGAGAGGTATGAATTTAGGTAAAGCACGTAATATCTCTTATCTCGAAGATGTTTATAGATTATGATGCATCTTATGGACACCTGACAATTATTTTGATAATATTCAGACACACTGTGGTGTTTACATGTTTCGTCATGTAGTCTATGCCTTTGCTTTATGTGTTCAGAGCAGTGCTTTCAAAGCAGGAACTGTCCATGTTTCAAACGTATCACAGCATTTGTATTGGCTAATCGAGCAATGTGACTACTGTGGAGAGAGATAGAGGAGGTTCAAATGTGAATGAAGGGAGGGGAGGGGGGGGGGTATGCAGAGCTGGACTATGTACGGAAAGTATAAACACATATGAAACACCTACGCTTTGAAATGTAATTTATCAAAATAGATTTAGTATTATGTGAGGGGACAATGACGTCTCCATACAAAAACCCCCCCATATAACAACAGGGTGGGTATAAGAAAAAAAAAGCGCCTGAAAAAAAAGAATGTCATAACGTCAGCTGACCCCACTATCTGTTAAAGCGCAGTCAAGAGATAGTTTTCTATTCTTAAGAGGGCAAGTTCTCATTTTGCACAGGTTGTAGGGCTTTGCGTGTTCCGGTACTGCTAACTTAAGCAGCCTCAGTCTGTTTCTGGGCATAACTCGCGCTGAGTATGGTTTGTGTGATGCTCATGTAATCTAAAGTGTTTTTTTGGTTTTCAGTTCCCACATGAGGCAGCCGAGTTAACATCTATTTATGTAAAACGTCAGCACAGTGAATGCATCAAGGAACAGGACTGTATTAATAATTTAACAAATAATAACGAAAGTACAAAGGCATGTGTAGCTTAGTGTGCGGTGACAAAAAATAAAAACAAAACAAAAAACAAAAACAAAACCCTAACACATCTCTAGTTGGCATCAAAGTCAAAACGCCCGATTTCTACTATCGTTTATCAATCAGCAGTCACGTTTATTTGCAAATGCACTGAAAGGGGATTGCAATCTACACACCATTTAACGTGATGAAAAACAAAAGGGAATTTTAAAAAAAAGTATGTAGACAAACATTTTCATATTTCTTTTCCTTAAAATCACCAAAAACTACCAATATAAAACGCAGTTTTGTGAAAGGAACGATAATTATTTTTCTAAAAAAAAATCCTATAGTCTCTGATTACTAGGGATTTGTGTATTCTGACCAATAATGCGTTGTTTGCGTAAAAAAAGTGAGAAATCTACTGAAGCAATATCAGTTACCAGGCTGACCAAAAATCAACCGTTGGTCTGTTAAGAAAGTTTTACAAGTGAGACACACTGGTTGGTAAGGTATTAGTTATGAAACAAAGACTCGAGTGACTATGAAATCACACTCTTTCACATCTACGGCACTGTAAGTAACACATAGCAAAAAACATACACTACACATAACAAAGATTGCACGTCACTGTAAAAAAACACACACCCAACAAACAAACCCTTCTTCTCTTACAGTTTGGCACTTTTTAATACACTTAAAAACAAATGCTACTCCAAAGGAAATAACAGATCTCTCTATTCAGTTATCTGTTTACTACTAGATAAGCATTTTAATAGAAACATGCCCTGACAATAGGGTTAATGTTGAGATGCAGAACTCTAAATTTATTTTGCACTGAAATCGGCATTGAGAGTTTGATCATTAGTCCACCTACTCCCTTTTTTGTTTCTGTCTGATGGTTACAAATATGTTGACATTTTGTCAGCTTTGCCATTTCACAGAAAACAGAGAGAAATATTGGAAGTATAGTGTGCTAAACTGCGGTGACTGTATGATAAAATACCACACATTTAGGTTAATGAAACATCAATGTTGGTAATAAGACACTCTGCAGTCTGCCGAGTAAGAATAGCGCTTCAAAGATGGAGAAAATGGTGTGGATAAAAGTCAATGTTCAGATTAGTCTAGAATTCATGTGAAACAGTCGGTCTTTTAGTTACTTTCTCAGGTTTAGATCATGATGTATTTAACTAAGTAAAAAAAAGGGAGTCATATGGGATAGGGTTATTATAAGTCCCATCAGTAACACACACCCGAAACTCGTGTCTCTAATTAAGGAACATAGAAAAAATAATCATACAATTCAGATTGAAAAATATCAAAACACAGACTACATGGAAGTATTCATGAGATAACAAACCTTGGCAACAAACAGCTCATCTAAACGTGTCATAAATCAATCGATGTTTTTAAAAAATAATATATAACAAGCATAACTGTATAAACAACTGAATAAATACTTTTTTTGTCTCATAATGGAAATGGATGAATATAATACATTACAGGTATCCTTTTTTTGGCAATGAAGTTCACCAACTGAGTTATGATGGTAGAGAACAAACATTTTGACACGACTCCTGCCACTATTTATAGTCAACAAAACTCAGGGTCAACAGCAGGACGAAAGCAGAAAAGAAGTGAAGAGAGTAAAGGCAGGATGATACCAGCTCTTCCTGTGATGAGGTCCACCAGCGAGTGTCTAGCATCAGGCAGTCTCTCCTGCACACAACCAGCGTCACGTGTGTCCCGACCACCTGTCCTCTCCCCACCAGCCTTCCACAGTACGGTCTACACCCTCGTGATCCTGTTCAGTTCACACTTGCATTGACATCGTGAATGCTCGTTTACATATGTGGCTGATTGTAGCCATGGTGGGGAGCGCAGGAAAAACAAGCAAAGTTGACACTGTGTAAACGCCCACTTCTCTGGGTCCATTTCTCTCAGGCTTTTTGTGGTCATCAGGTTTAGCTATCTCAGTCATTCACCAACCATACAAAACAGAGAGGGGGGGGGGGAGACTGTCTGTTATACTGATGAAGATCACTGTAGATCACTGCAATAGGCACTGTAGATTGAACATGACATGACACGACACGACACTGTAACAAACAAGTGATGGAAGGAGTTGGGATTCTGTCGGCTCGGTGCGGTAATACTTACACGGTATTTTTCTATGCCTGAACTGAACAAAGGAGCTAGCTCAGAAATACTGCTCAGCGTTAAGCAATGCTTTGGAAATTCCCACACCACAACTCCAGACTGAAGTCGCCATGTTGTTCACACTGAACGGTTAGACTCTAGCTAAGCGATACATCCCCATAGTCTCTCTGCTACAGAGAATTAAAGTTCTTACTTCAGGTGCCAGTTTGGCCCTATGCCTGTCAAACCGAAAGGCACCCTGGAATCAAGAATCTAGCCTTGTTTCACTGATAAGGATGCTTTGATTTTGGCATCTTTGTGTGTTCAGAGAGATACCATTTTCAGAAACAATAAATCCTTGCCTAGAGTTCCTACCTTGCTTTAGCTGACTCCCACACAGAATGTCCATGCCACTAAGAAAGAATGAACTTTACGTGTCATGTTCGGTTTCTAACGCCAAATTTCACCTGAAGAGCTCAGGTGGTCCCACGCTTTCACACTCCTGCAGCCTTGGCGGCCAACAGACATTCGCTTCTATCACAGAGACTGCTTCAACACCAGAGGGAAGGACGAGCGTCCTCCGACCCGAACTCCTAACCCCCCATGTGGTGTTATAACTCCAGGTCCAACTGGTTGGCCCTGTCCTGCCCGTGGGGATAGAGAGGGGTCACTTTGGGCACTTGCAGAGTGTTGGACAGCTTGCCCTGCTTGCCGAGCGTCTGTAGGTGAGTGCTGTTCCTGATCTGGGGGGAGGGAGGGGGAGTGTGCACACTGATGTGGCTGATAGCAGACGAGGGTCTGGAGGAGCCAAAGAAATTGGACAGGGCGCTACTGATGCGGTGACCCAGAGCCCTCACCCCGGACAAACGTTCTCTGCTTTTCTCCAGCGTGGCACTGTTCTTTCGTATGGAGTTCTGCCTCATGGCCAGCTGCGTGATGTTCTTCAGCGCCTTCTGCGTCTTGTGGCTGCGCCAGGCTCGCTGCAGGGTGCGGGCCGCCACGTCCTCCTTCTTTCGCTGCAGCGTCGTCGACTTCACGCCCAGTTTTTCCCGCGAAGGGAAGACGCCGGCGAATTTTTCCTGCATCTGGTCTCGTAGCTTCTTCAGCTCGTCCGTTTCCTCCACGTCGGAGAGGTGGTTTTTGACCAGCGCCATGAGGATGTCCAGACAGTGCAGCTTGTCGCCTTCCATGATGGGCAGGTTGAAGGAGACCAGGGTGATCTCGTTGGGCTTCTCCACCTTCAGAGGGTCCTCCAGGTCCGCCACGAAGTCAGACAGCTGGTCGTACTTGATGAACTGGGTGGCGTGGGGGTCGTAGCGCTCCCACACCACGTAGAACATGTCGAAGTCATCTTCTGTGATTCCCACTTCTTCTTGTTGGTGAGCCTGCAGACAATGCACAGTAAAACCAGTCATATTTCACGAAAACTTAAGGGCACATTTCAGTTAAAAAGATGTCTGTTTTTCTCAAGCTGATACCAAATTCCACCAAACAAGCTACCATTCCATCAGCCGAACAAGTCAGCAAAAATCGAATGAGAGTGCAGAGGAAATCAGATAGTTAAGTATGTAAGCAGGAAAGAGTGCCAACCAAGAAATGTATCTACTCTGTTCTTTCAGTCCACGAAACATGTTCACCTAATGCTATCATTGTTTTGTCTGCCCAGTCTTTCAGCATTTCTCAGTCAGCCCTTACCCACCTTTCCCTCAATCCTTGGGATGCTCCTTACCAATCCTTGTGCATATCTTGTTGATAAAATGTACATCTTTCCTCATACCTGGTAACCTACTCCATCTATCCATCTCCCACTTAGTTTTAGGCGTATCCTACTCAATCATTAACACCTCCCACCCGCGTCCTTGTCGTCTTGTACACAATGCCTGAATATCTCAAACTTATTCTTGACTATGCCCCACCCGATCACAGAACACCAAATTCCTACCCGATCACACCCCACCCACCCTTCCCCTCCATCAACTCTGCCGTTGGCCGCCGCTCTTTCTCTGTTTCGGGTCCATCGGCCTGGAGTGGGCTCCCTCTCTCTCTTCGCCAGAGGCCCAGCTGTGACATTTTTGGATCCAGCCTCGGGACATATTTGTTTCAAACCTGGGGTTTGCCCCCCCTCCTGTTTCATATCGAGACTGTCCCACCCTTCGCTGGCCCATGTCCTATCGCCCTGCTGGGGTGTATGACCTGTGTGTGTGTGTGTGTGTGTGTGTGTGTGCTTTTGGGGGGCGTTTGACTGTTGCAATTTTGTTTCATGGATTTGGTCTGCGGCGTGCCGTGTTTGTGGTATCTGTTTGAACTGTTGATTGTTTGTCGTTGGTTGTGTGGCTGTGTAAGGTTAGGTTGAATGCATGCGCTTTGATTTGTCTTTGCAAGATATAGCGCTGTATAAGTTCCATTTATTATTATTATTATTATTATTATTATTATTATTACTATTATTATTATCTTTGAACATCTTCAACCCTTGGTCCTTCCCAACTCGATTGCCGGCAGGACAGGGGCCACTCACCTGATTGAAGTTCTCCAGGATGACGGCGATGTACATGTTGATGACGATGAGGAAGACCACGGTAATGTAGGACACCATGAAGGGGATGGCTAGCCAGGGGATGCCGCAATCCCCGAAGGACGAGGCCTCCACGTTGCCGTCAGGAAGCGTCCTGTAGGAGCTGTTGCAGCTAGGAGACTCAATCAGCAAACCGTCCAGGATGTCGTTCCAGCCTGCCGAGGTGGCCAGACGAATCAGCAGCAAGAAGCTGTTGCCGAAGGTCTGGAAGTTGGTCAGGTCATCGATGGCCCCGTTCAGCTTGATGTCCCCGAAAGAGGACATGCCGATGATGGCGTAGATGTACATGACGAGGAAGAGGAGGGCGCCGATGTTGAAGATGGCCGGCAGAGAGATGATGAGGGCGAAGAGGAGTTTGCGGATGCCTTTGGCGGACTTGATGAGGCGCAGCACCCTGCCGATGCGGAAGACCCTCACCACACGCAGCAGTGTTGGCTTGATGATGACGCTGTTCAGCACGTCGTCCAGAATGATGTCTGTTGGGGGGCAGAAGATCCAGATAGAACATAATTATGCAGATGAATATTTCAAAGCTGTTGGCAAGTATGAAACACTAAGCAACAAATAAAAACATTTGTTCATAAAGGAAAAAACCAAAAAAAAATTCCCCACAAACTCCAACAACACTCAAGTGTTTGGTAAAACAAAATGTTTGATTTTATTGAAAATTTTTTCTTAGGACAACACAGCATTTAAACACACACACACACACACACACACACACACACACACACACACACACACACACACACACACACACACACACACACACACACACACACACACACACACACTTATACTCACCCACCCAACAACACCCACCCACCTACCCACCCAACACCCACCCCACACCCCACCCCCACACCCACCCCCACCCCACCCCACACCCACACCACACACCCACCCCCACAACCACCCCCACCCCCACACACCCATACACCAATCCCACAAACTCACCTATGATAGACATGAGCACGATGAGAAAATCGAAGATGTTCCAGGGCACCCTGAAGTAATGCCAGCGAAGGCCCAGAAGCTTGACCACAGCCTCCAGGACGAAGACGGAGGTGAAGATGATGTTGAGCATCTTGAGGGTGTCCTCCACGGCCTTGGTCTGGTTGTAGTGCTCCACGGCCATCACCACCATGTTGAAGGAGATCAGCAGCACGATGGACAGCTCGAACTTGGTGCTCATGGAGATGTTGTAGAAGAACTTCAAAAACTTGGACTGCAAAAGTGGGTATGTATATATATATATATATATATATATATATATATATATATATATATATATATATATATATATATAATATATATATATATATAAGAGAGAGAGAGAGAGAGAGAGAGAGAGAGATATCAGTCTTGCAAGGACATATATATATATATATTATATATATATATATATATACATATACATATGTGTGTGTGTGTGTGTGTGTGTGTGTGTGTGTGTGCAGGTGTGTTAAGGTGTGTGTGTGTGTGCGTGTTCTTCGATTTCAAGTCTATTCACAAAAAGTGATATTAGACATTAATATACATATACATCTATCTATCTATCTATCTATCTATCTATCTATCTATCTATCTATCTATCTATCTATATGGGGAAGCTTTGGTTGGCTGTGTTTTTAGAACACGAAAGAGTGTGTATGTCTTTTTTTTAAATTTCTGTTTCTTCTGTAACTGTAGTGTTGTTGTTTTTATACACACACAGCAACACCAACCAAGCAACCAACCACCCAACCAACCAAGCAATCAACCACCCAACCAACCAACCAACCAGCCAGCTAAACAACCAACCAACCAACCAACCAGCCAGCCAAACAACCAACCAACCAGCTAGCCAACTAAGAAACAAACCAAGCAATGAACGATTCCGCATAATATGTTATCACATACCCTGGGTCGTTTAATAGTCTTTTGAGGCTTTTTGTTTCCCAGTTTTTTCAAGGTGTTGTAGTAGTTACGCTGGCTGTCCGTCAGAAAAGCATCCAGGTAGCTCCCCTCATACTGCAACACAGCAGGTGCATGACCCATTGAAAGCAAAACAGAATCCTTACACAAAGACGCAAAAGATGGTGGATCGGTGGTCTAGAGGTAACGCGCCTGTCTAGAAAGCGAAAAGTCTCGATTGCAAGTGTGCGGTGGTTTGATCCCTGTTTGTGCCCCCCAAATTCGCCCCCTCCCCGCCCCACCCCTCTCCGCCATCCACTAGACCATGAGTGGTGATCTGTGTGCTAGTCTTTCGGATGAGACGATAAACCGAGGTCCCGTGTGTTACACAAAATTATTCAGCGCGCGTAAAAGAACCCACGGTAATAAGAGACTTTTCCCTGGAAAAATTCTGTTAAAAAAATCCGCTCGGATGGATCGGGAAACAAAATACAGTTGCATACAGGAAAAGAAAAACAAATAATGGGTGGCGCTGCTCTTGTGGCGACGCGTTCTCCCCCGGGGAGAGCAGCCCGAATTTCATGCAGAGAAATCTGGCGCGACTTAAAAGTGGTATGAAATAAACAAAAATCAAATAAAATAAAAACAAAACAAAGCTGAAAACTTGGAAAAGATGCACACGCTTTCACAAGATATGAACAAAAGAACAACTGAAAACACCCCTGAAGCTTAATCCCTTTTGTGCAAGGAAACAAAACTTTTAAAAGCAATCATACCCTCACAATAACAAAATGTCGACAGATAAATAAAACAATTCATAGCAATATTATTATGCAAGCAAGATGATAATGAAGTTCAGAACAAAACAGTATTGTAACAGTTTTATGTCCTGAGCAATACATAAGATAAGGGTAGGTATTGTTATGTTGAAAAATCAAATACTAACTTAAGATACGGAGCGTATAAAATAATCGTTTTTTGCTGTCTAGTTAGGTTGCTTCCCCTCTTTCTTGGTTTATTTTGGTTGTCTCTCTTTTTCTTTTTATATTTCATTTTACTAATATTATTTTACAAAGGGCAGGTATTGATGTACTGAAAAGTCAAGTACTAACTTGAGATATAGAGCGTATAAAATAATCATTTTTTTCCTGTTTATTTTGGTTGCTTCCCCTTTTTTTCTTCATGTTTTGTTTGACTAATAATGACAAAGTAGCATTTAAATCAGAAGTATCAACATCATATTCAATTTTAAATTTGAAACCAAATTCTGAAAAAAATAACACTAAGGGTTTGTTCCATATTATCAATATTTGAAAAGTAGCATTGCAATCAGTAGTATCAACTGCATATTCAATTTTAACTTTGATTTCAAATTTTGGAGATAAAAAAAACCACTGAGCGCTGTTACACATCAACACACATGCACATACCTTTTTCTTCAAGACATTGAAGTTGTCGATGATGACGGAGATGAAGAGATTCAAGGTGAAGAAGGCTCCGATGACGATGAAGACGAGGAAGTAGATGTAAGCATATTTGTTGGCTTCAAACTTTGGCTGCTCGTCCACCTACGAATCGAAAAAACAATATATATATATATATATATATATATATATATATATATATATATATATATATATATATATATATATATATATATATAATATGCCAAACAAAATAGTGGTTTTGTAGCTGGTGGAATGGAGGGAGAGAGGGAGAGAGATAGACAGAACTCGGAACATTTAATGTACCAGGCCATATACCCATGGCATGAGGTCCAGAAGTCTTGAAAGCAAAACAAACGAAAGAAAAACACTTCATATTCATTTGACAACAATTTTAAGGTCGTATGCCTACATCAATCTTATGAGCACAAGCGAGAGGGAGAGGGAGGGAAAGAGAGAGAGAGAGAGAGAGAGAGAGAGAGAGAGAGAGAGAGAGAGAGAGAGAGAGAGAGAGAGAGAGAGAGAGAGAGAGAGAGAGAGAGAGAGAGAGAGAAGAGAGAGAGAGAGAGAGAGAGAGAGAGAGAGAGAGAGAGAGAGAGAGAGAGAGAGAGAGAGAGAGATCTTTTCCCACAAAAGTAAAGTCCAATTTGCTATAAGAAGTACAAAACGATACATGAGCAAAAAGACCGCATTTCTTTTTTTTCCTTTTTTTAAATGCTTGTGGATAGTACAAACGTGTTATGCTAAAAGGAAAATAATCTCAAGACATAGATAACATATGGAAGCGTAACGACGATTGAACATAGGCTGTGGCACTTTAAGGTAAAGTAATAACCTATGTGGTTGCAGGGGGGCGAGGCGTCAGAGACCTCAACTGCTCTAGCGGCCAGTATATTGAGGACGGCGCCCATCTCCTCTCCCTCGCTGCTTTACCTTCCCTGACCCTAAAGAGGACAGGTACCCATTTACAGCTGGGTAAACTGGGGGGAACTGTACCGAAGCCAAAGCGCGCAAATGGTCACCCATCCAAGTTGGTATCGATGCTGCTTACTTTGGCTAGTGAATAACGGACAAGGATTTTTGGCACTGGGCTAGAAAATGAAGCATGCACACTGACCTCTGTGACGTCAACAGCATCCTGCATCACCTCCATCCACCCTTCAAACGTCGCCTGAGGAAAAAAAGGAAAAAAAGAAAAAAAAAGAGAAAACAGTGAGATTAGGTGTTATGTAAGAATAGAACTTTACAAGAAAGGAGAATTGCTTGGGGCGCGCATTTACATATATGCTTGTACGCACGAACGCACGCATACACACATGCACATAAGTGCACACACACTTGTATATATACACATGCAGACACTCGTATGCACACATGCACATATACGCACGAATAAGTGCGTGCGTGCGTGCGTGCGCGCGCGCCCGCACACACACACATTCATTTACACATAGATTATTACTAATGGGATGGATGACCATTTGTGCGCTTTGGCATAGGCGCTTTTACATAAAATGCTTGACGAAAAAAAGCAAATGCACTGCATATTCAATGTACCATCTGAAAATAAAAGTTTGACTTTGACTTTGATTTATACATACTCGCGTTTGCACACGTGCACATGCATGGACGCAAATGCACGCACGCATGCGCACGCGTGCACGCACACATCCGCCACACCACACGTACACACACTCAAACCACACCCATATACACCAACACACACACACGAACTTAACATATTCCAAACACACGCAACTAAAACTATTCCCTTGTACCCCCCTACCCTCTCCCTACCCCCTCCCTCCCCCTCCACAACCCCCCCAAAAAAAAACCACCCAACCAAACAAAACACCCCCCAAAACCAAACCAAACCAAAAAATCCCAACACCCCATCCCCCCAAACTAGCTATCACAACCAAACACCCACCAACCCACCAACCCACCAACCAGCCAACCAACCAACCCACCCACAACCACCAACCCACCAACCAGCCAACCCACCAACCAACCTAACCACCAACCAACCAACCAACCAACCACAACCAAACCACACCCCACCCACCAACCAACCAAACCAACCCACCAACCACCACCAACCACAACCACCAAAAACCAACCAACAACCAACCCACCAACCAACCACAACCAACAACCACCCAACCCACAACAACCAACCAACCAACCCACCCACAAACCAAACAAACAACCTACTAACCCACCACCAACCACAACCAACCAACCAACCAACCAACCCCCAACCTACCAAACGCAACCCACCAACACACCCACCACCAACCAACACAACCAACCAAACCAACCCACCAACCACCACCCACCAAACCAACCACCAACCAACCAACCCACAAAACCAACCAACCAACCCACAAAAACCAACCAACCAACCAACCCCACAACCCAACCAACCAACCAACCAAACCAACCAACCCACCAACCCACAACAACCAACCAACCAACAACAAGGATACCCACCACTTGAATAACGCTAGAACCCACCACCCACCCAACCACCAACAACCCAACCAACCAACCCACCCACCAACCAACCCACCAACCAACCAACCCACCACCAACCCACCAACCACAACCAACCAACCACCAACCAACCCACCACCAACCAACCAACCCACCAACCACCACCAACCACAACCAACCACACCAACCCACCACCAACCCACCAACCCAACCAACCAACCAACCAACCACCCACCAACCCACCCACCAACCCACAACCACCAACCAACCAACCACCACCCACCACCACCAACACCAACCCACCCACCCAACCAACCACCCACCAACCAACCCACCAACCAACCCACCAACCAAAACCACAAACCAACCCACCCACCTCCAACCAACCCACCAACCAACCAACCCACCAACCAACCCACCAACCAGCCAGCCCACCAACCAACCCACCAACCATACAATACCCACCACTTGAAACAAGGCCAGGAAGCCTGCCATAGAATTGTCAAAATGCACGTGCGAGTTTTCCCAGCTCTCTCCCAGATTGAGACAGACCGTTTTGTTGGGCACCACGCTAGCATCAAAGACCTCTCCCGTGGTACTGTTCAAACACTTGTAGAATCGACCTGCAACGCACACGCACGCACACACGCACACACACGCACACGCGCGCATACATATATACACGCACGCACGCACGCGCGCGCGCGCGCGCACACACACATTTTTGATGAAAAAAAAGCAAAAATGCATTACTTATTTTAATATACCTCTGGAAATAAAAATTTGACTTGACTTGACTTGACTTGACACACACACACATACACACATGTGCGCGCTCGCGCGTGTACGCACGCACGCACAAACACATACACACATATACACACAGACACACAGACACACAGCAGTGGGGTGATATGAAGGAATAAAACAGCATGTACATACACCCTACTACCTGCAGAGGGTGTGTGTGTGTGTGTGTGCGAGTGCGTGCACGCGCGCGCGTGCTTGCATGTGTGTGTGCGCGCGTGCGTGCCTGCGTATGTGTTTGTGCGCGTGCGTGCGTGCGTATGTGTGTGCGCGTGCGTGTGTGCATGCGTGTATGTGTGTGGTATGAAGAATTAAGCAGTGGGTACATCCTGCTGCCGCAAAGGGGCGGGAGGGATATAAAGGACTTAACAGCATGGGGAGAGAGGGGAACTATATGAAGGATTAATTCAACAGCGGGTATATCTTGCTACCTGGCCATGAATTTGGGGTGATACGGAGGATTCAACAGCAGGTATATCTTGCTACCTGGGCATGACTTAAGGGTGATACGGAGGATTCAACAGCAGGTGTATCTTGCTACCTGGGCATGAATTTGGGGTGATACGGAGGATTCAACAGCAGGTAGATCTTGCTACCTGGGCATGAATTTGGGGTGATACGGAGGATTCAACAGCAGGTGTCTTGCTACCTGGGCATGAATTTGGGGTGATACGGAGGATTCAACAGCAGGTGTATCTTGCTACCTGGGCATGAATTTGGGGTGATACGGAGGATTCAACAGCAGGTGTATCTTGCTACCTGGGCATGAATTTGGGGTGATACGGAGGATTCAACAGCAGGTATCTTGCTACCTGCACAGGGGTGGGGGTGATACGGAGGATTCAACAGCAGGTATATCTTGCTACCTGGGCATGACTGTGGGGTGATATGGAGGATTCAACAGCAGGTAGATCTTGCTACCTGCACAGGGGTGGGGGTGATATACAGGCAAACAGCAACTTTGGTGCACAGGGGGGGGTGATATACAGATTCCCAACAGCAGTACACTTGCTAACTGACAGGGGGAGGGGTGACATGGAGGATTCTAAACAGCATGTAATCGTTGCTACTCGACAGGGGGGGGTGAATAGAGGGATCATAAACAGCAGGTATAATTCAAGTCAAGGTCGAGTAGATACAGACAAATCATATATCTTCCCGCTGAGGGTGTGTGGTGATGAGTACTGCTATGTGTGAGTGTGGGGGTGTTGGTGTGTAGTGCAAGTGTTGTGTGTTTGTGTAGTGTGTGTGTGTGTGTGTGTAAGTGTGTGTGTGTGTGTGTGTGTGTGTGTGTGTGTGTGTGTGTGTAGTGTGTGTGTGTGTGTGTGTGTGTAGTTATTCTGACTTTGCGGATGGAATGACAATTATTCTGATTTCAATGACAGAATGACAATTATTCTGATTTCGAGGATAGAATGAGAATTACTCTGATTTCGGGGATGAAATGAGAATTATTCTGATGTCCGGTGATGGGACAACACGAAATAAGGACACCGCTATGCACGATACCTGAGAAGAACTGGACGCCCATGATGCTGAAGATGAGCCAGAACATCATGCCCACCAGCAGCACATTGAAGATGCAGGGATGGCGCGCATCAGAGAGTTCACCACAATCTGCAACACAACCATCGACGAATAGACAAAGTCCCTTTCACGTGGTTCAACTGAGCATCATCCAATCCAGTCCAATCCAATCCTGTTGTTTATAGCCCCACCGACCACAGAGGCCATATCAGGGCTGTCTCCTCGTAACATTTTCAATTTCAACTGAACAGCATAAAGTAAAACAAGTATGCAAGACAATCACTCCTAAAAAGGGGACCATTAAGAACTTTTTTGGGGGTAGAATCTAACTGTAAACACGTTAACGGTGTAATACTAGGCTTACAACTTTTTGATAAGAAAAAAAAAACGGAAAGAAAAAAAGTAGAAATAGTAACTAAAGTCTTACAGATTCAAAGGAAATGAAAAGAAAGGGAAGGAAAAACAGAAAGAAAGAAAAGACAACAGCAAATATATATTCATACAGGACCTAGACAGAAATTGCCTCTCTTTTAATTTACTTAACTTGCAATTTGACTATAACTTTATAGGCTGTGTAAACAACAACAAAATGCAAAATCAAGACTTTTCACGCCTGTCAGTCAGGAGTGGTTATTCCTAGTTTTGCTTTATTATAGAAACTGATTTAAAATAACTCCTAATCTTACAGCAAGACACCCTCCATAATCCAGAAATGTCAATCGCATTCATAACAGCAATTTTACATCCTCGTAGCCTACCCAATCTACCATCGAAAAAAAAATCCTCTTGGGAGTGCTGAACAGCCCAGAGTCTTCAAGAACATAATTACTTCGTGCTAAACGGTGGTTCGGACTTTCATGCCTGACACTCTAATGTCGCCAGACCACAATCATCATCATGAGCTGCACCAGCTGTTCATCTTTACGGTTCACATCCTCCTCTCAATTCTCCACACAGATTGCTTTATCTATTTTAAAAAAATATTTTCTTAAATTCTTTTATATCGAGAATAATGGAATAAGCGCTCATGTGCTTTTTTTTACATCCAGTCCCCGTGTGTATGCGGTTTTGTAAATATTGTCATCTGTTCCCACCGGCACACAATGGCCTACTCTTACGAAAAGCGGAACAGGATTTAACGCAAGACGTTCTGCGTGCGCTCGCACACGGGGCCTCGGTTTATAGTCTCATCCGCTTTAATCAATCAAACTACTCACTCTCATGCCGGGCCATCGGCTGATGGCTCTGAGGGGTCGCATGGCTCTCAGTGTGCGCAGAGAGCGAAAGGCGGTGATGTTGGACACTCCCAGAGACTCGCCTATCAGACTGGCGATGGAAATCTGCAACAGTCAGTGGCGTACACAGGACACAGTGTAAATGAACATAAGCAGAGGGAAATTATAGCTTGTGTGTGTATGTGTGTGTTTGTGGGTGCGTGTGTGTGTGTGTGTGTGTGTGTGTGTGTGTGTGTGTGTGTGTGTGTAAGTGTGTTCGTTCTTTAAATCTTACGTCTTTTCACTATTAGTGATATTAGATCAAGTGAGACAGGGAGAAAGAAAAGAAAGCAGATTGTTGTGTGAGACTGAAAGTTTGTGGTTTTAGTCATTTTAATGCGCGTGCGTGTATGTGTTTGTATGTGTGTGTGACTGTGTGTGGTGTGTGTGTGTGTGTGTGTGCGCGCGCGCGCGCGCACGAGTGCGTGTCCGTATGTATGTGAGTGAGCGTGTGTGTGGTGAGAGAGAGAGACGTATGTTTGGATTTATTTGTGTGCTCGCGTGCAGACATGCAGACATACAGATGCACGCGGACACACACACACACATACACACACACACACACACACACGAATTAAAATAACGTGTGTGGCACTGCTCTTGTGGCGACGCGCTCTTCCAGGGGAGAGCAGCCCATAGTTTAAGCAAAGAAATCTTCCGTGACTTAATTAAAGCGGTATACAAAATACAAGAAAACAACCTTCAAGGAAATGAGACCCCCCCCCAAATCAAATCAAATCAAATCAAATCAGATCGTATCCTCAAGTAACCTACGAGTATTTGTCGTTGCCCACAGACTCAACAACTCACCACGACAATGCAGAAATCCAGGATGGTCCAGAACCGGGTGAAGTATCTGGTGAAGCCATGGGCATCCACTTCATGACCATCTCCAGGCTGAAGAGGATGCAGAAGATGATGTTCAGGATGTACAGAGCCTGCTTCAGATCCTTCTTCTGGTACAGGTATATGTCCTCAAAAGCCTGTGCAAGCAGGTACAACAGGTGTCTCAAGCACTAAGCAGGTGTCTCGAACAATCTTTATTAACATGTGTGTCGAACAATCTTGTTACAAAAATTAAAAGCAAAGCACCATAACCTCTAAGCACTAAACAGGTGTCCCAAACAATCTTTATTAACATGTGTGTCAAAACAATCTTGTTAAAAAATCAAAAGCAAAACACTACAACCTCTAAGCACTAAGCAGGTGTCTCGAACGTTCTTTATTAACATGTGTGTCAAACAATCTTGTTACAAAATTAAAAGCAAAACACTTCAACCTCTATTTTATGATTAATTACAAAAACAAGGACTTTTATCAAAAGATTTGGTGGAAAACATTTATTTCTTTAATCAATTACAAAAACGCACAGCTCTTATTTAAGATTTTAAAAAAGACACCTAGCTTATATTTGATGGATACCTACAAAAAACACAAAACTTCTATTCAGAAACTGATTACAAACAGACAGATTTGTAAATGATATATATATTTTTTAAATCACACCATTTTATTTGATTTTTATTTACAAAACCACAAACCTTTACCTGATAATCAACTACAAAATGCACAACACACACATACATATACACGCATACACGCACGCACTCACGCGCCTGTGTGCGAGCACGCGCGACACACACACACACACACACACACACAACACACACACACACACACACACACACACACACACACACACAACACATACACACACACAAACACACACACTCAACCCACCCCTCCCAATCCCAGCCCCCCTTACATACACATACATTCACCCACATCCACCCACCCGAACCCATCTACCCACCCTCCTTTCCTTTCACCCCACCCTACCATACCCACCACACCCACCCACCCTTCCACCCTCTTCGCCAAGGGAGACTAACCAGAGTGATGCTGCTGGCGAAGATGATGAAGAGGACGACCCACTCGAAGAAGCGGTTGTCCACAATGCGCAGCATGACTTTGCGGAAGGTGTACCACTGCTGACCCCCCGGGCTGGCGTTAAAGGACTCCAGACAGTTCATCCTGCAAGCACCAAAGCCCACATCACTTATTCAAACATACTTGAAGTCGAAATGCGGCTACCTTGCAAATGTTGGGGGCGGAAAAAAAAACAACAACACCCACCACCACGGTTTTATACGCAAAAATCTCACCATTTGTGAATCCCGGAGTCGAGGAACGAAAAACAATCCAAATAAAGTATACAGTCCTTCGGATGAGACTATAAACCGAGGTCCCGTGTTCGAACGCATGCAGAACATCTTGCGCACACGTTAAATCCTGTTCCGCTTTTCGGAAGAGTAGGCCATCGTGTGCCGGTGGAAACAGATGACAACATTTACAAAACCGCATACACACGGGGACTGGATGTAAAAAAGTACACGAGTGCTTATTCCATTATCTTCGATATAAAAGAATAAATACATATTACAAAAATGTTGGGGGCGAAAAAAAACCCAACACCACGGTTCTATACGCAAAAATCTCACCATTTGTGAATCCCGGAGTCGAGGAACGCAAAAAAAAAAAAAAATCCAAATAAAGTGTACCATTAAACTGTATTGTATATCGAAGTCATAACTGTCCCGTTGTTTCTTATTAATACGAGTTCCTTAACCCACGCAGTCGTTGGGTAGCGAGATGTCAGAGACCTCAACTTCTCTAGGGGCCAGCATATTGAGGGCGGCGCCCATCTCCTCTCCCTCGCTGCTTTACCTTTCCTGACCCTAAGGAGGGCAGGTACCCATGTACAGCTGGGTGAACTGGGGGACTGTTCTGAAGCTAAGGAGCTAAGAGCGGACACCCATCGCAATGTAACATGCTATATACTGCATTAGTGCCACATTTTAAAAAATTAAAACTAAAATATGTATCTTAGCTTCAGAGAGAGAGAGAGAGAGAGAGAGAGAGAGAGAGAGAGAGAGAGAGAGAGAGAGAGAGAGAGAGAGAGAGAGAGAGAGAGAGAGAGAGAGAGAGAGAGAGAGAGAGAGAGAGAGAATCATTTTTGTCTCATTTATTTTACGCTTTTTTTTCTAAGCAAGAAATCAACATATCTCATCGCTGCTTTAAGATACCCCCTTCGCTTCCCACCTAATATTCTTGATTTGTGGAACTTCAAGGTTTGATTTTTATGAGAGTCCCACCCGATTAAGGACTGTATCATCAACCAACCACTAGCATACCATTAATTTTGTCTTTGTGGAACTCAAAGTTCCAGCTTTCTATACTCACTTACTTACTTACGCACGCGCGCGCACGTACGCACACACAAACAGGAGAGAGAGAGAGAGAGAGAGAGAGAGGAGAGAGAGAGAGAGAGAAGAGAGAGGAGAAGAGAGAGAGAGAGAGAGAGAGAGAGAGAGAGAGAGAGACGAGCTTGAGAGAGAGCTTAATTGTGAAAGACAGGTTATGGACAGAAACACAGCCTAAATTAAGGGCACACACACACACACACGCACGCACGCGCGCGCGCGCGCACGCACACACACACACAGAGCTGTTATTTTTGTTTTATGTTTGTTATTGTCGCTGTGGTTATAGTGTACGTATGTTTGTGTTTGTTTGTTTATTTGCTTGTTGTGGTTGTTCTTGTTGTTTTATCTTTTTTGTTTTGTTCAGTTGTTTGTGTAGTTGAAGGTTTTTGTGTGTATGTGTGTGTGCGTGCGTGTGTGTGTGTGTGTGTGTGTGTGTGTGTGTGTGTGAGGAGGGGGTAGCAGTTGGTGTGTCTTTTTTATTTTGTTTTGTCTTGTTTGTTTTGTTTTTGGTTTTTCTTTGTTGCTTGTTTGTATTGTGGTGAATGTGTTTTTCATGAGATTGTATTTATTTGTTTTGATTGTATTGTTTAATATTGTTCAGGGTCTCCTTGTTTTGTTTGTAATTCCACTTATGCATATAGTATTGTCTTCTCTTGTTTGATTTGTATAGTTTATCATTGATTAGGTGTTTTTTTTATGTCTGCACATATATATATATATATTATTTTTTCTCTCTCTTTTCTTTAGATCTTGATGGGAAAAAAGCAAATGCCCTGCTTATTCAATGTACCATCTGAAAATAAAAGTTTGACTTTGACTTTGACTTTGACTTTCACACCCCCCTCCCCCCCCTCCCCCCCCCCCCCCCCCTCCCCACACACACGCACAAGGTCTCTCACCTTTTCCTCAGCCATTCCGGAAAACAACTGGGAGGCTCGCTGGAGTTCTCCTCCTCCTCATCATCGTCCTTGTCCTTCTGAATAGTCGCCGCCGTGTCCCCTAGTTCAAGGTCATCTTCCTCCTCCCCGTCCTTGGCCTTGGCCCCTCCTTCCTCCTTGACCTTGGCCTCCTCGGTGGCCTTGGCTTTGTCCTTGGCCTTGGCCTCTGCCGTGACCTTTGCGTGAACAGAGGATCGGAGAGGGTCCTTACTGGTGGCGGCCCTGCGAGCCTTGTTAAAGTCAAAGTACTCTGCTCGTTTGCTGGATGTCTTGAAAGGGTCCACGGCAATCTGAGAGAAGTTAGTACAGAGAGAAGAAGGGAAAGCAAGTTAGCGCACGACGACACCGCTACCAGAAGCCACAACAGTTGGTGTTAAGGGAGGGGGGGAATGGGGGGTAGGGTGGGGGGGGGGATGTGGGTGTTAAGGCTTTTTCAGTAAATAAGGAGGTAACTAATATTGTTGACTACAGTTGGTGTTAAGGGAGGGGGGGAGGGGGATGGGGGTGTTAAGGCTTTTTCAGTAAATAAGGAGGTAACTAATATTGTTGACTACAGTTGGTGTTAAGGGAGGGGGGGATGGGGATGGGGGTGTTAAGGCTTTTTCAGTAAATAAGGAGGTAACTAATATTGTTGACTACAGTTGGTGTAAGGGTAGGGGGTAAGGGGGGGGTGTTAAGTTTTAAAAAAAGGAGATGTATCTATAGCGTTGGAGATATGGGATGAAGCATGTAAAGCAGAATCGATATGTGACTACAGTTGAAATATATGGGGTTTAAGGCAGAAAAAAAAACAACTAATAATAGAGGTAAAGAGTGGGGGGATGAGAGGTGAGAGAGAGAGATGAGAGAGGGATGAGAGGAGAGAGAGAAAAGAGGAGAGAGAAGATAGTGAAAGAGTGAGGAAGGGAGAGAGGAGGGATGGAGATGGAGGGGAAGAGCAGTAAGATAGAGGAGGTATAAAGTTGAATAAGTGGGAGAGAGAGAAGAGGAGGGAGGGGGAGGGGATGGGGTGTTAAGGGCTCCTTTCAGATTAATAAGGAGGTTAACTAATATGTTAGACTAACAGTTGGTGTTAAGGGAGGGGGGGATGGGGATGGGGGTGTAAGGCTTTTTCAGTAAATAAGGAGGTAAAATAATATTGTTGACTACAGTTGGTGTTAAGGGAGGGGGGGATGGGGGTGTGGGGTGGGTGGGGGTGGGGGGTTGTTAAGGCTTTTTCAGTAAATAAGGAGGTAACTAATATTGTTGACTACAGTTGGTGTTAAGGGAGGGGGGGATGGGGGGGGGGGTGGGGTGGGGGTGGGGGGTTGTTAAGGCTTTTTCAGTAAATAAGGAGGTAACTAATATTGTTGACTACAGTTGGTGTTAAGGGAGGGGGGATGGGGATGTGGGTGTTAAGGCTTTTTCAGTAAATAAGGAGGTAACTAATATTGTTGACTACAGTTGGTGTTAAGGAGGGGGGATGGGGGGGTGGGGAGTGGGGGTTGTTAAGGCTTTTTCAGTAAATAAGGAGGTAACTAATATTGTTGACTACAGTTGGTGTTAAGGGAGGGGGGGATGGGGGGGTGTTAAGGCTTTTCAGTAAATAGGAGGTAACTAATATTGTGACTACAGTTGGTGTAAGTGGGTGGGGTAAGTTGGTTAAGTTTCAGTAAATAAGGAGGTAACTAATATTGTTGACTACAGTTGGTGTTAGTAGGTTAGGGGTAAAGTTGACATGTAGAGTTAAAAAAAAAGGAGATGGTATCTATAGCGTGGAGAATATTATGAAACAATGAAAGCAGCATCGCTAGTGCTACGATGAATATCAGTGGGTTTTGAAGGCAAAGAAAAAAACAACAATAATAAGAGAGAAAGAGAGGGGGAGAAGAAGAGAGAGAGAGGGACAGAGAGAGAGAGAGACAGAGAGAGGGGGGGGGGGAGAATGGGATCATGACAGTACCACCAATACCATCTATTCAGGGAGTTTTGGAAGGTAGTAAAGAATTAGGATAACAACAAGGGGTACACACGGTATTGTAGGCTGTTATGAGGTACATAGAAAATAAAGGGAAACAAATACGGGGTACATACACAACGTTTAGTTATTATGGGATACACAACATTATGCAGGATACAAGCATAATTTTTCTACATAAAGATATAAAATACTAAGACAACAACAAGCCAGTAAAGATTCTGTTTTCTTGTTTTCAGCCATTTGACATAATGTCCATAATGACTTGGTTACATGGCAGTTCACTTGGATATATAAAAAACGAATAAAATTGTGTGACATTAAAATTATATGATTTCAATTATTTAACCATGAATCTATCTTGCATATGCATTGGCAGGGGAGCCAACAAGAAATGTATAAACGAAGCATGCAAACAAGCGAAAACATGCAAATAAATGTCCTGAAAATTTCCTGTACTCAACAGGCTACAAAACATGGACAGTTTCTGAGAAACGTACCAAGCTGCTACTTTTACAAATACTGTATATCTAAAAAAAACCAAAAAACACCCAATAAGAACCGCAAAGAAGATCATTAAATAACATCTGCTGGATGATTGAGTAATTTTCTTTCTTTCAAATATCTCTCATTTATGTTCCTTTACACTGAAGGGAAGGGTTTTAGGCATGCGCATGTTTATCACATACAAAATAATATTATCATTTTCTGAGTACACTTTTACTAGCTAAATACAGAGATGCTGATTTGTATAATTAAGCTGGTCTCTGCATAACAAGTTAGAACAGACTGTTATCATTACTAATCACACCGGAAGAAGATGAAACGGGAGACAATAATCAAGATCAGTCTGCAAGACAGAGACCAGAGAAAGATGTGTCGAACTGGTTTTCAAAGGCGCAAACAGCTGTAACACTTATACACTTTTGTGTTATTCATTTGTGGCATTTTCCGTTTTGCTTCCTCCCCCCTCCATCCCCCACCCCCGAAAAAACACCCACCCAAACCCCTAACATCAACAACATCAAAACACTACCAAGACAACAATAATAAAAACAATACAAAAACAACAACAACAACAAAATTCCCCCTTCCCCCCAATGCAGTTCACAAAGATACTATAGTACAACAGCTTCCAGAATATCCCCTGAACATACGCTAAGCCAAATCGTACACAACCCAAGCTAATAAGGTTCTGTGTGCATATTGAACATGTTCGTAAGTCTTTCAAACACGAGCGCTGAACGTTGATATCAACTTGGGATGCAAACGCTGCCTATCAGGTTACTCATTGAGTACTACACGAATGGGACCACACGCTGGTAGGGTTACACAGTCTGGTGACTTGGAACGATGTCAAGATCCTCACTCAATAACCCACGAGGCCTTGTAACTTGCTACGAGTAAGTGCAGCACCGCTGGAATTAGACGCTAATGTCTCCTCGGGGTCGAAATGCACTACTTTAATGGTGGGTAACATTGGTCGCATACGCAAAATCTTGAACCTCAGAACTAAAGTCGAGGGAGAAAAAAAAAGTAGCTGTTTGGTTTATCTCCTCGGCTGTTGCTTTATCTTGATCAGAATAACTGGAAATTTGACGATTATGTCAAAGTTTATCCTGGTGGGGTTGGCGATGTTTTTTTCGCCACCTCCTCCCGATAACGTGTTTATCATAATTGTTTTGCTGCCGTCCTTCCTATTTGCCTGTAGATCTATAGTTTTCAGAACGTAACAAGCAGAAGACTAAATGTTCGTTCAAAGGGTAATCAAATAATAACGGACTCAGTGTCGTCAAATCGTTTTGTGAACAAATTGGTAATAACATTGGAAAACTTCCCAAAACGATTTCAAGAAAACATCAAATCAGCATAGACTTGCCAAGCTAGCCTTTCCTTTAAAAGTCAGCAAACAAACACACAGACAAAACGAAAAACAAACAAGCAAACAAGCTAACAAACACAAAAACAAAACAAACACACCACCACCACCATCACCACCACCCTTCAAAGAAATAGCCTCGGAAATAGAATACTCCATCCCAATCATTCTAAAGAATTTGCAAACAATTTTAGAATATTTATTCAATCTTCGCCACCATTTTCTAAACCAGCTCTGCATATTTCTACACAAAGACCGATAGACTTAAGCGTACATGTATGTAAATCTTAAAACCTTTACATAGATTAACCCCAAACTACGTTCTAAGTTTGATAGAAACGGTGGCACCGGAAACTCCCGAAGGGGCAATAACTCTCGTTTAAATATGGTAAACAGGGAAAGTTTGGAAACCCAAGAAGTTCTTGTGGCGGCATTCTGCCGAGAAATGCACAGACAGGCAATCAGGAGGGATTTTGTTTCATGCAGACTTGAGAAAAATGAAGAAAGTAGTCATAAGAGTGCTCTCCGCACACAAACTTTCTATCACCACAGCTTCTGTTTGTTTGTAAGAAATTAATTCCTTTTTCGATAGAGCTTACCTACGGGTATAAGAAAACGCAGGGAGTGGGGAATAGGTGAAGGAAGCCTAGTGGTTAGTGCGTAATACTCGTATTCTGCCTGCAACTGAGTACATGGTTCAAGTCTCCACCAAAGTGTCTTTGAGGGATTTTTTTCCCTCTGGAGGTTAACATTGATACTGACTCTGCTCTGGCAAAAGAATCTACGGATGATAAAAAAACAACAACCGACCGATGTCCTGTGCATGAACACGTTGCACACACGTTGAAAAAATTCATGTTCAGGTGGTAGAAGAGTAGGGCAGCTATGGCTGGTGGCACACAATGGCCTGAACACATCCAGCAGAAACTCCAGCTGCCTGAAGAGGGTGGTCTCGACTAGGTTCCACTTGCTCACGACAATGCTTGAACATTTCAGTGCTGTGCTCTGATGACTCTCCGGGAAAAGATTTTGAACGTGTTCAAATGATCCAGGTTTACTTACATAATTGCCTTATTCATGATTATCTTTGTATCCTAGCGCACACTGAAGCGAAATTTCAGAGTATGAAAGTAAAGCAGTAAATAATTCAGACGATTATGCTATTTTCTTCAGCACAATATTTTCTAATACAAATGCTTGAGGGAAATGGAATCTTTAAAAAAAGCAACAACAATAAATCAGCAGGCAATTGAAGTAAAACATGCAAATTATATACAGAAGAAACTAAGAACGAGCAATAGGGAGTTACAAGCCAGAACAAAACCAATATTTAGACACATAGGTCTGCTTCACTTGTCTTTTTATCTGAAAAAGAATAAGTGAAAAACACAGTATGACCACATCTACTCTTGAATTAGCATAGTTTTTCTTTCACACCTTACAATCGTATTATATCTATCAATATATCTATATCTATCTATATCTATCTCTCTCTCTCTCTATCTACCTATCTATCTATCTATATACCACGAACCCCCCATCTCGCCTCCCTAACCGCTCCCTCCGACCCACCACACATACACGAATAAGCCTAATTCACTACCATGGTCTCTCACCTCTCTCTCTCTCTCTCTCTCTCTCTCTCTCTCTCTCTCTATCTCTCTCTCTCTCTCTCGGGCCTGGTGTAAAGAAGCCTCTGGCTTATCCAATTACCTCAATAAAATATTCGAGCACTCTCTTTTCTCTCTCGCTTTCTCTCTCTCTCTCTCTCTCTCTCTCTCTCTCTCTCTCTCTCTCTCTCTCTCTCTCAACCTAAAAGTATTGTCATTGTCATTGTCTCTCTCTCTCTCTGTCTCGGTGCCTTACCATTCCATTAGCCTTAGGAGCCCCTCCATCAATCACACCATTCGCCGTCATAGCCTTGCTTGTACTCTTCTTGTCTACTTTCGTTTCTGAAAGATAATGTTCACACACACACACACGCACACACACACACGCGCGAGCGCGCGCACATACGCACGCACACACACACGCACACAAACACACACGCACGCACACACCATTTCAATAACGAAAAGAGACATTACACACGAGCCAGAACACTACCAACCAGAACCAGAACCAGAACAGCAACAATAATAACAGCAGCAGCAGCAGCAGCAACAACAACAACAACGTCAACACCCCTCTTGTTTAACAAAAGAGAAAAAAGTTAACAATGGACAAAGTGAACAAAAAGTGCAAAGCTTCGCACTGCAGCAAAGCAGGCAGGTAAACAAATATATAGAATAAACACAAATAGGAACGTTCAAGTCCATGCGCGCGTGCACGAGTGCATACGCGCGCGCGTGCACACACACACACACACACACAAACACACTCCTTCACACACAAACATGCACACACACGCACGCACAAACACACACTGGATGTAAAAGAAAGCGCACGAGTGCTTATTCCATTTTTCTCGGAATGAAAGAATAAATTGAAGATAACACAGACACACAGACTCACACATACACACACACCACACACACACACACACCCACATACACACCCACACACACACAAACACACGCACACACACACACACACACACACCACACACAACACCCACCACACACCACACACCACCACACACACACCCACACACCCACCCCACACGCACCCACCCCCCCACACCCCCCCCCACACCACCCACCCACCCCCACCACACACACACACTACACGCACACCACACATACCACCCCACACCCACACCCACCACACCACCCACCCACACACACACAACACACACACACCACCACCCACATCAACACCACCACACACCCACACCCACCACAACCAACCCACACACACACCACCCCCCCACACCAACCCACCACACACCCCTACCCCCAACACCCACCCACCACACCCCCTCACACCACCCCTACCACCAACCCACCACACCCCTACCCACCCACCACACCATCCCCTCACCCCTCACCTTTCTCCTCCCCTTCGCCTTCCTCCTCGGGGATGATGCTGTTGATGAGCGGGTCGGGCGAGTCGCTGGAGGACTTGACCTTGGTGGGGTTGATGGCGTTCTTCTTGACGAAGGGGCAGCAGCAGCAGCACAGCTCCTTCAGCCGCTGCAAGGCCTGGCCCAGCTTGTTGGCCTCCTTCACTGACTCCTTGTGCTTGTCGATGGTGTCCGTGGCGAAGGCGTTGATCAGCAAAGCCAGGAAGAGATTCAGCACCTAAGTTGGTGTTGTTTTGGGGTGGAATAAATGGAGACGATAGTATTAAAAAAAATTATTTTTTTTCTTTTATATCATCCCTCTCTCTCTCTCTCTCGTCACTGATCGTAATGCGGTAAAAGAAAATATAGTGTCTAGTTTTGGGGGAAAGGAATGGACACGATGGTATATTTTGTATTAAAAAAAAATATTCAAAAAGAAAAATTTCTTTTATAGCATCCCTCTCTCTCTCTGTGTCTCTCTGTGCTCTCTCTGTGCTCTCTGTGTCTCTCTCTTCTCTCTCTCTCTCTCTCTCTCTCTCTCTCTCCTTTCTTCTCCTTCTCTCTTTCTCTTCTCCCTCCTCTCCTCTCTCTCTCTCTCTCTCCCTCTC
>CM054147.1:19540780-19560780 GCA_028751875.1 Rapana venosa
ATCGCGTATGTGTGTCTGTGTGTGTGAGTGTTGATTACGTGTCTGTGCAGCAGCAGCAGTACCTGTGAAGATGATGACGTCACCGTCTCTGACTCTGGGAGTAATGAAATCGTCATCAGTGACACTGGACATGGCGTCCTTCTCCAGATAGACCCCTGAAGAGGACACCTGCACATCAGGGCAATCACCAGAATGATAATACCACTATTAGAGTTATAATGAAGATAATCATGATACTGATGGAAATGATGATAATACGTGTAAAAAGCATAATAATGGTGGTGACGATGAAAATCGTGACAAAAAAAGACATTAGGAAGAAGGAAAGATAGGATGAAAAAAAAAGTGGAATAAATGACAGGCATAAAAATATTCAGTTGTTTCAGTAATCCGTATTGTATAAAAGGACGACAGGTATTTACAATAGCAAAATAAAGACAAACCAACCAGCCTAACAACTAACCAACCAAAAGAAACGGACAAACAATCCAGTCTCGTTATAAACCTTGCATAAAAAGACATAATATTAGGCATATGTTTATACCCCCCCGCCCCCCTTTGTCTCTCTGTCTCTTTGGCTGCCTCTCTCTGTGTCTCTGTCTTTCTGTCTCTGTCTGTCTGTCTGTTTGTCTGTCTCTGTCTCTCTGTGTCTCTCTCTCAATTCAGGTGTGAATTTACAAAAATAGTATTTCGGAAAGTAGACACATAATATACGTTATGTATTAGTTCATTCAGCACGTAGATAATGTAATAGACATATAAGCATGATGTATTCTGTGTAAACCGTACGCGAATATTCTGTTTGCATTTGCACAAAGAATGATAGCTAAACACAATTAATTAATCAGTAGTACTTAGTTTTTACGACCGAAACATTGAGTTAAGAAATGTTGTTAAACAAAGGCAACAGTGTATCATCATCATCATCATCATCATCATCATCATCATCATCATCATCATCATCATCATCATCATCATCATCATCTTCGTAATCGGGATTTTGCTATAGTAAGCACGCGCGTGCGCGCGCGCGCACACACGCACACAAACACACACACGCACGCACTCACGGACGCAAGCACGCACACACGGACGCACGCATGCACACACACACGCACACACACACGTACACACACACGCACGAACGCAGGCACGCACTCACGGCCGCACGCACACACACACACACTCACTCCTCTTGAAAGCACGCTGAATTAATAGAAACTACAACACGAAAAAAAGCCAACAAAACCCATACAAAAACAAATGGCACATAAGTAATTATGTTTTCTAAATTACAGCTTAATCATTTTAGAGAAGTACATTTTAATCAGGACCACTGTCTTACAAGTCTAATAGCAGGAACAGGTGCACATATTTTCTTGTCGGGTGCATTCAAAATTACGATGGTAGTTACTTTGTTTAAGGTCGCCAGATATAAAGAGCGACTGTGCGATATTTTTTCTTTTAAAAGTTGTGAAACCTTATGTACAAAATATGAGTCAGAATATGTATGTATGTATGTATGCATGTATGTATGTATGTATGTATGTATGTATGTATGTATGTATGTATGTATGTATGTATGTATGTATGTATGTATGTATGTATGTATGTATGTTTGTATGTATGTAATAGAATATCAGATTAGAAGAAAGGAAAGAGTTCTTGGAAAGTTAACACAATACAAGATAATAACTGGAATATTAGAAAAGTAAATTAGATTATTGATTAAAAAGTCAACGATTAAAAAAACAGAAAAAAGAAAGGGTGTCATCGATCTAAACGAAAGAGAGTAGGAACCTATCGATCCTATATTGGATATAATCAGAGAGGATGCAATGGCAGGAGCAAGTATGTAGGGGAAAAAAGTAACAATCAAAATTCAATTTAGTATGCATGTGCTTAGCTGTGTGTGTGTGTGTGTGTGTGCGTGTGCGTGTGTGTGTGCGTGTGTGTGTGTGTGCGCGCGCACACACACACACACACACATGCACAAGCAGTTTATGTGTATATACTGAAAAGCGCACAAACGTGTGCATTATTTCGCTTTTACGCTGCCAAATTCTGAAGACATTTTTCTTCTTACTTCAACATTTTCATACTATATTTTTTCTACACAAACCTACAAGAACGCAAGATGATGAAAGCACACCCGCAAACCAGGATATAAGATCCATACAAATCATATAACATCACACGCACACAGAGATGTCACATCACTCAAAGGATTCACAGCATCATGGTAGGAATATCACAAATTAATAACACACTCAGCAGATGAGAGTACTGCAACTGAAAAGAAGGGGGGTAACAAACAGGAAGATGCAACTGAAAATCATCAGATCTGTTGAAACAAACCATAAAAAACGTCATTCCAAGTCACAACTCTTTTTGGTAAAAGGGAAAGAGGTTTGTCATGAAAAGAAAACAAAATAGCAAAGTTTCTTTAACAACCAAATTCACAACAATTGCCATCACCAAGTTAGCAATTCCGCATTTCAAAATACTTACTTCCATTGCATTGATCTGGAAAAAAGAAATGGCATGCTAACTTTACCATACAACACTTAAATGGCTTCTCGAAGAAACTTAACTGATTCTCGAGAAAATTACATCAATCTCGAAAGCAAGAATCATTGGTTTAATCTCGTCTGAACCTTTATTTTGCTCCCCATCTACTAAGCTTTTAGTGATGATCTGCATAGTCTTTCAAGAAAGGTGACAACCCCAATTCTTGCATGCAGCATGTAGCAAAAGACACGCATGTGGCACAAGTAAAAGAACTTTCGGCAACAAGACAGCTGTCTCTCGCTAAATGAAAAGGAAAATATCAATTTTATTGGCAAGAAAATGTACACCCAGCCAGGGAATAACTTAAACTAATGGCAACATTCTGAGATTGTGCGTTTCTGACGGGGGAGAGCAACCTTAGCTTAGCACAGAGGAATGGTATCATAACCAAACATTCTATATAACAGAGTGAGAAACAGGAACAGCTCTGAATACATTGCAATCTTGGATGATAAACACGTTAAGGGCAGGGGAAGTCTACTCTTGCGGTTAAAGGAACAAAATGTTACTTTTTTTGTTCTGACTGTATGGTTGATTGGCTGATTGATGAAACATACTTGATTAAGCCAGCTCATAGGCTGGTTGATTGTTGTTTATTTAAATGGTTGTAACTGAACTCTTCTGCATTACAGAGTTCACACACACACATGCAAACACACTCACACGCACGCACACACACACACACACACAAGTACACACACTCGCACGCACACCACACACACAACACACACCACACACACACCCACACACACACACACACACACACACACACACACACACACACACACACACACACACACACACACACACACATAGACACTCAAGAGCACACGAGTATTTTGTTATGCAAAATGGGTCAAGAAGATTACAACCAAAGGAAAGGAGAGGGAGACAAGTAACGACTCATCCACACAGGGGGAACAATCCAAACAAATGTTAAATTGCAAAGTTTTAAAAATCAGAATTACTTTTCAAATGCCTGCGTGTTGGGCCATGTTGAAAATTCCCATACAGAAAAAGTGCATGAATTTTGAAATTTTTAAGAAACAAAGATCCGGAGTTAAAATTTGAAACTACCATTTACAACAAAAGGTTTACCAAAATTTTGCAAGTGGAAGTCATAATATTGTTTTTGCCTACAAGGTCTAAGTTATATGACATTAGCCTATCATGGCAACAGGAATGAACATTCAATTTTAGATTACATGCAGATAAGAGGTAGGGTGCTTTAAACTATTTCGCTGTAAATGTGCATGCTTTTGGTTTACATTGCAAATTGCTACAGCGTTGAAATTATTTGAAATTACGTGAAAGAAAGATTTTACCCTGAACTTGTCAGGGGTAGACGTGTTGTGAAAAATGACAAAATTAAAAAGGTTTGAACTAACGATTGTAGTCGTAGTTCTTCTCTGGACATGATTTGCCTATACATTACGTATATAACTGTTGGCCGTCGCTCTTTCTCTATTTCTGGTCCATCAATCTGGAATGACCTCCCTCTATCCCTTCGAGAAAAGCCTACTTACGACAGCTTAAAATCCAGCCTCAAGACATACCTATTCCAGACCTAAGATTTTTCCCTCTTGTTTCATCTCATATCTGTTCCTGCTTTTAAAAGCCAAAATTTCATCACCCTGCTGAAATGTACATACTGTGTGTGTGTGTGTGTGTGTGTGTGTGTGTGTGTGTGTGTGTGTGTGTGTGTGTGTGTGTGTGTACATTTGAATTTGTTAGAATATTGTGAATCATTGTTGGTTGCTTGTGTAGGAGCGGATTGAATGGAAGCCCTCTGATTTGTAACTGCAAGATATAGCGCTCTATAAATTCCATATATTATTATTATGATTATGATGATGATGATGATGATGATGATGATGATGATGATGATGATGATGATTATTATTATTACCATTACCATACTGCGGCAACAGGTTTTTAACTAATAGGTATAAGTTAACTTTCGTTTTTAGGGCATGTGTTTGTAGATTATCAACAAACTTAAGAATAAGAAAGAAAGAAAATAACTACTATTGTAGCAATAAATGGTTATAAATTAAAGAAAAATGGGTCATTTCTGGATAGGGGGGTTATCGGTCAAAACAATTTATATTGAATAAACATCAACTGCTATAACAACCCAACAAAGGTGAACGAGTACATACATATATAACCAAATGTTAGCAACATCACACTCTTTTTTCAGCAATAAACATTTCACAACAACCAAAGCATGTGAATTATTCATATTACACACGTAACAATTTTCCCATGTGATTGATGGAAATAGCACAACACACGCAAACCCCCACCCCCCTCCTAGTTTGTGTTCATTTCATACTTACTGCCGCTGTATTGATCTGAAAAAAGCGTCAAGCAAAATAACTTCTATATGTTAAAACAAAATTCGCAAAAACTGTTAAGACTACATGGAAGAAATGGCTAATATTATAAATTCGTTTTTGACAGAAAAATGTTTTCAAAACATGGACTTTTCATGTCATGCAAGAAATCACAAATTCATACAAAATGCTTACAAAATGCTTACAAAATGTATTATTATTATTGTTTTGTTTTTTAAAAAACCGGATTCGCATTAAACAATCTTAAATAAGAGAACAGAAAAGCAGAAAAAACTATGATTTAAATTGCGCCATATAAGGAAATAGAAATATATATATAAAGTAAAGCAAGATAAAGCCAAAGTTGTAAATATGCATGGCAGACACCAATAAAGAGAGTACAGCTGACTCCAAGCAGCAATAGTATGAAGCGATTTAGTGCTGAACGTTTGATTTTCTCATGACTTGCAGTTTATGTAATCGTTGATACAGTCTTTCTTATTCACATTATTATCACGAATCACAAGCTCACTGGCAGAACTATCAGCAACAAAAAACCCCACCTAATCGATAGTTAGTACGTTTCTTCAAAATCTCTGCCACATTAAAACTGCTTTCTTATCTTCTTCTTCTTCTTCGAACACTACAGACAGCAACTATTGCTCTCTGTCATAGGAGCAAAAATGCATTGCGCTGCCTTTAAGCGCCTGACAAGTCAGGCCCAGCGCATCCGACTTCGGCGTGAGAAAAAATACCCCTGTCATCTTTTAAGTCTTTCTTGGGGGAAAATGGAAGGAGACTGGACCAAGAAGACAGAAAAAGGACAAGAAGGACCGAGGTGACAGGAAGAGCAGGAACAAAGAGAGGGATAGAAAAAAAGGGAAATTCTAGCACCGAATTCCCAGAAGAAAGGGATGTTATTTATACTGCAAGAACCCTGGCATCCCCACAGGGGGACACCTCTATCTACCCCACCCCCCACCACCAAAATCTGCTACCACGCGCAAAAGTCTCAAAAAGCTACAAACTCAGCAGACTGCTTTTTAAAAACAAACAGAAGAAAGGAAAAAAAAACCCCACCACCCAAGTAACGCCCGAAAGCCTAGTAGTCTCACACCATCACCAAACCAAAGAAGACAAGAGCCTCCTCCCCACTCCCCACTCCCCACTCACTCACTCACCGTGCCCATACTCTCCTGCTTGACCAGGGGGTTCTTCTGCTTGAACTCCAGGGCGGACTGACTGTCCTTGAAGGTGACGTGAGCCGCCGCGGCCCCGGCCCCTCCTACTCCGCTGCCCACGCTGCCCGTTTCGGCATCATCTGGGTTCTGCAGGACCTCTCGACTGCTCTGGTGCACCAGGGCCAGCTCCTTGACTTTGGGGTTGGAGCGCTGGCTCTGCGTGGAGTAGCCGCTGTCCATGCTGGGCACCTTGACTAAAGGTTTCTGAGGGTTGACCTGAGGCTTGGCTTTCTTGGCCGGGGACACGGTGATTTTCTGACTGGTGGCGGGTTTGGTGGGTTTTTTGCTGCCTGGGGAAGAAGTACTGGTGGTGGTGGTGGTGGTGGTTTTGGTGGTGGTGGTGGAGGTCTTGCCTTTGGTTGTGTTTGTCCTGATCCTGCTCCTCGGCTTTCCTGGCCGCTATGGTTTCCTTGGCGTGCTCGTGGATGGCTTTAGACTTGGATGACAGGACGGCGACATCGTACATAGGGTTGCTCTTCTTCTTGGTGTTGGCGCCTTGTCTCGTTCCTTCTCCTGTTGAAGTCGGGCAGGAAGGTATCGAACCCGTCATCATCATCAACAACAACAACAAAGGTAGCGGTAACAACAACAACAATAATGATAACAGAAACAGTTACAGCAGCTGCAACAGTAGCAGTATTAACAACAACGACGACGGGCGTGTTTTAAGGATGAAGGAACACTGCCTGTGTTGGTCCTTGCTGAAGCTATTCATGTCTGATGCTGACTTAATGACTTTCTTTTCTTATCACTTGATTAGTATAACATCAAAATGTGGTTATTACAACAAGACAGCGATGCTTCGTTATCATGAGAAGCACGACATCCAACAAAGAAACAACTGTACAGGAATATTAAAAAAACACATTTCAATGCCTGTGTATACACTTGCATTGATTATTAGCTTACATAATATATTGCTGACTTTCCTACAAAAAAACCCTAATAACTGTGTATTTGCCTTGAAAATAGTCATATTACAGACTAGGCTTTGCAACACAGTAATTTATATTCACTGTTTCTGAAGGTGTACATGTACTGAAAAATATTATTAACAACCGTAATTTAAGAATGAATTTTCACAAGGATAAAAAATATTTGACAATTTAATTTGAAACAGATTAACACCACATTGCTAGTTTTGCGTTTGAAAAGCTTGAAACATTACTGTAATTATCTGCATAGATATATAAAAGTCTCAAACATGAAAATTGATTTTATGATGCTGTGTATGTATACGCTGCAAAACTTTTGTATTATTGTGACAGTGAATAAAAAGTATTTTTAAAAAAACCTCGAATAAATCTGTGCACTTTCGCATCCAGAATTCAGTCTGGTTTTGATATGACTGTAGATCACAAACAGAAATCGAAAAAAGACAAAGTAAAAGACCACAAAAGCTGATGTGAATACATTAGTACAGCTGTATATTTATATAGGCACACACAAAACAAAACAACACGTCTTCACAAGTGCTGATCTGTAGCCTTATACACAGCTACACGACAACAACAACAACGATAATAATAATAGTAATGATGATGAAAATACAAATAGTAATTTAGTATTGGTACAACACTGAATATCATCCACAGAGCATATCGATAAAGATGTGATTTGTGACAACAAATTCTTCAGACAAAAGGCATACGCGTGTAGTGATTCTTCAGACGCACAGACCATAGAACACGTGAAATATCTACTTTCTGCGGCAAACCATGTCAGGGACCTGAACCTTCCACGTTTATACGACAACACCAGATTAGCACAAATGTTAGGGTTTTTTTGGGTGTTCAGCTGCACATTGAACCTGGTGGGAGATGGACTCTGCTGTGTTCAACTCACACACGACACACTGCCTGAAGCACTTCAGCGCAGTACCCCAACCACTTTTAAAGTCTCTCAGGGTGTGGAACATGGGGAGTTAACATTTTCTTTAAGAAATGCTGTGAGTTGATCCAATAAGCGTCATTTATGAAAGCTAAAAAGCTACAAAATGTTATCTACTTTTGCCATTTGAAAATCCAATATGGCCACCAAAACCGTTCAACATGGCCACCAATATGATAATGTTCAATCTTTTACAAATTTCCCATCTTCTAGAAATTTTGGCTACTGCTACGAACCTGTCTCTCTCAAACTGATACAATAATTTCATTTCCACATGATATATGCTTTATATCCCAAATTCCTCAAATTTGAACAGAAAAACCTTTGACATCTACATACAGCAACTTTCAACTCTAAATAAACATCCAGTATCATTTTGGCTACACGCGCACACCCCATATCTAACACATACAGGAGGAGAAACATCAAATCAAACCATAGACTGAATCCTCCATAAAACCACACGGAGCACATGCTAAAGACTCGAGGGTGACTGACACAGGTTTGCCACGGAAAGAAGACGAGCCTGCAGAAGAGAGGCCCAAAGAGGAGCAGAAGACGAAGGAGGAGGAGGAGGAGGAGGAGTGGTCAGACCTACCTTGCCGGTGTTGATGGCCTCCTCCTCGTAAGACATGGCCACCACAGCCAGCATCAGGTTCAGCAGGTAGAAGGCCCCGAAGAAGATGACGATCAGAAAGAAGACCACGTTCCAGGGCCCGCTGGTTCGAATCACCTGAAGCAGGTTTTGTGGGCAGGTAAGGGATTGTGACAACGATGTTCCGCAACTGCCATTATTATGGGAGTTGAAGATGATAGGATAATAAGAATTGGAATTTATATAGCGCTATATCTTGCGGAGACAAATCAAAACGCTTGCGCTCAACTTATTCTTACAGAGTTATGCAACCAGGAAGTATTAATAGTTCTAACAAGTCTAAATGTGCACGCACGCACGCACGCACACACACACACATAAACATTGTACACTTTGGCAGGGTGATAGAATTTCGGCTGTTGAAGGCAAGGAAAAGCTATGAGATGAAAAAGGAGAGGAAAATCTTAGGTTTGAAATAAATATGTCTTGAGACTGGATTTCAAAGTGTCATAAGAAGACTTTTGGCGAAGATAGAGAGGGAGGTCATTCCAGATCGATGGACCAGAAAAAAAGAGCGACGGCTGACAGTGGATTGGTTGAATCTAGGTATTCGTAAGCAAAAGTTATCTGCAGCAGAGCAGAGGGAACGAGGAGTGTACAAGTGAAGAAGACATTCACAGAGGTAGGAGGGTGCTGTTTGGTGGCGACATTTGTAGTTTAAGACAAGTTTCTGACAGGGTCAAGTGTTAGTGTAGGCATCGTATGTGTAATACAGACTGTCAGTTCACATGTACAACCGCACGCAAGATACACATAAACTTAAACATACAGACGCAAGCCAACGTGTGTGCACGCACGTATACACACAGATACAAACAAACACACAAATAGATACGCACGCACACACACATTCTCACAGACAGACCCACACACACACGCACACACACACAAGATTCAAGATTTAATTACTTTCACTCCTTTTTGGGGTGAGGAGGATTACAAATAAATTCAACAGGAGAATAACCCTTACAGCAATACACCCACAAATAATATCAATACTAACAGGAACTGATAATCAAGAGCAACATACACACTCACACACACACGCACACACACGCATGCACACACGCACGCACACACACATCCATCCCCTTCCCACATCCCCCTACCACACCCACCCACCAACCCACACACCCACATCCCCCTCTCACACACACGCACACACCCTCACCACACACACACACACACCCTCCCCCCACACACACCTCACACACACACACAGCCTCACACACACACAGCCCACACACACACACACACGCACACACACACACACACACACACACACACACACACACACACACACACACACACACACACACACACACACACACACACACACACACTGATACGCACATGTCTCGGCGGTGTGACAAACCTTGTTGTAAGTGTCTTCCCAAAAGTCCAGTGTGAGGAGCTGGAAGGAGGTCAGCATGGACCAGCCGAAGTGGTCAAAGCCCGTCAGGCCGTAGTTCGGGTTCTCCCCGATACTGCCCAGACAGGTGTAGTTGACGCTGCAGCCACTGCAAGACACCACAGGTCATCTTCAAAGCTGCTACAATACCGCCTTTTTTAAACAGATAGAATGGGTCATCTTTAAAGCTGTTACAATAGCGCATTTTTAAACAGACAGAATAGGTCGTCTTTAAAGCTGTTACAATAGCGCTTTTTTAAACAGATAGAATGGGTCATCTTTAAAGCTGTTACAATAGCGCATTTTTAAACAGACAGAATAGGTCGTCTTTAAAGCTGTTACAATAGCGCTTTTTTAACAGACAGAATGGGTCATCTTTAAGCTTGTTACAGTGGCTTATTCTAACAGACAGAATGGGTTATCTTTAAACTGGTTACAGTGGCTTTTTAGCAAACAGAATGGGTCATCTTTAAACTTGTTACAGTGGCTTATTCTAACATAAAAAAGGAAAGGAAAAGGAGTGCCATAACCTATAAGGTCGTAGGGGAGCGAGCCGTCAGAGACCTCACTTCTCTAGGGCCAGCATATTGAGGGCGGCGCCCATCTCCTCTCCCTCGCTGCTTTACCTTCCCTGACCCTAAAGAGGGCAGGTACCCATTTACAGCTGGGTGAACTGGGGGAACTGTACTGAAGCCAAGGCGCGCAAACGGTCACCCATCCAACTGGTAACCACGCTCGACGCTGCTTAACTTGGCTTGGGGAAAGCGAGTGCTCCGACCACTGAGCTATCCCGTCCCCTATTCTAACATACAGAATAGATTATCTTTAAAGCTGTTACAATGGCTTTTAAACAGATATAAGAACGTGTTTTTAAAGCCGTTACAGTGACTTTTTAACAGATACTACAGGTCATCTTTGAACTGTTAAAACAGACAGAATGGTTCATCTTTAAAGCTGTTACGAACGTTTCTTAAACGGATATCAAAGGTCATCTTTAAAGCTGTTACAGTGGCTTTTTTCACAGACAGATTGGGTCATCTTTAAAGCTGATACAATGACTTTTTCACAGACAGATTGGGTCATCTTTAGAGCTGTTACAATGACTTTTTTCACAGACAGATTGGTTCATCTTTAAAGCTGATACAATGACTTTTTTCACAGACAGATTGGGTCATCTTTAGAGCTGATACAATGATTTTTTCACAGACAGATTGGGTCATCTTTAAAGCTGATACAATGACTTTTTCACAGACAGATTGGGTCATCTTTAGAGCTGTTACAATGACTTTTTTCACAGACAGATTGGGTCATCTTTGAAGCTGATACAATGAGTTTTTTCACAGACAGATTGGGTCATCTTTAGAGCTGTTACAATATCGTTTTCTTTGACAGACAGAATAGGTCATCTTTAAACCTGTTTCAGTGTCTTTCTAAACAGACAGAATTAGGTCATCTTTAAACCTGTTAAAGCGGCTTTTTAACAGACAGAATAGGAATCTTTAAACCTGTTACAGTAACTTTTTAACAGACAGAATGGGTTATCTTTAAACCTGTTAAAACGACTTTTTTAACAGACAGAATAGGAATCTTTAAACCTGTTTCAGTATATTTTTTAACAGACAGCATAATTCAACTTTAAAGATGTTACAGTGACTTTTTAACAGACAGAATGGGTTATCTTTAAAGCCATTACAGTGGCGTTTTTAGCGAACAGAATACATCATATATATAATATAAGGCAATTGCAATAGAGATTTTGAAAAAAACCCCAAAATAACTCATCTTTAAAGCTACTTATAAGCTTTCGTTATTTAAAACCTAGTTTTTGTTGCCTTAACTGTTTATTGTATGATAAAACTTTAAAATATTTTATTATGAAACGACAAACATTGAGTAGTACATTTTGCCTACTGTTGATGTGCTTGCTGGTTTTTTGATAATGATGATGGGGATCGTATTTTTGATGGTGGTGGTGGTAGTCATGATGATGTGATAATGCAAAACGATGGTTTAATTCCAAACAAGTATTCTAGATATGCATATGTCTACAATATTGAAGAAAAGAACACTTTGTTACCAAAGAAGTCTTTATCGTGTGGATCCAAACAACAACCGACAAAACCAATCTTGGATCATCATCAACATCACGCAATACACTTTTTATTAACGATGCTGAATCGAAAATGCTTTGTTAATTTACTGAAACTTCGTACATACAACGCTAACATTTATATCTCAAAATAATTCGGTAAGTTTATAAAATTGTATAACTCTACATACTAATAAGACTGAAAAGAAAAAAAAGCACGATCTACCACCCCTCTCTCCCCCCCCCCCAACACACACAAATCCAGTCTTTATCTTACAAAACTAATCAATTTTAATACCATAGGACCGATTTACAAAGAATGTCTGAACAAATTCCTTGTTATTGCTCTGATTTTGCTCTCACTGCAAAATATTCAGTAGTGACTAAGTCTAATTTTACAACATCAAAAGGTAAAAACTACAATATAAAAGGAAAAAATCAACAAAGATATTTGAATAACATCTCGTTTGTCCATGTATAGCTGTCCTGAAAGTTCAGCATTATAGACACACAATAAGGGAAAACACACAAGCAAGCTAAATAGCTAGAACAAAAAAGAAATCGAAAAAAGGAGAAGATTCTTATAAAGAGAACAGAACCTGCTCATTTCGCAGAGACAGACTCACTAATGATAACTCTTTAAGTGAATAAGTAAAAGACACAGATAATAACTAAGAACAAAAATTCAGAAAAGCAGTCTAATGATGAAAGCGACAATGATGTAGCACAATGAAGCATAACAATCAGATTACATTCACTATCATGAGCATGTCCGTGTTGATTCAATTAATAAAGGTTAGGATGGCAAACGATGGGTTAATAGACTATTGTATATATGCACTACATATTTTCCACAGGCAGTACTCTCTCTCTCTCTCTCTCTCTCTCTCTCTCTCTCTCTCTCTCTCTCTCTCTCTCTCTCTCTCCGAGGGCTGAATGTAAAAAAAAATCTTGTGCTTATTTGATGACCCTCAGAAAATAAAATGTTGTTATCGTTATCTTTCTTCTCTCTCTCTCTCTCTCTCTCTCTCTCTCCTATCTCTCTCTCTCTCTCTCTCTCTCTCTCTCTCTCTCTCTCTCTCTCTCTCTCTTTCTCTCTCTTTCTGGCATACATTCGTGTACATATGAAAATAAATGTTGTTATAATGCTGTAAAGTTCATGCCAGTCGGAAATAAATATGCCACAGAGCTAACAATGGAAGCGAAGCTATAAATACACAAAAGAGGGTAAAGTTGATATAGTTATACGGGGAAATCCACAGACATAGAGAAACTACGATATAATAGCTACCAAACAGGCATGCAAGCTAATTTATCAAGCCAAATGTTTAGTTTACAACATACAGGCCAACTGACAAAAAAAAATCGTAATCACTATTTGCTTTGACACAAAAACAATGTTGTCTCGTTTTCCCATGTGTGTGTGTGTTTGTGTGTGTGTGCGCGTGTGTGTGTGTGTTTGTGCGTGTGTGTTTATTTATTTTTTGTATTTTATTCTTTTATTTCAAGGGTATGGTCCAGGCCAAAATCTGTGTCAGTTATTGATGTCAGCTAATTGCCAAGGCTTACACAAAAATGATGGAATGTTGTTAAAATTTCATGTTGTTTTGAGATTGCCTTCAGCCATGACAAGCTCTTAACATAACAACCTGCACTCTCCTTTGTTAAAGAGAAAAACTTCTCTGAAGTCGGAGTATGGCTGCCTGTATGGCGAGGTGCTTGAAAAGAGTCATACACGCAAACTTCTCATCCGGTGTACTTCCTATCTCACAGTGATTATTCCCAGGTGGGATGATGAGTGAGTCAGAGTGCATGTTCTGGGTGACCCCTAGGGTGTAAATCTGGGGAACGCACAACAACAACAACAACAACAACATTTCAAGGATAATGGAATAAGCTCTTATTGCTTTTTAATCCAGTCCTGGTGTGAATACAGTTCGTCAGTTTTAACATCCGCTTCCACCGGCACACAATGGCCTACTCTTCCGAAAAGCGGAATGGGTTTCAACGCGTGTAAAGATGTTCTGCATGCGTTCGCACTCGGGACCTCGGTTTATAGTCTCATTCGAAGGGTGTGTGTAGTAGTAGTAGCAGCAGCAGCAGCAGTAGCAGTAGCAGCAGAAGTAGTAGTTCTGTGTGTGTTTCTGTGTGTTGTGTTCTGTTATTGTTGTTGTTGTTATAAACACTACTCATAGATATTAAAAAAAACATGAATGACATTGAAAGCCCAGTACTTTCATTTTCTAATTATGAAAAGTAAAAACAACAACATTGTATTTTAAAATAATTATAGAAAAGACTGAAATACTACACAACAATCACGATATAAAAATTTCATTAAGTCAAGAATATACACCGAATCAAATAACAATTTGCAATCAAACTGTCAAAAAAAAGGGATATTACAATCTCCGTTTTATACAACTCCCCAGGGATCTCAAAGTATTTTCCCAGAACGTAATGCTGCATACAATTTGTATGTTAGTTACTTATTCAGTTCGGTGCATACTCCTGACCAAGACAAATTATGATAGATACCTTCCATATTGAGAACTAACAAGAAAAAAATAAGTTACAGATGATGAAGTGACGCAGAAAACGTTAAGAAATGTCATCAAATTAGTTAATAATTGAACCGGGAATTTTTTTTAGTTCAACCTATTAAGATATTAAAAAAAATCTTCAGAGGGCTTTGTGCTCATATGTAACGTAAAACAAAAAGATATAAAAAGCAAATTATCTGTAATCTTGGCAGCGTTGGTAAATGCTTCAAGTCAGATTTAAAGTATGATACAACTCTTACATGTTACATTGCACTGGAAAGGTTTGAATATTATATAAATCATTTGAATTGATTTAAGCAAAATTTTGTTCAGACAGTCATATCATATTCCACATAACAACGCTAAAGAACATCAACAAGCCAAACGTTTAGAGTATGCTCAATCAAATTTCCTTTTGAACACCCTCCAAAAATACCGGTGATTAATCTGCCACTAGCCTCACTACTCTTCATGCAGTTGAACTTAGCATTTCTTGCTTTAAAAAAGTCAGGAAAAATTTAACTAAAAAGTACGTTTAATGGTATTTATCCTTAACCATGTAAACTTCCTTAGCTGTTCATGTATGTTTACACAGTAAAGTTCCTTTCTTTTGATCAAAGACAAATTCCTCCCCCCATCAAATGGTTCTGGCTCATAACTTTATTGCACCCCATGGAGTGTTAACTTTACCACAAAATTTCACATATCGTTTATTTTGACTTCTCCTTTGACTTCATGGAAAATCATTGCAGCCACTGTGCTAACAATGCAACACAGAGAGTCTCTGGTGGTTTGAATCTGCCTGGCGCTTAGCCAGACCACCAAAAAAGGACATAACTATGGGCATGTTTGTATCATCCATCACACTGGCCATCACTGACCAATCCTTTGTAACGAAACAGGGAGTTAAAAAAACCCAAACATATGTGCGTAAAATGTTTTGTCTGCGTTTGTCCACAAGACATCAGTTTACAGTCTCATTCAAAAGACTTGTGAGGGAAAGAAAGAAAAAAACCCAACCCAAACTACTAAAGATTATGCTTAATGACATGTATCTTGAACCATTAATTACTTTAAACCTACGTTTTAGAGTCAATGTTAACTTCAGAGGAAAAAAACCCTGAAACAGCCACTTCAAAAAGAAAATTCGAACTCTTTCCCTAAATTACAGTCACACGACAAGTTCAACACGTTAAGCATTCGAGAATTTTGCAGTTTGCGCATTACCGCTTTCTTAAAAAACCCAACATAGAACCAAAACCATAACTAAAACCTGGCGTTTGAAGATTTTGTCTCTTGAACGGACTAGTTGAGATGATGCTACTGATAGTGTCAGCAGATGTCTTACCCAGTGCCAGAGGAGTTGCCACACAGCTGGAAGTCTCCCTCATCATCCAGAGCCCAGTTGGCTGCAATACAACGGACATACAGGGTCAGTTTTTGAAAACAAGCGCGTGTTGACATAAAGACGAACAGATAGACATTTTCATTTTATTTTATTTTATTCTTTCATACCGATGATAATGGAATAAGCAATAATGTGTTTATTTACATCCAGTCCCCCGTGTGTACGCAGTTTTGTAAATTCTGTCATCTATTCCCACCGGCACACAATGACCTACTCTTACGAAAAGCGGAACAGGATTTAACGTGTGCACAAGATGTTCTGCGTGCATTCGCACACGGGGCCTCGGTTTATAGTCTCATCCGAAGGACTTGTGAGGTGAGTGGAGTCGGTACTGATGTTAACTCCAGGGGAAAATATCCCCTTGAACGGGAATCGAACCCGGGTCGTCAGATTGCGAGCGCAATGTTCTAACCACTAGGCTATCCCGCCCCTCTAAATAGACATAAATAGATAAGACTAACAGAGAGAGAGAGAGAGAGAGAGAGAGAGAGAGAGAGAGAGGAGAGAGAGAGAGAGAGGAGAGGAGAGGAGAGAGAGAGAGAGAGAGAGAGAGAGAGAGGTCAAGTCACGTCAAGTTCTTTTATTTCGAGGACAATGACATAAGCACACATGTACTTTTTGACATCCAGTCCCCGCCCTTATCAAGAATAACACACACATACACACACACACACATTTAACACACCCCTCCCTACACACATACACTCACACACACTAATCGCCACCCCCCCCCCTACACACACACACAACCAACACACACACCCAACACACACAACCCTCCACCCCATCTCCCACACACACAACCCCCCCCCCCCCCCCCCACAGCCCCCCACCCCCCCACCTCCACCACACACTCTCCCCCCTCCTCCCCCCTTTCTCAACCCCCCACCCCACCCCACCGACCCTCCCTCCCACCACCACTCCCACCACCCATACAATGCTACACCCATACCAGAATCTCGTATCCACAGAGCGTAATACTGATCGTAGCTCATGGAGGGGGTAGCGGTGTAGCTGTCGATGTCTCGCACGCACTTCTGCCTTAGGGTGCCCATGTAGATCTGCAGCGCGAAGAGAGCGAAGACCATCAGGCAGAAGCAGGTCAGGATGATCACCTCGAACAGCATCTTGAAAGCCCGCAGCAGCGCGTTCACGATCGTCTTCAAACCTGGAGTGTTTGGAAGAAAAAGAAAGGTAAAAGATAGGATAGATATACACACGTTACCAGCATAATTGTGCCAAACACAGGCACGAAGTTTTGCGCGCTCGCGTATACATGTGCGTGCGCGCGCGCAGACACATAGAGCAGCAGCACCAGCAGCAGCAGCAGCAGGAGTAGTAATAGTAGTAGTAGTAGTAGTAGTAGTAGTAGCAGCAGCAGCAGCAGTAGTAGCAGCAGTAGTAGTAGTAGTAGCAGTAGGTGCAATAGTAGTATTTGTGATAGCAGCAGCAGCGGTAGTAGTAGAAGTAGTAGTAGCAGCAGCAGCAATAGCAGCAACAACAGTAGTAGTAGTAGTAGTAGTAGTAGTAGTAGTAGTAGTAATAGCAGCAGCAGCAGAAGTGGTAGTAGTAGTAGTAGTAGTAGTAGTAGTAATCGTCGTAGTCGTCGTAGTAGTAGTAGCATCAGCATCAGCAGCAGCAGCAGCAGCAGCAGCAGCAGCAGCAGCAGCAGCAGCAGCAGCAGCAGCAGTAGTAGTAGTAGTAGTAGTAGTAGTAGTAGTAGTAGTAGTAGTAGTAGTAGTAGTCGTCGTCGTCGTCGTCATCGTCGTCGTCGTTGTAGTAGTAGTAGTAGTTGCAGTATAATAGCAGCAGCAGCCGCAGCAGCAGCAGGAGTCGTCGTCGTCGTCGTCGTCGTCGTCGTAGTAGTAGTAGTAGTAGTAGTAGTAGTAGTAGTAGTAGTAGTAGTAGTAGTAGTAGTAGTAGTAGTAGTAGTAGTAGTAGCAAGAAGCAGCAGGAACAGCGGCAGCAGCAGCAGTAGCAGGAGTAATAGTAGTAGTAATAGTCGTCGTCGTCGTCGTCGTAGTCGTCGTCGTCGAAGTCGTAGTCGTCGTCGTTGTAGTATTATCAGCAGCAGGAGCAGCAGCAACAACAGTAGCAGCAGCAACAACAACAGCTGGTGCAACAACAGCAGCTGGAGCAACAACAGCAGCAGCAGCAGCAAGAACAACAGCAGCAGCAGCAGCAGCAGCCATCAGAAAGACACAGCGAGGAAAGCGACCAGGCCAGGGCACTGACCAGGCACTATGGAGACTGTTTTCAGAGCTCGGAGGACGCGGAAGGTCCGCAATCCTGTCAGGTTGCCCACCGAAAAAGAGGGGTCTGCTTGCTGGATGATGATGGTGATAAATCTGCACGTGAAAACAGCGCAGGGTTAGGACACACACACATAGGACAAAAAACCCGAACAAAAAACCAACAGCAGTGATATGAGTATCAGATGGGATAGAAATACTTCAGGATGAAATGTAAGTCAGAAGAAAAAAGTGTATGAAAATGGCTGATAATGGTTTTAAATCTGCGCGTGAAAGTAACCCACGACTATCACACCTTCTCAGGCAAACCACAAAACCACAACAAGTTTTTTTAAATGCTAATAAAAAGAGAAAGGAACCCACCCCCCAAAGAAACCAAACCAACAAAGCCCCCTAATAAAGAATAGTCAACAAAATAGATAGAAACAATTCATGAACTGCAAAACAGAATTTAAAAATAAAATAATCCATCGGACTCGATCATAATGGTTATAACATTTCTGCACGTACGAGCAGCTCATGACTGTTACACCTTCACAGACAAAAAGGAATGAAAGACATAATGAACGAAGTAACAACAGAGATACGAATCCCAAAATGAAAATTGGCAAGGCTAATAACCCCCCATCAACATTTCGTACAAGACTTGACCTGCTAATACCTGCCAAGGAATGGATTACTCGAACATACCTAGCATGAACAGTTTTCTCTACAAGGATGGGCTCCGCCAGGTTGGAGTTGCCCTTCAGACAATGCCTAAAGAGAAATCAGTGTTTCCCCAACAAGTTCTGAAGGAGTTTACTAAAACCAGGATGCTTAGAACATAGATTCACAGTCTGCCTATGTCCATTGTGGACTTTGTTGGAATGAAATCGTTCATTCATAGCTAGAAAAGTGCATCTGAGTGCAATTTGGAAGTATTTCATTCTAATTCACTATTGTCGTCTCACGAAATTAGTGCGAAATTAACCAGTGATACATGTTCTACACTTCTGTGTCATAAACCCCATGACACGAACATACCCAGCATGCATCCTGCTACCTCGAAGAGCGATGGGCTCCACCAGGTTTTAACTTCCCGCAGACGCAACACACTGTCTGAAAACTTCAATGCAGTGTCCAAACGACAGCTTGAGAAGACAAGTCAAATATGATTTTTATTTACTTTATTTTATTCTTTTATTTCGAGGATAATGGAATAAGCACTTGCATGCTTTCTTTTTTTTTTTTTTACATATAATCCCTGTGTGTATGCGGTTTTGTCAATTTTGTCATCCGTTCCCACCGGCACACAAGGGCCTACTCTTACGAAAAGCGGAACAGGATTAACGTGTGCGCAAGATGTTCTGCGAGCATGCAATTCTGAGCACGAAACTTGTTCTTTTATTTCTCTTTTTGTTAGCGGAGTCAGGTAGCCCTACCCTGTGTATAGGTTTCTGAAGGAAAGAAATCGGTATTTCTCAAACAGATTGCGTGAGGATTTTTGTGCGATAGGGCTAAAGCAGATCAATAGATCTTGAATGATGACAATTATAAAATAGGAAAAAGATCGATATAGAAAGAGCGATTGTCAAATAGAAGTATCATACATAGACTAGGTG
>CM054147.1:19565780-19580780 GCA_028751875.1 Rapana venosa
AGCACCCTGCAGCATGCAGCATGCAGGCCATGTAGGTCCCTGCTGCGTGGTTACCGCAGCTGCAGCAGCCGGCTATGGTGCTGCCAGTGCTGCCATATTGGCCCCCTCTTGCTTTTTTTTCATCATTTTGCTGTCAGCCAGGCTGACCTGTCTGTCAGGAGCAGAGTGACAGGCAGAGATCGTTGACTTGAAACCACTGGGATCTTGTGATCCTTGAACTAAAACTACTGTAGTCTTGTGAACATTGAATTGAAACCACTGTGATCTTGTGATCCTTGAACTAAAACTACTGTAATCTTGAGATCATTGAATTGAAACCACTGTGATCTTATGATTTATTTATTGAACTGAAACCACTGTGATCTTATGATTATTGAACTGAAACCACTATAGTCTTGTAATCATTGAGCTGAAACCACTGTAGTCTTGTGATTATTAAACTGAAACCACTGTAATCTTGTAATCCTTGAACTGTAATCTAGTGATCTTTGAACTGTAATCTAGTTATCATTGAACGGAAACCACTGTAATCTGTTTGTGCAGGCTGTAATCATTGATCTGAAACCACTGTAGTCTGTTTGTACAGGCTGTAATCATTGATCTGAAACCACTGTAATCTGTTTGTGCAGGCTGTAATCATTGATCTGAAACCACTGTAGTCTGTTTGTACAGGCTGTAATCATTGAACTGAAACCGCTGAAGTCTGTTTGTACAGGCTGTAATCATTGAACTGAAACCGCTGAAGTCTGTTTGTACAGGCTGTAATCATTGAACTGAAACCGCTGAAGTCTGTTTGTACAGGCTGTAATCATTGAACTGAAACCACTGAAATCTGTTTGTACAGGCTGTAATCATGGAACTGAAACCACTGTAATCTCTTTGTACAGGCTGTAATCATTGAACTGAAACCACTGTAATCTGTTTGTGCAGGCTGTAATCATTGAACTGAAATCACTGTAATCTGCAGGCACAGGCAGTGATCATTGAACTGAAACCACTGTGATCTCTCTACACAGGCAGTGATCATTGAACTGGAATCACTGTAGTCTGCCTGCACTCAAGCAATGATCATTGAGCTTGAAACCCTTGATCATTGAACTTGAAACCACTGATCATTGAACTTGAAACCACTGATCATTGAACTAAAATCACTGATCATTGAACTGAAACATCTGATCATTGAACTGAAACCCCTGATCATTGAACTGAAACCACTGTAACCTGCCTGCACAGACTGTAACCACTGACCTGAAACAACAGTAACCTGTTTGCACAGACAGTAACCACTGACCTGAAACAACAGCAATCTGCCTGCACACAGGCAGTGGCCGGGGCTGTCAGGGACATAACAAGACATCTGGGAAGCGCCATAATGGGAGCTTGCAGAGAATGTCTGTGTGCGCTAGGTCTAATTTTTTGTCTTCTCCCCCTAAGTCCTCGAGGAGTCGTTCGGAGCACTGCCCTGATATTATTATTTTTCAGGCAGGGTATCAGGAGCAAACTCAACACGGTAGAGTCCACCTCTCTCCAAGCAAGAGTCAAAGAAAGCAAAGGGCTAAAGCATATATATATATATATATATATATATATATATATCTCTCTCTCTCTCTATATATATATCTATATATCTATCTATATATATATATCTATATATATATATATATATATATATATATCTATATCTATATATATATATAAAATTTGTTATTCTTTTATATCGAGGATAATGGAATAAGCACTCATGTGCTTTTTTACATCCAGTTCCCGTGTGTATGCGGATTTGTGAATTCCCACCGGCACACAATGGCCTACTCTTACGAAAAGCGGAACAGGATTAAACGTGTGCGCAAGATGTTCTGCGTGCGTTTATAGTCTCATCCGAAGGACTTTGGGGGAGAGTGGAGTCTGCACTGATGTTAAATCCAGGGAAAAATATCCCCCTTGAACAGGAATCGAACCCGGATCGTCAGATTGCGAGCGCAATGTTCTGACCACTAGGCTTTCCCGTCCCCCTGTATGGAAGATGAGTATGACACAACAGTTATTTGAAGGATGACTTCGCTGTCAGGTACATTATCTATTATTTCTTTTTATCAACGTACGATGTTTATTGCTGCTGCTGCTGTTGTTGTTGTGTTGTTGTTGTTGTTGTTGTTGTTGTTGTTGTGTTGTTGTTGTTGCGTATTCCTAGGATGAGACTTTCGCATGTATGATCGTTTTCAAGTACCTCACCATAAAATTATAGGCAACCATATTCCAGCTTCTGAACATGTTTTTCTTCTTTGAAGGGGAGTGCAGGTTGTTATGTTTAAGAGTATGTCGTGGCTAAAACTTAATCCTCGACATTTTAATAATAATAATAATAATAATAATAATAATAGTAATAATAATACTAATAACATGTAAACGTAAGCCTTAGCCTTTACACTTACGTCAATAACCGGTAAAGCTTTCGGCATGTGCCAATAATATTACATAAAAATAATAGACCGATACAGTCGAGCACAAGTCTGAACATGAAGTATAGCTACCTAAATAGAACAAGGTGCACTATCATTCACATTTGTTGCGACTACGACTAAACGATATGTATTTTCTCCAAAAAAAACCCCCACATTAAAAAATTATAACGAACATGCACCCATTAACCAAACACTAGATTAGAGCCCCCCCAACCCCCGCCCCACCCCCCAAATCCACCTCAATATTGCAGTTTACAGTTTTAAAGACTCTCTGTCAAAAGCAATACCTGTTTTTTTCCCATCATCATCATCATTATTACTATTATTATCATCCTTTTTATACATCTTTATACGCCTTTTTCACGTGACCTGCCTGTCACTCTTCTTTGACAGTTCAGGGGCAGATAATTTCCGTGCTGCTGTGTGCATTGCTGGCAGGAGTCCTGCTGTGTGATATTGGAACTCTGGTGGTTGATTCAGGGCACCCAAGCTCCGGCAGACAGACATGCATGCAGCGATCACTGAACCAAAGCCACATTACGTAATCCCTAAGAGCGTTGGGGTTTTACTTTTGAGCGATCACCGACAATACAAAAGACGCTTGCTTTGTTTGCTTGCTTTGTTTGCTGTTTTGTTTGTTTGTTGGTTGGTTGGTTTGCTTGTTTGTTTGTTTGTTTGTTTGCTTGTTTGCATGTTTGTTGGTGTTGTTATTGGTGGTGGTGGTGGTGGTGGTGGTGGTGGTGGTGGTGGTGGTGGTAGTGGTGGTGTTGGTGTGGGTGGTGGTGATGTTTTTGCTGCTGTTGCTGTTGTTGCAAATATTCTCGTTTTGCTGTTGTTGTTGTTGTGTGTTGTTGTGTATTTTGTGCTGTTGTTGTTGTTTGCTGCTATGCGCTGTTGTTGGTGTTCTTTTGCTTTTTATTTGTTACTGTGTTGCTATTGTTTGGTGTTGTTTTGTTTGCTTTTTGTTGCTGTTGTTGCTATTGCTTTGCTGTTTGCTGTTGTTGTTGTTGTTGCTGTTGTTTGCTGTGTTTGCTTGTTGTTGATGCTGCTGTTGCTGTTGTTGATATTGCTGTTGTTTGAGTTGCTGTTGTTGTTGTTGATGCTGTGGTGTTGGTATTGATCTGCTTTTTAATGTTCTGTTGTTGCTGTTGCTGCTGCTGCTGCTGCTAATGCTGCTGCTGTTGTTGTTGTTGTTGCTGCTGTTGTCGTTGCTGTTGATACAGTTGTTGCTGCTGTTCTTGTTGCTGTTGTTGATGGTGCTGCTGTTGTTGGTATTGTTCTTGGTTTTATTGTTGCTGACGTTGCTGTTTTTGCTGTAGGTGTTGCTGTAGTTGTTGTAGTTGCTGCTGTTGTTGTTTTTGTTGTTGTTGTTGCTGCTGCTGTTGTTGTTGTTCCAAAGCTTAAGCACTCTGGGGGTCAGCTAGAATACATTATGCCCTCTGTCTCAACCATCACACCTGGGAATCGCCGTGAATCCAGACTACACACTGGAATGAGATGTTTGCGTGTAAAAAAGGTAAAGGTAAAGGAGTCCCATAACCTATAAGGTCGTAGGGGAGCGAGGCGTCAGAGACCTCCCTTCTCTAGGGCCAGCATATTGAGGGCGGCGCCCATCTCCTCTCCCTCGCTGCTTTACCTTCCCTGACCCTAAAGAGGGGAGATACCCATTTACAGCTGGGTGAACTGGGGGAACTGTACTGAAGCCAAGGCGCGCAAACGGTCACCCATCCAACTGGTAACCACGCTCGTTTTCGTGTATGACCGTTTAAAAAAAATACTTTCACCATCATTATAAGCAACCCTACTCCGACTTCAGAGGATTTTTCTCTTATTTTATGTAGAAAATACAAGTTGTTATGTTTAAAAACTTTTCATGGATGACGGTAACCCCTGAATATAACATTGCAAAGCATAACAACGTTCTAATGTAGATCTTGGCACTTCGGCTTTGCTTACAGGAATGATTGAAAAGCTTGTGGCCTGGGCTATGGTAACTAGGCTGGGGACCAGGTGCCATCTTGTGAACACGATATTTATTCGAGGTTGAGTGGGCACTGTTGTCTGTCTATCTCTGTCTGTCTGTTTGATTGTCGGTCTGTCTGTCTATCTAGTGAGTGAATATAGCTATCTATCTATCTATCTATCTATCTATCTATCTATCTATCTATCTATCTATCCGTCTGTCTGTCTGTCTGTATGTATGTATGTCTTCCTATCTATCTATCTATTTATCTCTCTCTCTATCTATCTATCATCTATCTATCTATCTATCTATCTATCTATCTATCTATCTATCTCTCTGTCTCTCTGTCTCTCTGTCTCTCTGTCTCTCCGTCTCTCTGTCCGTCTCTCTGTCTGTCTCTCTGTATTTCTGCTTGTCTGTCTCCATGTCTCTTTGTCTATCTATCACTTACACATCTCTCTTGGTTTCATTGAGATAGATACGGAATCGATTTGCTGACAGAAAGTAGGGGATAAAAGGGGTAGGGTAGCGTGTGTGTGTGTGTGTGTGTGTGTGTGTGTGTGTGTGCGCGCGCGCACGCACGTGCGCGTGTGTGTATGTGTGCGCATGGGTGCGTGCGTACATGCGTATGTGCATATACAAGCATGCATGCTTGTATGCATGTGTAAAGGGAAGGAGGGGGGGGGGAGTTCACCTAAACTTGATGGAGTGTTCATTTAGCTGTGTAGAGAACGTAGATCCCCTCTTGTCTTTAACATTGACTGATGAGCTATCCTTAGACGGGATCAGTTTTACGTTAGGTATAATCTGACTAGAGTAGCCGCTGAGTAGTAACATAGCCCGGCATTATTCTGAAATCTTTGTCACGTCTGTGGTGTCTTTATATGGATTCCTTGTCCTTAATAACAGGTAAAGGTAAAGGAGTCCCATAACCTATAAGGTCGTAGGGGAGCGAGGCGTCAGAGACCTCCCTTCTCTAGGGCCAGCATATTGAGGGCGGCGCCCATCTCCTCTCCCTCGCTGCTTTACCTTCCCTGACCCTAAAGAGGGCAGGTACCCATTTACAGCTGGGTGAACTGGGGGGACTAGACTGAAGCCAAGGCGCGCAAAAGGTCACCCATCCAACTGGTAACCACGCTCGACGCTGCTTAACTTGGCTGGGGGAAAGCGAGTGCTCCGACCACTGAGCTATCCCGTGTATATTACGTAAATAAAAATTTAGTCGAGACTTAAGAACGCGAAACAAGAGACCCGCAATCTGACGTTCTTGTTGCTGGTTGTTCCTTAGCTACAGCTTTGAAGTTCACCAATGGTGAGATTTTTGTCTTAATTTTGGTACTGGGTTTTACCCACCATTTATTTATTTATCTATTTAATTTATTTATTCTTTTATATCAAGGATAATGGAATAAGCACTTATGTGCTTTTTCACATCTAGTCCTCGTGTGTTTGCGGTTTTGTAAATTCTGTCATCTGTTCCCACAGGCACACAAGGACCTACTCTTACGAAAAGCGGAACAGGATTTAACGTGTGCGCAAGATGTTTTGCGTGTGTTCGCACACGGGACCTCGGTTTATATTCTCTCATCCAAAGGTCTTTTGGGGAAAGTGGAGTCTGCACTGATGTTAACTCCAGGGAAAAATACCCCTATTCATTAAGGTAGCAGCATTCTGACTATGAGGAAAACGCTGATATGAACTGCAGGATCGTCAACGCGCCTAGTCGATCTTCCACACGTATATATATACATGACAAGATTTAAAGTTCTCGAAGACCTTCGCCAAAAGTTGACCTCAGAAGTTGGACTAACCCCCCCCCCCCAAAAAAAAAAAAAAAAAAAAAAATCCCCACTCATAAATCACCACATACCGCTGCCGAGATTTGAACTCATGACTTCTGGGACTCACGGGACATGAAGTGGACCACTAGCTATCTGCTCAGCCGTAGCGCCGGTCTTACTGGAAGTGTGCGGTGCCAGTAGTGTGGCAGGCCTAAGCTGCCCTAGCTTACATAGCCTGCCTGAGTACCTCACACAGTCCTTAGTCTTCTCCCTGCCCTGCTGTCCTCACCCGGCTTAGCCCAGTGTGTGTGTGTGTGTGTGTGTGTGTGTGTGTGTGTGTTGAGTGATGAGAGAGAGAGGAGAGAGAGAGAGAGAGAGAGAGAGAGAGAGAGAGAGAGAGAGAGAGAGAGAGAGTGAGTGTGTGTGTGTGTGTGTGTGTGGTGGTGTGGTGTGAGTGTGTGTGTGTGGTGTGTGTGTGTGTGTGTGAGTGTCTGTGTGTGTGTGTGTGTGTGTGTGTGTGTGTGTGTGTGGTGTAGTGTGTGTGTGTGAGTGTGTGTGTGTGTGAGTGTGTGTGTGTGTGAGTGTGTGTGTGTGAGTGTGTGTGTGTGTTGTGTGTGTGTGTGAGAGTGTGTGTGTGAGTGTGTGTGTGTGTGTGTGTGTGTGAACAGAACATAAGAGAAATTTATTGCCGCGCGCGCGTGTGTGTATGTGTTGTGTGCCCGCGCGCGCTTGCGTGCGTGCGTGTGTGTGTGCATATATGCAGACGAGTGTCCACGTGCTCACGCACGCATGCATGCATGCATGCATACATGCATCTGCAAACGCGCGCGTGTAAACACGCACACAAACCATCCCTCACACACCACCCACCACCCTCACCCACCACCCACCACACCCCACCCACCCACCCCCACCCACCCACCCCCACCACCCACCCACCCACCACCACACCACCCCCCCCCAGTCCTCTCCACTCCCCCCCCCCCCCCCCCGCTCTACCATTGCAACACGCGCCCCCCCACCCCCCACAAACACACACACACAAACACACACACACACACACACACAAACACACACAAACACACACACACAAACACACACACACACAAACACACAAACACACACACACACAAACACACACACACACACACACACACACACACACACACACACCACAAACACACACAAACACGAACACACACACACACACACACTAAGAGTAAATCACTGAACCCCAACCACACTAATCCTGCCAGGCACTAACTAGGCCTACACTACACTCCAGCAGTAGAGCTAGATCTATAGAAAGCTGGCCCCGAGCTGTCTGTCTGTCAGGCAGGCAGGTAGGCAGGCAGGTAGGCAGGTAGGTACATAGTAAGACGCTTGGATGAGCGCCAGGCGTGAAGTTGTGAACCACTGTCAATCTGCACTGCCCCCCAGCTAGTGGGCTAACACTACTAGTAATAGACCAGACCTCTCCACACATGAAGCATGAAAGATAAGACAACCGATACGCTCCATGAGGGATCAGGGGTAAGGAGGTGGGAGGAGTGGGTGGGGTGGGGGGGTCGGTGTGGGGGTGGGGGTTGGGGTTGGAATCGGCCTTGATGAAGCGTTAATGAAGGGAAGATAAACTGGGGTGGTAAATGGTTGTAGAGTAAAGCATGGTTTTCCAAAACCAGCTGCCTTTTCGGATAAAGTTTGAATTTAGATTAAAGAAAAAAATCGATGACTGACTGTATCTTGATTGTTAACATCAAGATTGTCAGAGTTTATGGCTTATATCTTGGAAGAAACGAGACGTCTTTGATTAGGTTTCTTTTTCGCGGATTTTGTCGTTGTTGTTGGAAGATTTAACCAAGCAAGATACTTATCCCGCAAGATACTTATCCCTTTTACTTTTTATCTTCAGCACGAGATAAAAAAAGAAAGAAATGCACATGCCAAAAGGCTTAATGATTCCAAGCCTGTCATCCAGTTGTCTTGGAAATGCAAATACATCAAATTTTCAGAGTCCCCCAAAATGTTATAATTGAAAGGTAAAGTACTTGTACGTAATGTAGAACTTGCAGCCAGAGGAAGAAGACGAAGAGGATTAGATTAGAAGTAGAAGAAGCAGTATCAACAGTAACAACAACAACTAAAACAAAACCAATACAAAACCGTCAACGGAGAAAAACACAATAAAGGAGAAAAACTGTATGATTCCCAAGAATGAATTGAAAATAAATCTTTACTGTATTATTATACTGTTTTTTATGCTTTTCTGTTAAAGATCAAAATAAGTAACGTGTGCACGTGCTTTTTTCTGTGACCATAATTATAATAATCATAAAAGCAGCATTTTGCAAGTGAACTGACGACAATCATTTTACTACAATGCTTTGGTTAGTTAAATCATTATGCTGGTTGGTTTTCTGTTTTGTTTTTATGTTTTTACGCCTTATGCGTATTTCTTCCTGCCAAAATATACTAAGATAAGGGCACCACAAAATTCTGGCAAATTCTGCAGTTTGTGTGGGATTGTATATCCAAATGGTGCTATTCAATAAAACGGCTGTAGTTAAAAGTACGTTTTGGTTGACGTGAGAGGTAAGATTGATCTAATGCACTGTGGAGTCCTAACAAATACGGGAATTCTTGATGTTAGAGTGATTAAACAGATAAAAGAATGAAAGTGAGCGAATGAATGATTAATTGATTGATTAAAGGAATGGACAAATGAATGAATGAATCTCACTATAAGAAAATTACCCCCAAATCCAACTAAGTCACTGTCATAAACTTCCTTCCTTGTGCGTTTTGTTTCTTCATAAGTTTAAAGTCTCACGATACAGCAACAATGATATAACAACTTTATATAACACCATTCACAACCAATATCAACAACACAAAACATTGGGAACAACAACAACAACAACAACGACGACGACAACGACGACAAAACTCTACCAACAACCGCCAATCATTCATTCCATAATAAGTATATAGTCTACGTTTCCCAAATCCACGCTCTAGGCAGACCTGGCCTTCGCTGCTAGATTATTGCGAAAGGCACACCCCGCCAACTCTTTGGCAAACTCCCCATTCCATCTGCCACAAAGAGTTCCTTGGTGACAAGCCCCCCCACACAACACCCGACCGGCCCGGGTAGACATGTACCCCGATTGCAATAACGGGTGCCACCCGCCAGTTCAGTTACTCACGAACAATTAAACAAGGGTACGAACTGGGGGGCTATAATTTCAATGGCTAAGCATTGTGAGCTCGGATTTCTGTGGGCAGTAAAGTTCCCCTTGTGCCACCCTGGTCTTTTTAATATCTTGGCAGGGCAGGCAGGGCAGGGCATGGCATGGCAGGGCATGACAGGGTAGGGCAGGGCAGGGTAGGGCAGGGCAGAGCAGGGCAAAAGCAAATGTTGGCTTCTGTCACTTTGCCTTCTGTTTTCGTATGTTTGTATAAGTAGCAACAGGGTTTGTTGGTATCCGGATTGGTACGTAGGTCTATGAAAAGTGGAACACTGACATTAATGAGAAGTTTGACATTTTGTGAGTGAGGTTTACGAAATAGGTTGTGGGGTTTTTTTGTTGTTTTTTTGGGGGGAGTTCTATTTCTTTTATTTCTAAGGGGGTGGAGGGTGGGCAGTGGATTGCTGCTCTTTAGAGTGGTGGTGTTTGTTCTTTTCGCTTATTTGACGAAAAGGCGTGTTGTTTTAACAGACTTATTTTACAGTTATTAGGATATTTTCTCTGTAGTCTGTTCCTTTTCTCTGTTCTGTCTTACGCAGACAGACAGACAGACAGACAGAAACACACACACACGCACGCACGAACGCGCGCGTACACATACACACAGTTTATTTCCTATGAATAGTTCTAGAAGTTTCTCTAGGTTGGATCTACTTTTCCTTTTCTTCTCCATTCAACTTTACAAACAAACACACTTATATTCACTTCTGTATCTTTCCCTTTTCTATTTCCTGTCTCAAATAACTTTTTTTTAGTGGATAAAGATTACAACGAATACACACACACTCACACACACATGCACACACACACACACTCACGCACGCACGCTCACGCGCGCACACACGCACGCACACTCACACACATAGACACACACGCACGCACGCACGCACACGCACACACACATTTACTATTCTTTGCTGAAGTGTCTTAGATAACTTTTTTTCTTCTGAAGAGACATTTAGATGAAGACCAACACACACACACACTACCCCCCTCCCCTCCCCCAAACAACACGCCCAAAGGCAAAACAAACAAACAAAACCCCTGAACCTCCCCCTCCTACCTTCTCACCCTCACTCCCCCTCATTCCCAATACACACACACACATACACACACAAGCACACACACACACACGCACAAGCACACACACACACACAACAATTAACATCCCCCAAACACCCACACACACTACACACACAACACCCCCCCCCACACACCCACACCCATACACACCCACCCACCCACACACACCACACACACACACACACACACACACACACACACACACACACACACACACACACACACACACACACACACACTGATGAAGAAAAGCAAATGCATTGCTTATTTAATGTACCATTTGGAAATAAAATCTTGACTTGACTTGACACTCACACACCTATCCCCCCCCCCCCCACACACACACCTACACACACACACCTACACAGACACACACACTCACACACCCACACCCACACACTACACACACACACACACAACACACACACACACACACACACACACACACACAAACAACATTAACATCCCCCAACACCCACACGCACTACACAAACAACACACAACACAAACATCCCCCAACACAAACAACACACCCCAACACAAACACACACCCCCAACCACCCCCCCCACACACCCACACCCCCCCACACCCCCCCCCCCCCCCACCCCCACACACTTACACACCTACACCCCCCCCCCCCACACCACCCACCACCCACACACACACCACACACACACACACCCTCCACCCCCCACCCCCCACCCCCACCCCCACACCACACCCACACACCACACCCACACCCACACCCACTCCCCCCTCCACACCCCTCACCCCCCACCCACCCACACACACACAAACACCACACACACACAATGTCTCAAATTGCCCAAACAGCACTCACTCGGCGGTCTCAGCCCAGGAGAGGTCAGGCATGGTGAGGAGAACACAGTTGATGAGGATGGTGAGGATGATGAACATGTCGAACAGCTGGTGGGTGGCGATATACACGGCGATGCGACGCACGATATTCCAGGGTGCCAGGATATAGAAAGCACGGGTAGCGGAGAAGCGGAAAATGTTCTTGTTGCGGAACTTTTTGGCGATGACGATGAAAGTCTGCAACACACACACACACACAGATGGATGACAGAATTTGCAAAACTGCATACACTCGGGGACTGGATGTAAAAAAGCACATAAAAGCTTGTTCCATTATCCTCGATATAAAAGAAAAACGAAAGAAAAGAAAGAGAAAGACAAGGACAACAGAAATGCATGAGAGAAACAAAAATGTGTGTGCAATGTAGTTCATTAGTAGTATCGTCAGCGTTGTCGTCGTTATCTTCCTTGTCTTCCACCTGCTTCTCTGTCTTCTCGACATCTCCCCTCCCCCGCCTCCCCCAACCATCATCGTCATTCCCACTACCACCAACTATAACAACAATAACAACAACCACAACCACCACTAGTACAATCATCATCTTTACCATTGTTTGTATCATTAGCTTTGCCATTAAAATGAAGGTTAGGAAGTAATCGGGGTTTAATGTGCTGCGTGAAAACTATTTTGAATTTTTAAATTTGTTTTTGCAAGATATAGCGCTAGATATATTCTATTCATTGCTATCATTATTACGAAAAAATTCAGTGCAGTTGCTGAATGACCTATCAGAGGGCTCAATGCTGTATCTGAGGTTTTGTCATGTGTGTGTGTGTGTGTGTGTGTGTGTGTGAGCCCCACTTACGTGAGTGTATTCCTTTGAAATAAGCGTAGATTTAGAGGTGTAATGTACATTTTTTACAGAAATATCACAAAATATGAATCTCTTCCTGACACATTCTTCCGTTAATAAGAGAAAAGAAAACTTTTTGGAGCATGTTATCTGGTATCAGGAATTGCGCTTTGTGCAAAAGTATCACGATTAGTTAAACATAAAATGTGTCTAAGGATCTTTAGATAGGTAAAAAGTAAAGGTAAAGGTGTCCCTTAACCTATGTGGTAATAGGGGAGCCAGGCATCAGAGACCTCAACTTCTCCAGGGCTCAGCATATTAAGGGCGGCGCCCATCTCCTCTCTCTCGCTGCTTTACCTTCCCTGACCCTAAAGAGGGCAGATACCCATTTACAGGTGGGTGAACTGGGGGACAGTACTGAAGCCAAGGTGCGCAAACGGTCACCCATCCAAGTGGTAACCACGCTCGATGCTGCTTTAGATAGGTAACAAAGATATATTGCCATTATACATGACCGTACATATTGAGATAATTGTGATTAAATGTAACGTACTAACTTAAACTTACAGTTACAGGTTGTTGCTTTTTAAACATTGAAATTTCTCTTTAAAATAATTAACATGATTTCATTCTAGTGCCGTCTTAGGTTCAAAACGTCAATGAAGATACCCCCCCCCCCAAAAAAAAAAACAACACACAAAAAACAGGAGAAAAAGCAAAGCACTATTATCTAATAATAACTTAAAACATCGCCATACCGGTATTAATAAGAATCAAAAACAACTTGGAACTTTTAACTAAATTTCCTATAAACAAAACAAAAAATTTCAAATCAGGAAACAAGAAGGTCAACCCAGTCATTGAACTCAGCTCTCTGGAATGATGATACCCACAGGTTGTACGTCCACCCTCCCCCTCCCCCCAAAAAAAAGAAAGAAAAAAAAAGAATCCCCAACGCTTTTATCTCCTTCTCATTCCATCAATACATGTTTTTTTACTCGTCTGTTTATCACCTTGTGCTTCAAGACGGTCGACTGCTTTTCTTATGAAAGAGCCGTGAGACGGCATTTTATTACTGCCGGTGAATATTCTGTTCTATCATTCTGGGGGCAGGTGGTGAAGGGCTTTTGGGCAAGCACGGGCACACCAAGTAAGGGAAAGAGGAGCCGGCTGTTTAAAAGAAAGGAAGGAAGGGAGGGAAGTTATGTGTGGAGGAAATGAAGGTTATTATTATCTGTTTATTTCAGGATCGGCCTCTCTGTCTCTGTTGAGAAAGGACGACTGTTGTATATCATGCCTTATGTCTCTGTCTGTACAGAGGGGACGAACATTATTTACTATTTCATGCTTGCTGTCTCAAACTCGAAACTGAAGGACGGGATAGTCTAGTGGTTAGAGCATTGCGCTCGCAATCTGACGACCCGGGTTCGATTCCCGTTCAAGGGGATATGTTCCCCTGGAGTTAACATCAGTGCCGACTCCCTCTCCCCAAAAGTCTTTCGGATGAGACTATAAAGCGAGGCCCCGTGTGCGAACGCACGCAGAACATCTTGCGCACACGTTAAATCCTGTTCCGCTTTTCGTAAGAGTAGGCCAATGTGTGCCGGTGGGAACAGATGACAGAATTTACAAAACCGCATACACACGGGGACAGGATGTTAAAAAAGCACATAAGTGCTTATTCCATTATCCTCGATATAAAAGAATAAAACAAAAACTGTTGAGAAAGAATGTTATTGCTGCTGTTGTGTGTGTATGGTTGTGTGTCTGCCTCCCAACCAACCATCCTGCCTGCCTTTCTGTCTCCCTCTGTCTGCCAGTTTGTCCCTTTCCCTCTCTCTAATTCTCTGTCTCTGAGACTCTGTCTTTCTTTATTTCTGTCTGTTTTAGTCTCTCCATCACCTTTTCCTCATTCTCTCTCTCTCTCCTCTCTCTCTCTCTCTCTCTTTCTCTCTCTCTCTTTCTCCCCTACCCTCTCTTTTAAACACATACTAACCCAAACACACACATACACACAAACAAACACGTACACTTACACATACACGCACACTCACACACCACACCCACCACACCCACCTTACACATACATACACACACACACACACACACATTCTCTCTCTGTGTCTCTGTCTGTCTCTGTCTGTCTCTCTATGTCTCTCTATGTCTCTCTCTGTGTCTGTGTCTGTTTCTGTCTGTCTCTCTATGTCTCTCTCTGTGTCTCTGTCTGTATGTCTGTTTCTGTCTGTCTCTCTGTCTCCCTCCCTCCCTCCCTCTCTCTCTCTCTTTGAAAAAGCAATGCATTGCTTATTCAATGTACCGTCTGGAAATGTAAAAAAATTGCCTTGACTTGACTCTCTGAATCTCTCTCTCTCTCTCTCGTGTCTGTCTGTCAGTCTGTCTGTCTGTCTCCCTCTCCCTCCTAACCCATCCATCCCCCTATCTCTCTAGGGATGCAAAACAACATCTAAGTGGACTAACAACCAGCCTGCCTGTGAGGTCACCCAGCCGTAGCTAACCTGCAGTGAATATCTCGAATCAATACTCTAACTCAGGCGTGAGGGGTACCCCTCCTACTACAATGTCCTCACTCTCATCCGCTATTACCCTTTCCTCTGCTTCTCTCTGGAAGTTTGGGTAGGGAGGATGAAGATCCGATCTATCTTTAAACCCTTCCACCTCTCCTCTCTCTCCTCTCTCTTCTCTCTCTCTCTCTCTCTCTGTCTCTTCTTCCTTCTCTTCTCTCTCTCTCTCTCTCTCTCTCTTCTCTCTCTCTTTCTGTGTTTGTTGTG
>CM054147.1:19583280-19598280 GCA_028751875.1 Rapana venosa
TACAAATACCATTTCAGTCAACGATCACATAATTATGTATTCAAATGTCATTTTGGATGAGAGTTTTCTTCTTCTTCTTGCAGTTGAGATTGCTGTTTCTTTATTTTTTTCCTAAATCATTTAGTGTCGCATTATTGAGCTGTCCCAGTATCCGTGTTCATTTGATATGCTAGGGTTCGTCATTGGATCCTAGGGCTTTCGTTACTTCCAGGAAAAAACGCTGTGTGTTCTCACTTGCATTACAACATCAATACATTGTATTGTTGCACGCCCCAACGAAGAAACGCACGCACACGCACGCACGCACGCACGCTCGCATGCACGAAAGCGAGCAAGCACACACGCACGCACGCACACACTCACACACACATTCTGAAGGTTATTACCATTTCAGTCCTCGTTATTCTTGTGATTATGGTCGTCATCATCATTGTTGATATTATTATTCATTTTCTTATATCTTTTTCTTTCATAAATGGCTTAATGGGGAAAAAAAGCAAGTGCTTTGCTTATTCAATATACCATCTTTTTATCAAAAGTTTGATTTTGACTTTTCACACGCACACAAACAAACAAACAAACACACGCACGCACGCACGCACGCGCACACACATTTGTGTATATGTGTACATGCGTGCTGAAGTGTGTGTGTGTGTGTATGTGTGTGTATGTGTAGTGTGTGTGTGTGTGTGTGTGTGTGTGTGTGTGTGTGTGTGTGTGTGTGTGTGTGTGTGTGTGGTGCGTGTGCATGCGCCTTAGTTTCTGTGTCTGTGTGTTTCTGTGCTTCTCTCTATTTGTCTATCTCTTTCTCTGTTTTTGCCTCTGTGTGTCTGTCTGTCTGTCTGTCTCTCTCTCTCTCTCTCTCTCTCTTCCTCTCTCTGTGTCTCTGTCTCTGCTCTCTGTCTATCTGTCTGCACCCCCTCCTTCTCTCTACAAAACCACATACACACGGGAAATGGATGTAAAAAAGCACATAAGTGCTTATTCCATTATCCTTGATATAAAAGAATAAAATAAAATAAAATAAAACAAAATCTCTCTCCCTCTTACGTCAACCATGTCTCCATAGGTTAATCATGCTCATTAGTTTGGAAATGAAGTTACTACAAAACAGTTAGCACTTTTTCCATATAAAGCATTTAGACTGCGGGACACCCTTATTAACTCTTGATAAATTATCGTGTTTTGCAAATGTTTTGTAATAAATTGATTGTTTATGTGAATATTACTTGTATGATAGTGTGTGCTTTGTGTTTTTCCCCTTCGAATGTGGCCAAGGCCTTTTGAATAAACCATTCGCATTCTCTCCTTCTATCTCATCTCCCCCCTTTCTCTATCTCTTGCCTTCATTACTGTATCACCCCCCCCCCCCCAAACCCCCACCCCCCAATAACTCTTGCTCTCTCTCTCTCTCTCTCTCTCTCTCTCTCTATATATATATATAAAATATATATATATATATATGTGTCAGCACCAATATTCGTTCATCGCTTTTGAATCTGCTGGCAGATTACTTAGCAGGGACAGAAGTGCTATGACGTAAACGACCCCTAGTACCCTAGGCCTACCGCTCCCGACATCCCCTCCCACCCCCACCCCCTCATACCCCCTCCCCCCTCTCCTTCCTACCCCCCCCCCCCCCCCTTCCCCACAATACTGTTCAATACATTTCGGCTTCAGCCCAGATGGCCGATATATTCCAGTGAGATCACACTACCCCCTTTCCCTCTATACCTCCTTTTTTCCTGTTTTCTTTTTTTCCTTTATGGTTTCTGGTTTCTGGGTCTTTTGGTATTGTGTTTGGGTCTGTCTGTGTGTTTGTCTGTCTGTCCGTTTCTGTTCGCCTTCTCACTTTGTGTGTGTGTGTGTGTGTGTGTGTGGTGTGTGTGTGTGTGTGCTGTGTGTGTGTGCGTGTGTGTGTGTGTGTGTGTGTGTGTGTGTGTGTGTGTATTGTCTGTCTGTCTGTCTGTCTGTGTCTCTCTCTGTCTCAGTCTCTGTTTCTCTCTCTCTCTCGACGACAGTCTTCTTCTTCTTCTTCTTCTTCTTCTTCTTCTTCTTCTTCTTCTTCTTTATCTTCGTCATCATCATCATCATCATCATCATCATCATCATCATCATCATCATCATCTTCAGCAGCAGCAGCAGCAGCAGCAGCAGCAGCAGCAGCAGCAGCAGCAGCAGATTCGTTGTCATTGTTGTCATTGTTGATCGAACAGTCCGAACACAGCAGGTAATTTAATTCTGTCGAGTTCGCTAGGCTTTGCGTAGGTTCATTTAACTGATGAACAACTCAGGTCGAGTCAAGTCAGGTCAAGTCATGTTCAGTCAAACAAAGTCAAGTCAAGTCAAAACTACTTGAATCAGTCACTTACAGCAAGTACAGCACAGACATGCGTACAGTTCAATCAAGACTGTAGACTAGGACATATACGAACAACCTATGCTTCCTATGAACAAAATATGAAATAATCATTAAAGATGTTATAAAAAAAATTCCCGAAACATTGAGGTACACGTCTACATACATACACATAAAAAACCGTACAACTGCGAACAGAACAAAAAGCAACTTTACGATCAAATACTACACGATTTTCAGCAAGCCAACGCTAACATTGCCACCAAATAAAAAAGAAGAAAAAAAATATCGAACAAAGTCTTCATTCAATACATAACGGAGTAAAAAGAGGAGGGCAATGGAGATTGAGGGGCAGAGGGGGGGGGGGGGAGGGGGAGGAGGGAGAGGAGAGGAGGAGGAAGGGGGAGACAGGAGTGGCGGGGGGAGGGGGGAGGGGGTACCATTTATTAATCTCAATATTGTAGCAGCAGTTACCAAAACCTCGGCTTTCAACTGCTTATAGAGAAAAAATGACTTGAGCAAACATTCCCTATGCTTGGCTACCCGAACTCACACCCTTACAGTTTTGGGGTGTTTTTTTCATTGGAGAGAGAGAGGGGGGAAAGGGTTGGAGACTGTGTTTATACAGAAGAAGAGAGAGAGAGAGAGAGAGAGATAGAGAGAGGAGAGAGAGAGAGAGTGGGGAGAGAGAGAGTGGAAGAGAGAGAGAGAGTGGGAGAGAGAGAGTGGAAGAGAGAAAAGGGGGGAGGAGATAGAGAGAGAGAGGAAAAAGAGAAAGAGAGGCAGACAGACAGACAGAGAAAGAGACAGACAGACAGGGAGACAGAGAGAGAAAGAGAGACAGAGACATAGAGACAGAGAGAAAGAAAGACAGAGACAGGGAGACAGAGAGACAGAGACAGACAGAGAGACAGAGACAGACAGACAAACAGACAGAGAGACAGACAGAGAAAGTGACATGAAAAAGAGACAAAGACAGAGATACAGAGAAAGACAGAGAGAAAGACAGACAGAAAGACAGACAGAAAGACAGAGAGAGAAAGAGAAAGACATAGAGAGAGAAAGACAGAAAGACACACAGAAAGACAGAGAGATAGACACAGAGAGAGAAAAACACAGAGACGTAGAGAAAGACATCAAGAGAAAAAGACAAGAGAGACAGAAAGCAACAGAGACAGAGAGCAGCAGAGACAGAGAGATACAGACGTTAAAAGCTACATAGCGGGTGCCCACAATGTACACCTGTAAAACAGGGTGGCATTCTGGACCAGGGTGTCGTCAAAAGAGGCTTTTGTGTTGACCAGCCCCGTTATGTTCACACGCCGTGTTGCCCTCTGATTGACGTCAAATGCTTTTCATAAATTCTTAGCTACACCCCCCCCCCCCCACTCCACCTCTCCTTCCCCACACCTCTCCCTCTCCCCTCCCCCCTTTCCCCCTTCTCTTCAGTCAACCCCTTTCCCCCCCCCCCCCCCCCCACTCTCTCCTTCCTCCCTCTCCTTCTACTTCTCTTTCTGTGTCTCTCTGTGTCTCTATGTGTTGTGTGTGTGTGTGTGTGTGTTTCTTTCTTTCTCTCTCTCTCCTCTCTCACTCTCTCTCCTCCTCTCCTCTCTCTCTCTCTCTCTCACCTCTCTCCCCTCTCTTCTCTCTCTCCCCTCTCTCCCCTCTTCTCTCAACTCTCTCTCTCCCCCCTCTCTCTCCCCTCTCTCCCCCCTCCCTCCTACTCCCCCTCTCTCTCCCTCTCTCTCTTCCCCTCTCTCTCCCCCTCTATCTCTCCTCTCCCCCTCTCTCCTCCCTCTATCTCTCTCTCCCCCCTCTTTCTCCCTCTCTCTCTCCCCTTTACCTCCAAATGTCATAATCCTTCGCTGGTCCCATGTACAGCCACCCCCACCATTTTTTCTTCTTATTCATCCTGAACTTCTGCTCTTTGATTGAGGGAACAGAACACTATAGTGGTTAGAGCGATTTATTCGTGATCTGACGGTCATTGGAGGATGGGTTCGAATCTTTACTAAGGTGCCTTTTTGAGAGGATGTGTTTTTGTTTGTTTTGGGGATTTTTGTTGTTGTGCTTTATCTCCACGGGGTTAAATTTGGCACTGGCTCCACTCCTCTTTTTTTTCTTTCTTCTTTCTTTTGTTCTTTTATATCGAGGATAATGGAATAAGCACTCATGTGCTTTTTTACATCTAGTCCCCGTGTGTATGCGGTTTTGTAAATTTTATCATCTGTTGCCACTGGCACACAATGGCTTACTCTTTCGAAAAGCGGAACAGGATTTAACGTGTGCGCAAGATGTTCTGCGTGCGTTCGCACACGGGGCCTCGTTTTATAGTCTCATCGGAAGGATGCTCTGCCACTTTTTGTGTGTGAGACTACAGCCTGAGATCCTGAGTGAAAATATAATAGAGAAATGTTGCTCACTAGTTGAAACCACCATCAGGTTTTGTTTGTTTGTAGAAAAGTAGACTGGCTAACGCTGGTAGGGTGTGTAACATGAACATAGGCCTTTAGCGCCTGGGCTTTTATCGCAGTTCTTGATTAAAACCATTGACGCTGGGGGCCAACAGCAAAGCGAGAGTCTGTGTGATCAGGGGCTTTCCGAACTCATGTATTTTCATATTTTCTCTCTTAAACTGCATACCCATCGCTGCTTATTCTATTTTAATTTTATTAGAGTACTCTTATATAAGCGTTGCTTGGTTTATTTATTTCATGTATTGATGCACTGTTCTGAATGACTATTTTGTTAAAACCTCTCTCTCTCTCTCTCTCTCTCTCTCTCTCTCCTCCTCCTCTCTCATCTCTCTCTCTCTCTCTCTCTCTCTCTCTCTCTCTCTCTCTCTCTCTCTCTCTCTCTCTGTTCCCCAAACCTACCTTAGACCGAATACCCTTGTCGATCTCCTCCAAAGGCTTGCCGAAGTACGGAGTGGGAAAGATTCCGTACTCGTCCCGGAACACATTGCCTTCACGGAAATCTGGATTTCTAGGAGGGGGCTTGTCCTTCTCGTCCTCCTCCCCCCCGAAGATGAGCTGCCCGTCCACCAGGTGAGCCTCCTGGGCTTTGGAGGCCTCTCCTGGGCCCTGGCCAGGTCAGCCGTCTCCCGCTCCACCAGCTGGCGGTAAGAGTCTTCGTGAAGAGGTGGAAGGAGACGATCTTGCTGAGGATCTCCTCCGCAGCGTCTTTCTGAGCGTCTGACCCTGCGCCATTCTCGCCCGGGGCGGTCTCCCCGGCTGCTTCCCCCGTTTCTGGGTTTGTGGCGTCCGTGGGGTTTGGGTTGGTGCTTGGGGCTGGGTTGGGGTTAGGGTTGGGGTTAGGGTTGGGGTTAGGGTTGGGGTTAGGGTTGGGGTTAGGGTTGGGGTTAGGGTTGGGGGTGTGGGTGGGGTCTGCAGGGGTGATGAGGTCAGAAGCAGCGGCGCCATCTAGCCTTCTTGCACTGATGGCGCGTCCCAGTACTTTGGACATGGCGGAAGGGTTGCTCTCTCTCTCTCTCCCTCCCTCTCTCTCTCCCTCTCTTTCTTCAGCCGGTGAAGAAAGAGAGTCCGCCTTGATGCACAACACTCTGGTTGTTGTCAGAGGGAAACTGGTGTGGGTTGTTGGTGTTGTTGTTGTTGTTGTTGTTGCAACTTTTGATATAGGTATAGTGTATATAGATTTACTACATTATGCAGTGTTAACACACGTATGTTTCACTCGCTCTTTTCGAAATACCCAGAAAGCATGGTCTCACTTCACTTTAAAAAGATAAAGTAACTGTCTTTCTGTATTACATCCAAAGTGCAGGTTGAAGCACGCACAAACACTTCAGGAAGATTCAAACACAAACGTTGATGACAGTTTTTACGTTTGGGGACGGAAGAATTATGCAACACAGCAGTAAAATATCACCAACATTCAGAACGTCTGAGACAGGTTATCCTTGAAAGGGAATTAACACAAAACAAGAAAGCAAAGTCTTTATGAGGGTAAAAGTTTCACATCAAAATATAAAATAAAATTAAAAAAACAACAACACACGCACGATGATGATGATCTTTTATGCCCTGGATGCCACAGACGTGTAGTGATAACTCAAGTCTGTTTCTATATTATGCTTTTTAATTCTTGTATTATGCTTTTAGTTTCACAGCACAGCTGAATACTTTTTCTACAATATTTGAAAAACCACTCTCGTAGCGTAACTTTGGCTCTGAAACTTCCGACTTTTTTTTTTCTCCGAATAGCGTTGTAACCACACAACCGCCTTTCTGTTTTTCTCTGCAGCCAACTTTCAAGAATCACCGACGTTGAAGACTGGCATCAATCCGGACGAGCCCAGCAGTATTGGAAAGAAAAGGAGAAGTAGATCTTCAAAATGGTACGAATATCCCCGGTGACTGGACTGACAGCGATTAGGCCTGCCATCTTGAAGCAGATGAAGGTGATGGTGATGTTGATGGTGATGATGATGGTGAAGATTTATGGTGCTGTGCTTCGTCATTCTGCAACAGAAGAAATGATTATATTAGTGTGTTTTTTTCTATGTAGAGAAAGTTTGTTTGATATCTGTGTTGTAATTTTTTGGTATTATTCGTTGTATATATGCATAAAATCGAGAGTGCGCACGCGCACACAGAAATGCAGACAAAAATAATTACCCACAATATCCATATCAGTCATCGACTAATGATATGATTTTTAAAAACTTATTCCGTAAAACAAAGAAATAAAAAAAACCCAACAACAACTTAAAAGCAAAATTTCTGGAAAGCTTTCACATTTGCAGCGAACACACACACACAGATACACACAACACACACGCACGCACGCACGCACGCACAACACACCACATCTACCAGCATACACACATATGTACCCTTCCCTCCTCCCCCCCCACACACACACACAACACACACACACACACACACACACACACACACACACACACACACACACACACACACACACAACACACACACACACACACACACACACACACACACACACACACACACACACTACACCCTCCTATACACTACCGTTGGAATCAGTCTCCCAATTTAGCAGTGCTAATGTTGTCACTGCTACTCTTCGCACCATAGTGATTGCTGATGTTGATCTAACACTCTGGCCCCAAAAATACTGACAGGGAACTCTGACATAACCCTCAGTGCTACTGACGATTAAGTGATGCTGTAACTCCTAGTTCATCGCAAAACAGCGATCACACATACACATGCGCGCACGAACACGCACATACACACACACACAGGTCTACGCATGCAGACGTGAGTGTATGCATGTCTGTGTATGTATGTATGCACAGGTGATCCACACACACACACACACACACACACACACACACACACACACACACACACGACACACACCACACACGCGCGCGCACACACACCACACACGCGCACACACACACACACACACACACACACACACACGCACACATGCACACACACACACACACACACACACACTTTCACGAATGTCTCTATATACATGCTATCACCTGCAATCTCTGAAAAACAGATACACACACACACCGACACATAGGCACAGACACAAACAGACATACACACAGACAGACACACATACATACGCGCACACACATATGCATAAACAGACATACAGACACACAGACAGACATACAGAAACACCCACACCCACACCCACATGGGTACACGTACACAACTGCTCAGCGCGGCGAGACAGACAGACAGACAGACGACAGAGACATACACACACAGACACATACACGACACACACACACACACACACACACACACACACACACACACACACACACACACACACACACACACACACACACACAACAAACCTTCGAACATTATACCCAAACACAACGGCTATGCCTACGCATAAAAGGAAATCAGAAAAAAACAAAAGAAAAAGAAAATAAAAAGGGAAAAAAGTAGTATGTTGGGTCATTCGCTTGCATAGTATTTTCCATCAAGATTTGGATTCCTTTCAGTCTGTCTGTCTGTCTGTCTGTCTCTGTGTCCACTTCTCTGTCTGTCTGTTTCTCTGTCTGCCTCTGTTCCTCTCTCTGTCTCTCTCTCTCTCTCTCTCTCTCTCTCTCTCTCTCTCTCTCTCTCTGTCCACTTCTCTGTCTGTTTCTCTTTCTGTCTCTGTTCCTCTCTCTGTCTCTCTCTGTCTGTCTCCTGTTTCTGTCTATCTCTCTCTATCTGTTTGTCTCTTTCTCTTTCTCTGTGTCTCTGTCTGTTTGTCCGCTTGTCTCTCTGTCTGTCTGTCTTTCTTTCTTTCTCTCCCTCCCTCCCCCATCCCCTCTCTCTCTCCCTCCCCACCCCCCACATTTTGTCATTCTATTCTTCGTGTACACGAACTGGTCACAAAGATTGAGGGTGAGAGAATGCATAATGCAAACTGCTCCGATTTTGAGATAGCGTTCCTTTTCGTGTGTTGGTCTGTTTATCTGTCTGCCTGTCTGCCTTTCTGTCTACCTGTCTGTCTGCCTGCTTGTCTGTCTGTCTGCCTGCCTGCCTGCCTGCCTGCCTGTCTGTCTGTCTGCCTCTGTCTGTCTCTGCTTGTCTGTCTGTCTGTCTTCCTGTCTGTCTTCGTGCCTGCCTGCTGTCATGTCTGTCTGTTTGCCTGCCTGCCTGCCTGCCTGCCTGCCTGCCTGCCTGTCTGTCTGTCTGCTGCCTGTCTGTTCCTGTCTTTCGTCTTCTGTCTGTCTGTGTACAAATACTACAATGTGATCGTCAACATTAGCTAACCAACCAACCTCTGTCACACAACAACTACATCTCAAAAATAAAGAAAGACCACAAAGTAATTAAGAAGAAACAAACAACAACAAACATGAAACTAAGAAAGAGTAAAGAAAGAAGAAAGAAAAGAACAAGAAGATGAGAAAGAAAGAAAGAAAAGAAAAGAGAGAAAGAAGAAAGAAAGAAGAAAAGAAAGAAGGAAAGAAAGAAGAAAGAAAGACGAGAAAGAAAGAAAAGAAATGGCGAAAACGTCGAAAAACGTCCGAACGAAACGTGTTTGACACAAAACAGAGTCATACATTACTGACGCAATACTGGTATTACGTCAACTTGGACATTGTAGCCTGTCAGTCCAGTGATTCAATGCAGAAACAGGCATGCACAAAACATGGAATATCTATAATAGCAAATACACAAACAAAAAATCAACAACAGATAGGAACAGATGACAAAATTTACAAAACTGCATACATATGGGCACTGAATGTGAAAACCCCCCACATGAGAGCTTATTTCATTGTTCTCGATATAAAAGAATAAATAATAAATTTCATTGTCCTCGATATAAAAGAATAAAATAAATACATAAATAGATAAATAAATAAATAACAGAACCGCAAACAAAACCAAATTTTAGAAATCCTCACAATTTCATTTTTATCTTTTGGAGACAAAATGAACTTCGCCAGATTCAACTTCCACACAAAACACAGTCTGAAAACTTCAAAGCAAGAGCCTCAATGAACTCCTTAAGAAGTTATTAGAGAAGTCATTTCATTTTTATCACTGTTTTTGTTTTGTATTTTTTCCCGTCTGTTGGTGTTGTTTGTGTTGGTGTTGTTGTTGGCAGTTGTGATAGTGGTAGTGGTGGTGGTTCTTGTTTTTCAGGATAGCCTGGTTGGTCAGAGCGTTTCGCATTGCGCTCGTGATCTGCTGACCCGGGTTCGAAACTCGTCCAAGGGGATATTTTTCCCCTGGAGTTAACATCAGTGCCGACTCTACTCTCCCCAAAAGCCCTTCGGATCAGACTATAAACCGAGGCCCCGTGTGCGAACACACGTAGAACATCTTGCGCACATGTTAAAACCTGTTCCGCTTTTTGGAAGAGTAGGCCATTTTGTGCCACTGGGAATGGAAGACAAAGTTTACAAAACTGCATTCACACGGGGACTGGAAGTAGAAAAGCACATGGGTGCTTATTCCATTATTGTCGAAATAATAAATAAACAAACAAACAAATAAATAAATAAATAAAAATAAATAAATAGTAAATAATTGCTAAAGTACAAAAGCATTGCGCATGGTACTCTTGCGACATCAGCTATTTCCTTCTTTCCTTCTTTCTTTCTTTCTTTCTTTCTTTTTTTCCTTTTTATCTTTCTTTTTTTCTTTCTTTCTTTCTTTCTTTCTTTCTTTCTTTCTTTCTTCCCTTTCTCTCTTTCTTCCCTTTCTCTCTTTCTTCTTTTGTTCAATGTTTCCTTTGTGTGCGTATTTGATTCTGACTTTCTTTCTTTGTTTCTTTCATCATTTCTTTCTGTTCGTAAAATGAATAACTTGTATTCATTTTGATTGATTGACACTTTCCCGATCCAATGATTGATTAATTGATGCATTGACTAAATGACTGATTGACTGACAGATCAAAAGCGACTTCATTTATTTTTGTCAATTGTCCAGTAATTGACGCATTGTCAGCGCTGACTGGCTAAGTTGATGTGAAAATAATAAAGCGTTATTAAAAGTTAAAAAAAAAGACATGAATGGAGAAGAGGGAGGAGAAAAGAAACAACAACAAAAAGTCAGAAAAATAACAGAAGCGAAAGAGAAAAGAAAAACAAAGAAAACAGTTTATATAAAGACTGAAAGAAAGAGAACCAAAATAGAAAAAAGACAAAGGCAAAGTATAAAAAAAAGTTGAGAATAGCAGAAGAAAGTGATACAGAAAAGAAAAAGAAAGGGCAGACAGACAGACAGAAAGAAGGAAAAGAAAAAGAAAAGAAATAAACAGTCAGAAAAAGACAAGAACAAACAGAATGGGAAGAGAAAGACAGATAGAACGACATACAGAGAGAGAGAGAGAGGAGAGAGAGAGAGAGAGAGAGAGAGAGAGAGAGAGAGAGAGGGGGGGGGGGGGGGGCAGGCAGACAGACAGAGACAGAGACAGAGAGACAGACAGAGGCAGGCAGACAGACAAACAGAGACAGAGAGAGAGAGAGAGAGAGAGAGAGAGAGAGAGAGACAGAGACAGAGACAGAGACAGAGAAACAGAGACAGGCAGACAAACAAACAAACAGACAGACAGGCAGACAGAAAAAGACAGAGCCAGAGCCAGAGAGACAAACTCAAAGAGACAGAGAGATAGACAGGTCAAAAGACTAACAGACATACAGACAGAAAACAAGAGGAATAAACAAGCAAAGAAAAAAAGAAAGAAAGAAAGAAAGAAACAAACGAACATGAGTCAAAGAAACTTCAAACACACACACACACACACACACACACACACACACACACACACACACACACACACACACACACACACACACACACACACACACACACACACACACACACACACACACCACACACACATCAGCCTATATCACCTTCAGCAGCAGAAAACGAACACTCAAACACACGATGTGGTTAATGTGGAATGTGGTACACTGTGGAACCTCCAACCGCTGCACCAGCCATTGCTTTCTACCCATCAGACAGACGGTGTCTACCCATTCCACTTCATGTAGTTCCCGCCACAGACAACAGTTAATCCATCTATTGATTCAATCACAGCTTAAAGGTTAAAAAAAAGGTAAAGGTGTCCATTAACCTGTGTGGTCGTGGGGGAGCGAGATGTCAGAGACCTCAGCTTCTCTAGGGGCCAGAATATTGAGGGTGGCGCCCATCTCCTCTCCCTCGCTGCTTTACCTGCCCTGACCCTAAAGAAGGTAGTTACCCATTTACAGCTGCGTGAACTGGGAGACTGTACTGAATCCAAAGCGCGCAAGCGGTCACCCATCCAAGTGGTAACCACGCTCGATGCTGCTTAACATTGGCTGGGGGAAAGCGAGTGCTCTGACCACAGAGCTATCCCGTCCTCTAATCACAGCCTGGATAGCTTTAATCATGATAATCGAAGACAAAAAAAACTCCCAGATAAATCCAATGCATTGCTTTAATTATGATAATGGAAGAAAAAGAAAGACAAATCTAAAACAATATTTTCATCACGAAAATCGATGCAAAAAACAAACAGATGAGATAAAAAAAATGAAAAATATGACAAAAAACCCCTGATGAGATCAAAATATTGCTTTAATCATGATGATCGAAGAGAAAGAAAGACAAATTCGAAATATTGCTTTCATCATGATAATCGAAGACACACAAAAAAACCAACAACAAAAAACCCGAATGCAACGCTTTCATTTACCTTTGCTCTGAATTCTAGGTTAAACAGTGGCGGAAATATTGCATTGTACACTGACGTTCATTCACAGCAGATGTGTCTGCGTACATTCAGAATTTTGTTTCCGGTGAGAGTGTGTAACCACAAGTGCTGCGCCACACGTATTGTAAAACAAAACAAATCGTTCATCTTAGTTCCCATGGTTTCACAATCATGCTTTTTATCAGGTTGTTTTTTTTAACAGAATTTTGCCAGCGACATATCTCTTGTTGCTGATTGTCTCTTTCATGTGCTCTAAGTGTATAACACATATATGACCTTGATGTATTTTCATTTGAAAGACTAGAACCCAGAAAATCGCTTTTAATCTAAAAAATGGGCTTAATGTTTGGGCTCAGACAAGAATTGAACGCAAGATCCGTCGCTTTACAGACACGCGCGTTACCTGTAGTTTTTCAGATCACCTTACCCAACAGTTACATAGCAACGTTACAGGATCTCATCCAGTGCAGGTGCACTAGCTGTTCGCTCATACCTTACAGCTGACGGGAGACACATTACACAGGTGAAAACAGGTGAAAACACAGCCTGTCATCAGGGTCAGGGAGTGATGTTATTGATCCTTTATATGGTAATCTGCGGTCACTAGGGGATGGCGGTTGAACACCGTGTGATGAAACAAAAGGGACTGTTTTGACAGTATCGACATCGCTTTTCCCTTTGAAGCTCGTGTCCTTTGATTTGACATCTCCCTCCAGTGCACGAGCAAGTAATAATGGACGGAGTCAATTAGCGGTCGTTTGGTGTACTGCACCGATTTCTTTATTCAGGCAGTGTCTCATGGACAGGTTGAATCTGGCCAAGCCGATCTCTCTCTCTCTCTCTCTCTCTCTCCTCCCTCTCTCTCTCTCTCTCTCCTCTCTCTCTCTCTCTCTCTCTCTTCTCTCTCCTCTGTGGCAGGACATGTTCGTGCCATCCATACAACCACCTCTACCTTGCTTGCTCTTCTACACAAAAAACCCAGACGGGACTTGACGTGTGATAAGATGATGTGCGTGCGTTGGCAGGGCCTTTGTTCAAAGATCTTAGCCTTGTGATTTTCAGGGGGTGTGAAGGGTATTAATGTTAACTCTATGGACACCATCCCCAAGAATGGACACCTCAGTCTCGAACCTTCGACTTTGGTCACCCTCAGTAACACAATTCCAACAATTAAAGTTCTGCCCCCTTCCCCTACAAGCACATGGCTAGTAAAACCAAAAAAAGAACGGGACAGAAATATAGAAAACAAAAGTTTGAACCAAAAAAGGAGAAAATAATGGTCCAGAAGCAGATAACAAGTTTTCTGTTTGAGCCTGAAGCCCTCTGTAACATCTATTAGTTAAATTGCTATCTGTTTTACACACTGCAGTCTTTAAAAAACCACAAACAATCCCCAAACTCAGATGCACTGTTATATTGTTCCTCTGTTTCACAACTTTCTGTCTTTCCAGTTGATTAGAACGCTGCACCCGATAACAAAAAAACCCAAACAAAAACAAATTTAAAGCAAAAAATTACACAAGAATATACAACGGAACGCTATCTCATCAACAAGACTATAGACACAAAATAGTTCAGTAATGCAAATCATTGATAGATGATTGCATCCACATTGTTTCTACGCTTTTGATTTACACATCTGGATAAAGAAATCACCAAACACTGGCTTTATTCACAAACATTAGTCGCCACAAAACAACCAAACACAACGATGCTGCAACACCACGCTTATATTAATCAAGATCTCACAAAACAGAAGAAAAAAAAAACACTTTCCAAAACAAAACCTTCACAAAAACCTTTATGTAAGAACTTAAACACTGATAGCAACCCCCTATTCAGTACTCTATAATGCCATATAAACTTATGAACCACAGCAGCACGCGTAACCCGTCTGTTCATAGATTCTGTTCACTGAGTCTCTAACAAAGGAGGTTCCCTGTCAGTACAAACAAAGAGTCCACCATCACTGTCGAGGGAGGGGGGTTATTGATTGTTTGATTTTGATGCTGATTTGGTGTCTGTGGTGAATGACGATGTGCGGAATAGTGACTTGGGATGTGGTGACACACAGTACAACGCTTTGATGTCAAATGTACATTATCAGAGAGAAGAAAGAGAGAGAAAGGAGAGAGAGAGAGAAGAGAGAGAGAGAAGAGAGAGAGAGAGAGAGAGAGAGAGAGAGAGACAGAGACAGTAGAGAGAAAGAGAGAGAGAAAGAGAGGACAGAGAGAGAGACAAAGAGAGAGAAAATAGTTTATTCAGACTTTAGACTATAGCCATTTTGTGAAGGAGGGTTACACATCACCATGAATCAACAACAACCACAATATATTTCCCAAGCTACACAGTCATAAAAAAATGCAAAAAATAAGCATAGAAGTTCAGTAGCATTACACCCCTCTCTCTCTCTCTCTCTCTCTCTCTCTCTCTCTCTCTCTCTCTCT
>CM054147.1:19603280-19618280 GCA_028751875.1 Rapana venosa
GTGTCTTAATCCCAGGGCACTTCAGTGAACCTGGCGAACCCCATTCCTGCACTGCTTAAGTCTCGTTGAAGTCAGGCTGTACAGACAGTGCATGCACTCCTTAACGCTTTGGTTCAACAGGGAGAGGCCTGTCAGCATTTTTGTTGTTGTTGTTGTTGTTGTTGTATATCTTAGTGACACTGCTGAAAGGGAGTTTTTAGCTGAGTGAGCAGAGTCTGGGGTTTTGATTTGTTTTTGACTTAATTGGTTTTGATGTCTGTGGGCTTGAACTGCCAGGTTACCTATTTGGGTTAGATTCTTTTGGGTTTTGTTGTTGTTGTTTATGTTATTATTGTTTTTTTATGAAATCCCAAGTCAGCTTATGTGCAACTACGTTGCGTTTCCGCGTCCTCTACGTAATCACAAATGCAGAAGATCGGATATGTTTAAAAACAAACAACGACAAAAGCCAAACTTTGATTCCTGTCATGCCGAAAACAACAAAAATAGCAGCAGTACCGCACCAAATAACGATGACACAAAAACGGATCCAACGGCAGTGGAAGCAGAAGCAGCAGCAACAATAGTGGCTGCAGCAGCAACTACAGCAATAGCAGCAGCAGCAACACCACCACCACCATCATTAACAGCAGCGCGCGTCAGCATTAGCAAACAAGGAACAAAAGTCAGTGATAATTGAAAGCACACGACACGTGCATAAATAATCTCACATTCTAGAGACGGTTTTATTGTCAAGTAAGTAAAAAACCAAGAACAATTACAAAATTAACAACAAAAGTAGCAGCGAAATAAACTAAAACAACGCTGCCCCCAAACCCACCCCACTACCAAACTCTGATATCAACAACAACAACCAAGAAAACAACAACAACAACAATAAAACCACAAACAACTAAATCCAGACATGAAAAATTCAAACCGTACGTGGATAACAACACCATTCAGCTGAAGCAACCGTAACGGGATCAGATTGAGCAGTCAGTACCGGGTCTGTAATTTGAGTGTGTGTGTGTGTGTGTGTGTGTGTGTGTGTGTGTGTGTGTGTGTGTGTGTGTGTGTGTTGTTGTGTTGTGTGTGTGTGTGTGTGTGTGTGTGTGTGGGAGGGTTGCTAAGCCCTCCCATTTAACCAGAACAAGACTTCAAAGCACTTTCTACGCTCGATGCTTTAAAAAAAAAAAACACCAACAAAACAACCCCCCCAGAATCGATGTGTACCAAGACTTCATGAATAGAAATAGCTACGGAATGCTTTTGGTAGGTAGATGATACGAACGATGTTGAAAAAGAGAAAAAACAAAACCCATACAGAATTCATTGTCTAAACAAAGAGCACAGGGTTTTCTTTGTTTTTTTGTTTGTTGTTTTTTTTAAAATAGTTTTTTGGTGTGGGTTTTTTTGGTGTTTTTTTTTCAGAGACAGCGAGTCACACATCAGGCTGGAATTGCCAGAAAAAAACCACTCTCTAAAAGATTCAGCGAATTTTTGTGTGTGCCAAGGTCGACTGCTTTATTGCCATAGAACATTGTTGTTGCTGTTGCTATTCTTATTGCAAATACGGGGGTGGGGTGGGGGTGGGGGACAGTCTAGTGGTTAGAGCGTTGCCCTCGAGATCTGACGGTTTCAGCCACTATCGAGACACCCCTTCAAGGGAATTCTTCTCCTGGAGCTACCATCAGTACCGACTCCATCTCCCCTGAAAGTCCTTCGGATGAGACTATAGACCGATGTCCCGTGTGTGAACGCACGCAGAACATCTGGCAAAAACATGTTTAAAAAACCCGTCCCGCCTTTTCGAGAAGAGTAGGCCAATGCGTGCTGGAAGGAACGGATGACAGAATTTCCGATAAAAGGCGTGCACGCTGGTGTCGCGTTGAGACATCACCCCTAGAAGCTGGAGTGCAGCTACCTTCCTTAATGTTGATGGAACGCTCGCGGAACATCCTGCGCACACGTAAAAACCCAGTTCCGCTTTTCTGAAGAGTAGGCCATTGTGTGCCGGTGGGAAAGGATGACAAAATTTACAAAACTGCATACACACGGGGAATGGATGTAAAAAAAAAAGCACATGAATGCTTATTCTATTATCCTCAAAATAAAAGAATTATACAAAAAAATGGTGGGCAAAAACGGTCTCATACGGAAAATCTTACCACTTGTGAACTTTGGAAAAAGTATATGCAAGTAGCATGTACTTGAATACACAACTTCAGCTTACCATCTGATTTAAAAGACAAGCACCCTGACCATGACTCCAGGTCGAGTGGAGAGTAGGGGGGGGGGGGGGATCCCGCTTCGAATGGGACTCAAACCGCAGGTCACTCACCTCCTAAAAGGGATGTCACCCCTATACACCCCCTTCCCTCCTTCCCCCCAAACACTTAAGAGCTTAACAGAAGTCAATACTGAACTTGCAACTACGCGTACAATAATTGTCCAAGTGAAAAGTATCATTGTCCGATACTCTAACTTGTGACAAGTTTCAAGGATGGTTGTTTAAAATCTGAAAAAGTCTTGTTGGTCATTCGATTGTATATCAATCAGTCCTTATTTAATTTTTTTTTAAGCCTGAATAGGAACTAGCATCCATCAGTGCCATGAAAATAGGTCAGATTTCCTAAACAGACGTGGTAGTGGTGTTTACAAAGGCGTGCCTTAGAGTCTCTTCATTTTATATTTAACATGTTGAGAGAAAAAAGTAATGTTTAGTTCCTTTTCATGTCTACATACACATAATGAGAAAGAGAGAAAAATAGGCTGAATTGATTATCTAAAAAGAGTAAAATCATCTGTGAAGTACATATATTCTAAAATTTTAAGTTCTGGCACTTGAATAGTTGATTTTTGTTTTAAAAACGGACACTAAATTTGATTTTATGGAGGGGTTCTTTTCTCCTAGGATTTAGATATTTTGAGCAAGGTGTTGATGAAATTTACAACGTACTTAAGGCGTTTAGTCATCATCCCAGAAGTCGTACTATGGTTACCTTAATGGTGGGCAAAATCACAACTGCTGAACTTCAGACCTCTAACCACAGAACAAAAAAACCCCCAGACATAAATAACCTGTACTGAGTTTTGTTGTTGCTGGAAGAGGTGGGTTGAAGTACACACACACATCAAAACACACACATCACACACATCACACACAACACACACCACACCATCCCCACACAACACACTCACACACACGCACGCACACACACACACACACACACACACACACACACACACACACACACACACACAGAGTACCAAACCATCAACCTCAAGACATTCAGATAAGTTACACGTCCACCCAAACCACTATACCTACGGTCTCATGATCTATATTATTTGAAGGCACCAGCACAGCAGTAGTAGTACTGGGGTCACTTCTCTGCCCCCCCCCTCCCCACCCACAACACACCACACAACACACAAAACACACACACACACACACAAACTTACACACACACACACACCACACACTATAATCATCTGTCATACGATCTCATTGCAGCCTAGATAGAGGTTTGGCCTCAAGGTTTAGCTGTCTTTGTCTCGGTAGGCTACTTCTTGTTTTCTGTATGTGGAAGTGTATTTTTTTGGACGATTTTTTCCCCCTGTATATTTTTCTGTTTGTCTTTGTAACTTCACCTCTTTCGCTGTGTTTATATCTATATCTATATCTATCTATCTATCTATCTATCTATCTATCTATCTATCTATCTATCTATCTATCTATCTATCTATCTATCTATCTATCTATCTATCTATTTATGTATCTATATCTGTCTCTATCTATCTCACTGTCACTGTGTCTGTTTCTCTGTCTTTCGCTCTGTGTGTCTTTTTCTGTCTCTTTGTTTGTCTTTCCGTCTCTTCTTCTTTTTCTTCTTCTTCTCTTTCTTTCTCTCTGTGCAAGAGAAACCTGTCTAGCAGCAGAAGTTTTGCAAGCGTGGAAAAGTGAAAAAGTATTGTCCTATATAACATCTGAAAGACAAGCACCTAGGCCATCATCATCATCATTCAAAGTGCTATATCGTGCAGGGGACGAAGGAGAGGGAGAAGGAGGAGGAGGAGGAGGAGGAGGAGGAGGAGGAGGAGGAGGAGGAGGAGGAAGGGGGAGTTATGCTAAAAGACAATTTCCCGCTCAATGAACTGTGTAGGGGTCATTTTTTTTCTTTTTTCTCTTTTTTTTGGTTTAAATTACTCTGGCTTCCTGCTAAAATGATATGGAAATTAAAAAAAAATCTCTTTATCATGCTACGAATTTATGCATAAAAACGGATCTCTTTCGTTCACATATGTGTGTGTGTGTATGTGTGTGTGTACGTATGTATGCATGTATGTAAACATGTATGTATGTATGTATGCATTTGTGTATGTATGTGTTTGTATGTATGTATTTGTGTATGTATGTATGTGTGTATTTGTGTATGTATGTATGTGTATATGTATGTATGCATGTATGTATGTATGTATGTATGTATGCATGTTTGTACGTAGGTATGTGTGTGTGCGTGCGCGTGGGTGTGTGCATGTGTTGCGTGCGTGCACGCGTATGTTGCTATTGCTGCTGCTGGTGCTGGTGCTGTTGCTGCTGTCGTTTTTACCCCACGAAGAAAGGGGAATGAAGTGAAATAAAGGAAAAGGGCAGACGATTCTCGCTCTGTCCCTTCCAGTGAAAGCCGCTGTGATCCGTGGAGCATATTGCCACACACAGGAATGGCAAGGTTCGCGCTGTGGGCGGTTTCAACTCATTGAAAATGCATGGAACCGTTTCGTCTTTTTTTCCTTTTTTCTTTCGTTCTTTCTTTCTTTCGTTCATTTTTTATAGTTCTCTTCTTTCGTTGTCCCCTGTCTGTCTGTCTCTGTCTGTATAGCAGTCTGTCTGTCTGTGTGACTCTGTCTCTTTGTCTGCCTCTGTCTTTCTGTCCTCTGTCTCTCTCTTTCTGTCTGTCTGTCTTCCTCTCCCTCTGTGCTCTCTCTCCTCTCTCTCTCTGCCGATCTCTCTCTCTCTCTCTCTCTCTCTCTCTCTCTCTCTCTCTGCCGATCTCTCTCTCTCTCCCCTCCTCTCTCTCTCTCTCTCTGCCGATCTCTCTCTCTCTCCTCCCCCCCCCTCTCCTCTCTCTCTCTCTGCCGATCTCTCTCTCTCTCTCTGCCGATCTCTCTCTCTCCCCCCTCTCCTCTTCTCTTCTCTTCTTTTCTCTTCTCTACCCTTCTCTTCTCTTCTTCTTTTCTTCGTTTTCTTGTCGTCTCTTCTCTCTCTCTCTCTCTCTCTCTATCTCTCTCTCTCTCTCTCTCTCTCTCTCTCTCTCTCTCTCTCTCTCTCTCTCTCTCTCTCTCTTCTTTCTTTCTTTCTTTCTTTCTTTCTCTCAGTTTTGTGAACTGGCCACATCGATAAGAATACAGTCAGATCAGCAGTTAAGTTATCCAGGTCAACAGTTAGTTATTGATTCATCACGGAAGACTTGTAGTCAATAGTTGTTATCGTGGTGACAATGGCTTCACCCCTCTGCTCTTCCTACCTTATGCATGGCTGCCTTTTGTTGATAATTTCTCTGTGTGTGCGTGTCTGTCTGTCTGTCTGTTTGTTTGTCTGTTGTTTTGTCGATGAGAGTGTGTGTGTATATGTATGAAGTCAAGTCAAAGTCAAAGTCAAGTCGAAGTTTTATTTCCAGATGGTACATTGAACAAGCAATGCATTTGGTGTTGTTTTTTTATAAATCAAGCAAGTTGCGTGTGTCATCAAGCAATTGTGTGTGATTGATGTGTGTGTGTGTGTGTGTGTGTGTGTGTGTGTGTGTGTGTGTGTGATGTGTGTGTGTGTGTGTGTGTGTGTGTGTGTGTGTGTGTGTTAATTTCTGACAGATTACGAATACGATATTCTGACCATGAGGGTATTCTGCCCCCCACTTTCCTGTTAATCAGTAGTGAAGAGATTGCAGTCAGACTGGTGTGTACTATGTCATCACAGAAAATTCACTGTTCAGACTAGAATCATCGTACACGAATAGCCAACATTCACTTTTTGCTCCAGTAAGAAAATCTACCGGTCAATTCTGCCGACTTTTGTCTTTGTCTGTCTTTCTGTTCGATGGTCTGTCTGTCCCTCTTACCGTCAGTCTGTCTTTCTCTGGTTCTTAATGTGTCGTGATTTAGAAGTATTTTATGCGGACGTATTTTGTTGTTTACAGAATAAAGAACGAAGTAAGAAATGCATAAGCATATGCTAAACAATTTCATTTTTGTAGACAGCAAAAAAAAAGTATAATGGGAGTAACTGTGTCATTTTTTAAATGTACAGGCATTTTAGTCTTTTGTATATGTGATAAATGCTGGAAAAACTGAACTGAGATTTTACTCTTTGTTGTTCTTACCATTGCTGGATAGATTGTGTTAGTTAGGCCAGTGTTTATCTATGATTCATTATAAAAAACTTTTCACCATGTTTATGTCTAGAAGTTGTGTACAAAAATCACGTTACATATCTTTTGCTCTTGTTATGAAATGCAAAAGTACATTTTGTTAACGTTCTTTTCTCTCCCCTTCTATCTCTCTCTGTCTGTGTGTATGAGTCTCTCTCTGTGTCTCTGTCTCTGTATCTCTCTCTGTATCTGTGTGTGTGTGTCTCTGTATCTGTCTCTGTGTCTCTATCTCTCTTTGTATCTGTCTCTGTGTGTCTCTCTGTGTCTCCCTCGCCTCTTTTTTGCCTGTATGTCTGTCTGTCTCTGTCTCTGTTTCTCTCTCTCTCGCCCCTATCTCTCTCTCCTCTCTCTTTCTCTCCTCTCTCTCCCCCCTCTCTTTCGATTCCCCCTCTCTCTCTCTCCCCTCCCCCATCTCTCCTCTCTCTCTCTCTCTCCCTCTCTCTCTCTCTCCCCTTCCTCTCTCTCCCCCTTCCTCTCTCTCTCCATCTCCCTCCCTCTCCCCCCTCTCTCTCTCTGTTTTGTTGGTAATGGGCATGATTTAAAAGTACAACAATTTTTTCCTCAGAGGTCGTAATGCTGCTTCATTGATGGTGAGTAAACAAACAAACCAACCAACCAACCAACCAACAAACAAACAAACCAACCAACCAACCAACCAACCAACCAACCAACCAACCAACCAACCAATCAACCAACCAACAAACAAACCAACAAAAAACAAAACAAAATCAAAACCCAACCCCCCAAAAAAAAACGGTCCCATGCACAAAACATCACCATTGGTGAACTCATGAAGCTATAACAGAGGAATGGAAAAATAAATTACTAATGCATACACCCTGCTCTTCAGAAATAAAGAATGAGGCACACAATGCATATTGATTCAGTCAGAGAAAGCGATTCCATTTTCGTGAAGGAGAAGAAGAAGAAAAACAATGAAATGAAAAGAAAAGAAGAAAAAAAGGGAAAGAGGTGCGGTGAGTGCATAATTGTATTCTCTTTCTAAAATGCCCCTGACATTTTCACTCTGGTGTGGATGTTACCAATAGTGAAGTGGATGTAGTCACAGCAGGAATGTGTACACGTATTGATTCACTGTAGAACAAGTCACTGTTGTGTTGTATTGTGTTTGTGTTGGGTGGTGTGGTCTTTTAGACTGGAAATTGTCGTACAAGACAGAAGAACCTAGTTCGTTTTTCATTCTTGACATGAAATGCATGAGCGCATTTTTGTTGACATCGTTATTTCTCTGTTCCTCTTTTGCTTGTTTCTCTCGTCTCTGTTTTTGTCTTTTGACTCTGTTTGCCTGTCTGTCTGTTTGTATGTCTCGCTGTCTGTCTGTTTGTATGTCTCTCTGTCTGTCTGTTTGAATGTCTCTCTGTCTGTCTGTTTGTATGTCTATCTGTCTGTCTGTTTGTATGTCTCGCTGTCTGTCTGTTTGTATGTCTCTCTGTCTGTTTGTTTGTATGTCTCTCTGTCTGTCTGTTTGTATGTCTCTCTGTCTGTCTGTTTGTATGTCTCTCTGTCTGTCTGTTTGTATGTCTCGCTGTCTGTCTGTTTGTATGTCTCTCTGTCTGTCTGTTTGAATGTCTCTCTGTCTGTCTGTTTGTATGTCTATCTGTCTGTCTGTTTGGCTGGCTGGCTGGCTCTAGCTGTCTCTGTCTCTCTGTCTTTATCTGTGTGTGTGTGTGTGTGTGTGTGTGTGTGTGTGTCCCACTCTGTGTGTGCACATGTGTGTGCCTCCTCCACTGTCTCTCTCACTCATTCACTTATAGTCACGGATGAGACTATAAACCGAAGTCCCGTGTGCGAACGCACGCAGAACATCTTGCGCACACGTTTAATCCCATTACGCTTTTCGGAAGAGTAGGCTATTGTGTGCCAATGGGAACGGATGACAAAATTTACACAACTGCATACACACGGGGACTGGGTGAGAAAAGCACCTGAGTGCTTATTTCATTATCCTCGAAACAAAAGAATAAATAACGAAAACTCTCTCTCTCTCTCTCTCTCTCTCTCTCTCTCTCGCTCTCTCTCTCTCTCTCTCTCTCTTGTTGACCATATGCACAACTTAGAATCATCCATGCATTCATATTGTTGTTTAAACACACACAAAGAATGAAGTGCATAAAGCATACTAATCTGCTGGAATAGATTTGTAGAGAAGAAAAAACCCATCGAGTGCAGTGCAGTGAGTGCATAATTGTTTTGTTTTTTTAATGCACTGACATTTCACTCTTGTGTCAATATTACCAATAGGGAAGTAATTGTAATCAGACCAGTAGTGTACACGTATTGATTCACTATACAACAGCCAATGTTGTGTGTTTTTTTTAGACTGGACATTGGTGTACATAAAGAATCCAGTTCGTCTTTTACTCCTGTCATGAAATGCATGTGTGCACTTTGTTTGACATTGTTATTTCAGTCTCTGTCTTGTCTCTATATCTCTGTTTCTATTTCTGACTCTGTCCCTGTCTGTCTGTCTCTGTCTTTGTCTCTCTCTCTCTCTCTCTCTCTCTCTCTCTCTCTCTCTCTCCCTGTGTCTCTCTGTTTCAGTCTCTGTCTCTGTCTCTCTCTTCTCCTTCTCTCTCCCTCTATCTCTAATGTTGACCGTGAGCACAATTACAAAAAAAAACATCCATGCATTCATATTATAGTTTAAACACAAACAAAAAATGAAGTGCATAATGCATACTGATCTGCCAAACAAATCTATTCCATTTTCTGTAGCGATGCAAAAACCTAAGTGCAGTGAGTGGATAATTGTATTTTTTTTAAAAACCAAACCACACTGCACTGACATTTCGCTCTTGTGTGTCAATGTGACCAATAGTGAAGTGATTGTAATCAGACCAGTAGTGTACATGAACTGATTCACTATAGAACAGTCACTGTTGTGTTGTGTTGCGTTGTGCTGTTTATGTTGTGTTGTGTTGTTGGTTTTTTAGACTGGACATTGTTTCTACAAGAAGAACCCAGTTTCATCTTTCACTTCTTGTTATGAAATGCATGAGTGCACTTTCGTTTGACATCGTTATTTCTCTGTCTCTGGCTGTCTCTTGTCTTTCTGTCTCCGTATACCTGTGTGTCCTCTGCCTCTGTCTGTCTCTGTCTGTCTGTCTGTCTGTCTGTCTGTCTGTCTCTCTCTCTCTCTTCCACCATCTTTTCTGTCTGTCTGTCTGTCTGTCTCCTTCTCCCACCCTCTTTTCTGCCTACATGTCTGTCTGTCTTTCTGCCTGTCTGTATGTCTGTCTGTCTCTCTCTCTCTCCCACCCTCTTTTCTGCCTACATGTCTGTCTGTCTTTCTGCCTGTCTGTCTGTCTCTTTCTCTCTCCCTTTCTCTCTTCCACCCACTTTTCTGTCTGTCTGACTGTCTGTCTGTCTGCCTGTTTGTCTGTCTGTCTGTATGTCTGTCTCTGTCTGTCTGTCTGTCTCTCTTCCACCCTCTTTTCTGTCTGTCTCTCTTCCACCCTCTTTTCTGTGTGTCTGTCTGTCTGTCTGTCTGTCTCTGTCTGTCTGTGTGTGTGTGTGTGTGTGTGTGTGTGTGTGTCTGTCTGTCTGTTTGTCTCTGTGCGTCTCTCTCTCTCTCTCTCTCTCTCTCTCTCTCTCTCTCTCTCTCTCTCTCTCTCTTTCTCTCTCTCTGTGCGAAAACATTCATTTCGAAAGCAAGAGATTGCGGTGGATTGGATTCCCGCATAAAACAGGACTGCCGCCCATGCACTAGCCCATTAACGATCGTCTGATAGCAAGCCAGTCAGATAACACGATGACATGGTGTTCTGTGGGCAACATGCATATTGTGCATGCACCAGAACCCACGGCAACAAGAGAGGTGTTCCTGGAGCAACAATTCGTACGAAAAGCCACTCTTACAACGGAACGACATGTTTGATAATATATATATATATATATATATATATATATATATATATATATATATATATATATATATATATATATATATATTATATATATATATATATATGCAGGCAGAAATGTGATAAGACTAAAAGTGTGATACAATATAATACAATGCAATACAATGCAATGCAACACAATCAGCTACAGTATAATAGCAATACAGCACAATACCATAGAATACAATACACTACAATACAGTATAATACAATGCAATGCAATGGAATACAATACCAAAGAAGCGGAAAGACAGAAATAGACAGAGAGAGAGACAAAGACAGAAAAAGAGACCGATGCAGAGAGAAAAGACAACACTGATGAAGACAGAGAGACACAGATAAACAGACACACAGACAGACAAACATACAGACAGACAAATACAGGCAGAAATATAGAACAAAGGGACAGAGATAGAGAGACAGAGAGAGAGAGAGAGAGAGAGAGAGACATACAGACAGACAGACAGATAGAGAAAGAGAGATACAGAGAGGCAGAGACACTAATACAGAGATAGATAGACAGACAGCCCATGACAATGATAATGACAATGACAAAGGTTTATTGCTTAACACAATAGACCTTTGTCTTTGAGAGACAGAGAGACAGAGAAAGAGAGACAGAGAGAGACACACACAGACAGACAGACCGACCAGACAAACAGACAGACAGGCAGACATACAGGCAGAAAGACAGATAGAACAAAACCAAACTTTTTTCCCTAGATAAACGCTTTGTTCGAGTGTGTTTTTTGCATCGCTAATAGATTTTTTCTTTTTTCCTCTTACTTGGGTTCTTTTTCTTTAAAAAAAAAACCCAAACCAAACCAAACAAACTTACTTCTGACATTTTACACTTGATGGTTTCGTTTTCATTCTCCTATATATTCTTCTTCCTGTTTGTTTGGTGTTTTTTCCCCTCTTTTGTTTGTTTTTTAAACCACCACTCCCCCCTCTCTCTCTTTCTCTCTCTCTTTCTCTCTCTCTCTTCTCTCTCTTTCTCCCTCTCTCCCCCTCTCTCTTTCTCTCTTTCTCTCTGTCTGTTCTTCTCACTCTGCGTCTCTGTCTGTCTGTCTGTCTCTCCTTACCTCCCCCGTCTCTCTCCCTCCCTCCGTCTCTCTCACTTGTAAGTGTGTGTGCATGTGTGTGTGCATGTGTGTGTGTATGTGTGCGCGCGCACGCGCGCGTGCGCACGTGTGTGTTAACGCGCGTGCACACGTCTGCTTGCACCTTTGCAAAAAACGAATATCCTGAGGTGAAGTGTTATTGATTCAGCCTGGAAGACCCATTGTTTTCTGAAGGTGAATTGACAATGTGCTTCATCTTGTGCTCTGATGCAGTATGCATGCGTGCTTTTGCTGACGTTACCCGTACCCTCCGACCCTTCACACACACACATATACACACGTGCACGGCGCGCGAATGCACGCTTACATACACACATGTACGGGCGCACATGCACACACACACACACACACACACAAAACTCATGCACGCAAACGCACCTCTGTGTATTTGTCTATCACTCTCTGTCTCCTCTCCTTTTGTGTGCGATTGCTCTCTCTCTCTCTCTCTCTGTGTCTCTGAGTCTCTCTCTTTCTCTCTCTCTCTCTCTCTCTCTCTCTCTCTCTCTCTCTCTCTCTCTCTCTCTCTCTCTCTCTGTGCCTCTCTCGCTCTCTGTTTGGTAAGAGTACAGCGATTCATTCATGTATAGACCATTGCTTTTCCGGAGGGGAAGTCAATTAACAGTCACCTGTAAATTACTCAACTCTGCACCAGTACTCCTGATATCTGCTACCCCACTGGTTACTGCTACTTTATGAAGCAACTGTCTAGTGGCAACTCCAACGCTTTGTTTCATTGAATTTGCTAGCTTTCTGCCCTTATAGGTTTATAGAGACTAGTCGATAAAGTCAGAAATCTCCTCTAGGATTTTAATGCGACCTCGACAACAATCAATAGTCTGTTCATGCATGTATGTATACCAGCACTATTTATATATATATATAACAACCCATTTACACTGTTTACTGATGTGTAAACCTGACACAGTTCATCATTGGAGATACAGGTTAGGGGTGTGGGTGTGGGTGTGTATGTATGTCTATACTGTGTTGTTCATCACATTAATTTAGAGAAAAAATCGAAACAACAGTTTTAAAAGTTTTCATATCACATCATCTTGTATAACAACTATATTATTCTGTGGCGTCTAAAATGTCATTTTAGAATCTTGCAATTGTGATTGTATCCGACTGTTTTTATTTTCGATTTTGTTATTGTTTTAAATTTAGTCTTTTGTTCGATGTAACTTTCTTATTATTTTTCTTTGCTTTCTCTGTCAATTCTATCACTTCTTATTGTTTTTACTTTTTTTTTCATGGAGAAGCTGAGTTGAGAGAAGGTACACCAGTCTCAGTTTTTTTTTAAAATGGACCATGAGCGGCTTTCATAGAGAGAAATGAAATGAAACAGTGTGATGTGATGATTAAAGAAAAGTGTGTTTTTGTTTTCTTCCTTCCTTCCTTCCTTCCTTCCTTACTTTCTTTCTTTCTGTCAATCTTTCTTTGGCTGTGGTCTGAAATCACAGTTGTGTTAAGACGTTAGATAAAGGACTTTATTATATACCCTGCTCTTTCTTTCTTTTCTTTTTTCTTTCTTTGTTCATTACTTTGCGTCTTTATTTTGCTCGATTTTTCTGAGATAGGAATGTCAAAAGAAGTTGTTGTTTTTTTGCTTTTTCTTTTTTTTTCTTTTCTTTTTTTTACTGTCCTAATATTCCTTGTTATATGTTTGCTTGTGCCCTCATTTCTTTGATGTTTACCCTTTCTTTCTATCGGTCTTTCTCTCTTTGTCTAGGTCACAGTTGAGTAAAGATGATGAATAAAAGATTTTGTCTCTTTCTTACTTTCTTTCTTTCTCTCTTTCTTCTGTCTAAAACAACAATTGTGAAAAGAAAGCGAATAAAAGATCTTATTGCATTTTTCTTTCCTTTTCGTTTAAAATGACAAATACGAAAAGAAGTCAAATAAAAGGTGTCTTTCTTTCTGTCTGTCTTTTTTTCTTTCTTTCTTTCTTAATTTCTTTCTTTCTTTTCTTCTCTCTCCTTCTTTCTTTCTTTCATTCATTCATTCATTCATTCATTCATTCACTTATTCATTCTTTCTCTCTTTCTTTTTTTTTCTAAAGCAACAATTGTGAACAGATGTCAAATAAATGATCTTATTCAATTTTCCTTTCCTTCTTTCGGATAAAATGACAATTGTGAAAAGATGTTAAATAAAAGATTTTTTCCAAATTTCTTTCTTTCTTTTCTTTTTGTTTTAAAAAACAAGTATGAACAGATGTTAAATGCAAGGTTTTTTCTATTCTGGACTCCTTCTTTCTTTCTTTCTGTCTTTATGTCTTTCTTTCTTTCTTTTGTTTTCTTTTCGTTTAAAATAACAAGTATGAACAGATGTTAAATGCAAGTTTTTTTCCCTATTCTCTACACCTTCTTTCTTTCTTTCTTTCTTTCTTCCTTCCTACCTTCCTTCCTTCCATCCTTCCTTTCTTTTTTTCTTTGTCTCTTGCTTTGTGTGTGTGTGTGTGTGTGTGTGTGTGTGTGTGTGTGTGTGTGGAGATGAGAGAGAGAGAGAGAGAGAGAGAGAGAGAGAGAGAGAGAGAGAGAGGAGAGAGAGAGAGAGAGTGAGTGCCTGTGTGTCTGTATGTCTGTCTGTCTGTCTGTCTGTGTCTGTGTGCATGCGAGTGTATGCGTACGTGCGTTTTCGTCTGTCTGTCAGTCAGTCTGCCTATCTGTCTGTCTGTCTGTCAGTCTGTATCTGTGTTCATACGAGTGTATGCGTACGTGCGTTTTCGTTCGTCTGTCTGTCTGTCTGTCTGTCAGTCTGCCTGTCCTAGTCTGTCTGTGTGTCTGCATTTGCGTTGTGCTTCCACCTCAGAAAGAGATTGCATTGTTATGTCACCTGATATTGATTCACCTGGTCAGGTTCATTGTCTTCACGTGTTACTGCAGTGAGACCGGCCTTCAGTTTGCTCCACTTGCAGATGGTATGCATACGTGCGTTACATTGACCATCTTCAAGTCTCTGTCTGTCTGTCTGTCTGGCTGGCTGGCTGGTTGGCTGGCTGGCTGGCTGGCTGGCTGGTTGGCTGGTGCGGTGACTGGCTGTCTGTCTGCCCGGCTGTCTTTTTTCGCAGAGGGCTGGATGTAAAAAAGCTATTGTTATGCTTATTCTATAACCCTCTATAAATAAAATTTGTTCATTGTTCATTGCTCTGCCCCCCCCCCCCCTCCCACTTGCCTATCTGCCTCAGCATAACTGGACTAGATAAGGGGACTGGATGTAAAAAATAACACATAAGTTCTTATTCTATTATCCTCAATATAAAAGAATACATAAATAAATATAAATAACTAACACCTCCTTTTTAGCTATCTCTCTGGTTTTTTTTCTGTCTGTCTTTCTTTCTTTTAATTTTATTTCGGCAGTAATGGAATAAGCACTCATGACCTTTGGGTTTTTTTTGGTGTTTTTTTACATCCAGTCCTCGTGTGCATCAGTCAGTCAGTTTGTCTGTCTGTCTAGTTGTCTGTCTCTTTCTGTCTCTCTCTGCCTGTCTGTATGTCCGTGTCTCTGTCTGTCTGTCCGTCTGTCCTTCAGTCTGTC
>CM054147.1:19620780-19623280 GCA_028751875.1 Rapana venosa
TAGGATTAGGGGAAAGTAGTGTGTGTGTGTGTTGTGTGTTGTGTGTGTGTGTGTGTGTGTGTGTGTTGTTTGTGTGTGTGATTGCGTGTGTGCGCGTGTGTGTGAGAGTGAGAGAGAGAGAGAGACAGAGAAACAGAGACATAGAAAGAGACAAAAAAACACATGATCTAACCCAACTGTGTTTCTTTGCGGAAAAACAATTAAGATTTTATTTCACACACACATACATACGCACACACACACACTTCAACCCCTCCCCCCCCCCCTCACCGACACACACAATAAAACACTTTAACACACCCCACTCTCTCTTCTTCCTTCCCTACATCCTCTACTTGCCACCACACACACAACCACCACACACCACCACACACACACACACACACACACATCACACACACACACTCACACCACACCACACACAAACACACAACACACACACAAACACACACACACACCTTACAACACACAGACAAACATACACACACACACTACACACGCAAACACACACACACTACACACACACTCATACTACACACGTAAACACACACAACACACATCACATCACAACACACTCACAACTCACCACTTCACACACACAACACACACACTCACACACAAACACACACGAACACCACACTACACACACACACCACACCACCACACACACACACACACACCACACACACACACACACACACACACTCACACACACACATGCTCACACTCACCACCACACACACAAACACACATAACACTCAACGCCCCACACGCACACACACACACGACACACACACACAACACACACCACCACAAACACACACACACACACACCATATTACATAAACACAGACAAACACACACACATACACCACACACAAACACACACAAACACACACACATACACACACACACACACACAACACACACACACAAACACACACCAAACACACCCACCACCACTCACTCCCCCCCCCCCCCACCACACACACACAAACACACACAACTACACACACACACAAAACACACACACCACACACAAACACACACACGAACACAACACACACACACTACTTTCCCACTAATCCTTTCTTTTTCTGAACACACACTAATCGCTGCACACGCACGTCGTGGTGAAACTAATCCTGTTGTGCTGGCTGGCAGAGCGCCAAGCGAAGCCCGCAAACAACGGGACGGGGTGACTGCCTGCAGACACTGCCAGTACCACCTTAGGTACTATGATCATACGCTTCTTGCAACCCTAGGTACTGAAGTACGCGCGCTCCTTATAACGATAGTTCACACAACTTTACCCACTAGGCCTACAGTACATTCTTCGCAACGACAGTCCTCACAGCCTTAGGATACGCTCCTTCCACCCTTAAAGTACTGAAGTACGCTCTTTGCAACGACAGTCCATACATATCTTTATGTACTGAAGTACGCTCTTTGCAACGACAGTCCATACATATCTTTATGTACTGAAGTACGCTCTTTGCAACGACAGTCCATACATATCTTTAGGTACTGAAGTACGCTCTTTGCAACGACAGTCCATACATATCTTTAGGTACTGAAGTACGCTCTTTGCAACGACAGTCCATACATATCTTTAGGTACTGAAGTACGCTCTTTGCAACGGCAATCCATACATATCTTTAGGTACTGAAGTACGCTCTTTGCAACGGCAATCCATACATATCTTTAGGTACTGAAGTACGCTCTTTGCAACGACAGTCCATACATATCTTTAGGTACTGAAGTACGCTCATTGCAACGGCAATCCATACATATCTTTAGGTACGGAAGTACGCTCTTTGCAACGACAGTCCATACATATCTTTAGGTACTGAAGTACGCTCCTTGCAAAGGCAATCCATACATATCTTTAGGTACTGAAGTACGCTCTTTGCAACGACAGTCCATACATATCTTTAGGTACTGAAGTACGCTCCTTGCAACAGCAATCCATACATATCTTTAGGTACTGAAGTACGCTCCTTGTAACCTTAGGTACTGAAGTACACTCTGTGCAACCTTAGGTACTGAAGTACGCTCTTTGCAACCTTAGGTTCTGAAGCACGCTCTTTGCAACGACAGTCCATACAACCTTAGGTACTGAAGTTCTCCCCTTGCAACCTTAGGTACTGAAGTTCTCCCCTTGCAACCGTAGGTACTGAAGTACATACACTATGTGCAACCTTAGGTACTGAAGTACGCTCCTTGCAACCTTAGGTACTGAATTACTCTCTTGTAACGACAGTCTATACAACTTTACCTACTGAAGTACGTTCTTCGCAACTAGTCTATACAACTTAAGCTACTGAAGTGCGCTCTTTGCAACCTTAGGTACTGAAGTACGCTCTTTGCAACTTTAGGTACTGAAGTACGCTCCCTGCAAAGACACTCAACAAAAATTAAATAACTGAAGTACTCTCTTTGCAAATTTAGGTGCTGAAGTACGCTCTTTGAAACTTCAATACTGAAATACGCTCCTTGC
>CM054147.1:19635780-19640780 GCA_028751875.1 Rapana venosa
ACGATGCTACATTGCACTACACTGCACTACGCTAACTACTCTACACCAAACCACACTGCACCACACCACACCACACGCACCGCACCGCATCACACCGCACCACACCACACCATACTCAACTCCAGACCACTCCCCACCACACCACCCACACTCCACTCCACTCCCTCCTCTCCTCTCCACTCCACTCCACATCACTCCACTCCACTCCACTACCACTACCACACCACACCACACAACACAACACAACACAACAACAACAATAACAATTCAATCCAACCCCTTCTAATTCAAGACGATAAAAAAAAACCCATCTACTTACAGCCTTTTTGCTTATTGATGAACGTGTCACGAACACAACAATGGACAGACAAAGAGAGAAAGAGAGACACAGGAGAGAGAGAGAGAGAGAGAGAGAGAGAGAGAGAGAGAGAGAGAGAGAGAGAGAGAGAGAGAGAGAGAGAGAGAGAGAGAGAGAATGCCGTAACAAAGAGAATAAATGGCAGGGTGAGAAGATAGGTACACAGACAGTCAGATAGACGAACAGATAATTATATTTTGACAGACACACAGATAGACAAATCGACAGACATACAGAAAGAGAGACGGAAAGACAGAAAAACAGACAGATAGACTGACAGACAGACAGAAAGAGCTAGATAGATAGACAGAAAGACAGACAGAAAGATAGACAGAAAGAAAGATGGACATATAGACTGACAGACAGACTGACAGACTGTCTGAGAGACAGACAGACAGACGAGCAGATATGAAAAACGACCAACACACAGTGTGTGTATGTATGTCGTGTGTGTGTGTGTGTGTGTGTGTGTGTGGTGTGTGTGTGTGTGTGTGTGTGTGTGTGTGTGTGTGCGTGTATGTGTGCGTGTGTGTGTGTGTGTGTGTTAAAGAGAGAGAGAGAGGAGAGGAGAGAGAGAGAGAGAGAGAGAGAGAGAGAGGAGAGAGAGAGAGAGAGAGAGAGAGAGAGAGAGAGACAGAGAGAGAGACAAAAAGACAGACAAACACACACACGCGAACACAAACAGACACACAGACAGAAAGAGATAGAGAAAAGTTAAAACTCAAATAATTGGCCAGCCGACCAGCCAGACAGACAGAGGCAGACAGACAGACAGACAGACAGACAGCCAGCCAGACAGACAGCCAGCCAGCCAGACAGGCAAAAAGAGCAAATAGAAAGAACAAAGAGATGGAGGTATTGAAAAACAAACAAACGGCACGCCATCAGCTCAACCACCACCGCCACTCTTACCACCACCACCACCATCACCACTACCACCCACCTCCACCACTGCCACCCACCACCACCACCACCTCCACCATCACAACCACCCACCACCACCACACCACCTTCACCATCACAACCACCACCACTACTACCACCCACCACTACCACTACCATCCACCACCACCACCACCTCCACCATCACAATCACCACCACTACTACAACCTACCACCACCCACCACCTCCACCATCACAACCACCACCACAACTGCCACCCACACCACCCCTACCCCCCTACCACCACCACCACTACTACCACTACCTCCACAACTACCACCACTCCCACCACAACCACTACCACCACTACCACCCACCACCACCACAACCACCACCACCTTCACCACAACCACTACCACCCACCACACATCCTACCACCTACCACCACCACCAACAGGAACAGCAAAACAGACCGATGCGACATACATACATACATACATACACACACATACATACCTACATACATACATACATACACACATACATACATACATGCATACATACATACATACATACATACATACATACATACATACATACATACATACAAACATACATACATACAATACAATACAATACAATACAATACTTATAAGCCTAACACCCCACAGAACAGCAACAACCGAAGCAAGAGTGGAAACAAAAGAATGCTGAAGCAGCAGAAGAGCGAGCATGAATCATCAGCAGCATGCAAATGGACACAGTCACAGCATCACAGCATCACTTGTTAACCCATTCCTTCACACGTTGTGCCGGGGTAGAGGCAACGTCCCAAGCACACAGGAAAATAGAGGGAGAGAGAGACAATGACAATGACAATGACAAATTCTTTTATTTCGAGGATAATGAATAAGCACTCATGTGCTTTTTTTTTACATCCAGTCCCCGCCCTTAGGGATATACATATTAGAGAGAGAGAGAGAAGAGGAGAGAGAGAGAGAGAGAGAGAGAGAGAGAGAGAGAGGGGAGAGAGAGAGAGAGAGAGAGAGAAAGTGTTGGGGTGGAATTGAACCTAAGACTTTTCGTGTTTTTTGTCCATCTGCTGGAGAGAAAAGAGAGAGAGAGAGAGAGAGAGAGAGAGAGAGAAGAGAGAGAGAGAGAGAGAGAGAGAGAGAAGAGAGAGAGAGAGAAGAGAGAGAGAGAGAGAGAGAGAGAGAGAGAGAGAGAGAATGGAAATTAATAACCCTCCCCCTCCTCCCACTCCACCCCCTAAAAAAAATCTACATATGTATGTATAAAAATGAAGTATGCTTCTGTATGTCGTTTCTATCGCAGAGTGTTTCAATATTTGTGTGGCGCTATGATATAATTGTTGTTCTAATATTTATCATGTCGAGAGGTTTTTTTTAGTGTTACGTCATGATAAATAGTCACAGTGTATGATGTACGCTTTTTTATATGAAGCTTGGTGTTGGTTTAAAGTTATGATTTGTGGTTTGCTCAAGTAGAATATCTTTTATTTGAAAAAAAAGCTTTAAGCTTGTTGCTTTCCGCTGTTTAAGTAGAATACCTACATTTTTAAAGCTTGTTGCTTTCTGCTGTTAAAGTAGAATATCCCCATTTTAAAGCTTGTTGCTTTCTGGTGTTAAAGTAGAATATCCACATTTTAAAGCTTGTTGCTTTCTGCTGTTAAAGTAGAATATCCACTTTTTTAAGCTTGTTGCTTTCTGGTGTTAAAGTAGAATATCAGCATTTTAAAGCTTGTTGCTTTCTGTTGTTAAAGTAGATTACCCACATTTTAAAGCTTGTTGCTTTCTGCTGTTAAAGTAGAATATCCACATTTTTAAAGCTTGTTTCTTTCTGGTGTTAAAGTAGAATATCCACATTTTAACTCTTGTTGCTTTCTGCTGTTAAAGTAGAATATCCACATTTTTAAAGCTTGTTTCTTTCTGCTGTTAAAGTAGAATATCCACATTTTAAAGCTTGTTGCTTTCTGCTGTTAAAGTAGAATATCCACATTATTTAAGCTTGTTTCTTTCTGTTGTTAAAGTAGAATATCCACATTATAAAGCTTGTTGCTTTCTGCTGTTAAAGTAGAATATCCACGTTTTAAAGCTTGTTGCTTTCTGCTGTTAAAGTAGAATATCCATGTGTTTCTCTTGTCCACAGAAAAGGCTTACCACTGCTCTGATTTTTAAAAAAATGTAGAGCTCATGTAAGCAAGGCTTGTTTTTAAATGAAAGGGAAAAGTGTATATGTCTAAAATGAAGTATTCTTCTGCATGTAGTTTCTATCGCAGCATGTTTCAGGGTTGTGTGGCGTTATGACATAATTATTGTTCCAATATTCATAACGTCGAGTTTGGTGTTAAGTCAGGATAAAAAGTCACAGTGCATGATGTACGCTTTTTATATAAAGTGTGTGTGTGTGTGTGTGTGTGTGTTTGGGCGCGCGCGTGTGCGCGTGTGTGTGTTTACATTTGAATTTGTAAAAACTACTAATTGTGCATGTGTGTGTGTTTACATTTGAATTTGTAAAAACTATTAATTGTACGCGTGTGTGTGTTTACATTTGAATTTGTAAATATCTATTAATTGTAACTGGCTGTATGTGAAAGACTAGGATTAATGAAAACGCTTTGATTTGTTTTTTGCATGATATAAATTCCATGTATTATTAATTATTATTATTATTATTATTATTATTATAATATGCGCTCTTTGTTTTAAAAAACGGTTTGAAAAACGGAAAACACCCCCAAAGAACAAAAAAACAAACAAATCAACGAGGAAATAAACAAGAAGCCTGAGGACAACTTCAGGACATAAATTATCTTTCGAAAACATCATTTTACAAAAATTAATTTCTCAACTCACTTTGATACCATTTCTCGATTTCATGATACTGGCACAAAGCTAAAAGATATTGTTATATTTTGAAGCGAATATGTTTAATTATACATACATACATACATATACATACATACATATACAGACAGACAGACAGACAGACATACAGACCTACAGACACATACAGAGACAGAGACAGAGAAAGAGAGAGAGAGAGGGAGAGAGAGAGAGAGAGAGAGAGAGAGAGAGAGAGAGAGAGAGAGAGAGAGGAGAGAGAGAGAGAGAGGAGGAGAGAGAGAGAGAGAGAGAGAGAGAGAGAGAGAGAGAGAGAGAGAGAGAGAGAGAGAGAGAGAGAGAGAGAGAGAGAGAGAGAGAGATGAAGTTAGAAAGAAAAAGCAAAACGTAAAAAAAAGCAAAAACAAAAGAAAGACATACAGAGGGAAGAAAAGAAAACCCTTTCCTTTCATACAAATATCATTCAGTCACACAACCATCACATTTATTCCGCTTCGCTCCGTAGCCAAGTCCGGTCGTCATTGACAACTCACTTCCGAAATCAAAGCGAACATACCTAACAAATACACACACAGACAAACAAAACAAACACACAAACAAACAGACATACAGACAGACACGCACACGAACTAACCCATCACGCAGAACTCCACTGCCTTTGTGTCACAAAAAGGTAGGGTTTTTTCCTATGAATAATCATACTGTGATTCGGTTTTTGCATTATTTTCCCCTTGGTCCCGTTTTCATTACCATCTATTAAAGACAGGGTTGCGCTCTCTCTCTCTGTGTTTTGTTTGCTTGGTTGAGTGATTGGTTGATCGGTTGATTGGTTGGTTGATTGGTTGGCTGGTTGGTTGGTTGGTTGGTTGGTTGGCTTGGGTTTGGGTTGGTTGGC
>CM054147.1:19650780-19653280 GCA_028751875.1 Rapana venosa
GATAAGCAGTGTGCTTTTGTTTGTTTATTGTCCCTTCATCTGCTTAGTGTTTTCTAAAGGACAGGAGAACAGAGGCGTAAAGTGAGTCAGCTTTTTAACGTTCGATGGTTCATGTTTTATCTTTATTTTAGTTTATTTCATTCTTTTCTTTCGAGGATAAAGGAATAAGCACTCATGTGCTTTTTTTTTATATATCCCGTCCCCCGTGTGTATGCAGTTTTGTTTGTCATCCGTTCCCACTGGCACATAGTGGCCTAATCTTCCGAAAAGCGGAACGGGTTTTAATGTGGACGCAAGATGCACTGCGCATGTTCTCACACGGGACGTCGGTTTATAGTCTCATCTGAAGGACTTTTTTTGGGGGGGAGGGGGGGGGGGGGGGGGAGTGGAGTCGGCACTGACGTTAACTCCAGAGGAAAGAAAAATCCTCTTGAACGAGATTCGAACCTGGGTCAGCAGATCACGAGCGCATCACTCTAACCACCGGGCTGGCTATCCCGGCCCCATTTTGACATGTCTAGAAGCTCTCATACTTAACCTTGCATAAGACAGAAATCTAAATCGCAAACGAAAATCTCATTCCTACCCCTGCATAACACTCCAATGTAAATCACATGCCAAGGCCACAGTAGCAGAGTGTACCAAAGTGCAATATATTATTTAAAAAAACCCCACCATCCTCGTAATCCATCTACAACCGGCCTGTGGAACTCTCTACCAGCCGATTTTGTCAACACAAGTACTTGTATAAGTCAGCTTAAAGCAGTAATTGTCTTCAGGCTATTCAGGAGTACGCATGTATGTTTTATGCCGGAGAAAGAAAGCAGTGAGTATTTAGTGCTCTACACGTCAGCTTCGATCGACACCGGATTTGTGATTAGGAAAAAAAACACCGCACACACCAGCCTACAATGTTTATTCGTCAGTTGGTAAGTACCTGGTCCTGATAGTATGAGGTATAGTTATGTTACAGAGAGAGTGAGGAGAGAGAGAGAGAGAGAGAGAGAGAGAGGAGAGAGAGAGAGAGAGAGAGAGAAGAGAGAGAGAGAGAGAGAGAGAGAGAGAGAAGAGAGTGAGAGGGAGAGAGAGAGAGAGAGAGAGAGAGAGAGAGAGAGAGAGAATGGTATTCTTTGATATTTTCTATTATTTCGAGGATAATGGAATAAGCGCTCATGTGCTTTTTATACATCCAGTCCCCCCCGTGTGTATGCAGTTTTGTAAATTTTGTCCTCCGTTCTCATCGGCACACAATGGCCTATTCTTCCGAAAAGCGGAACGGGTTTTCACGTGTTTGCAAGATGTTCTGCGTGCGTTCGCACACGGGTCCTCGGTTTATAGTCTCATCCGAAGGACTGTTGGCTCTAAGAGTGGAATCGGCACTGATGTTAACTCCAGAGGAAAAAATCCTCTTGAACGAGATTCGAAACCAGAAAGAGAGAGAGAGAGAGAGAGAGAGAGAGAGAGAGAGAGAGAGAGAGAGAGAGAGAGAGAGAGAGAGAGAGAGACAGACAGACAGACAGACAGACAGACAGACAGACAGACAGACAGAGAGAACTCGAACTCGAATATTTTAATGAGGGTAAATATAAGCCATGGCTTCTTTACACCAGGCCCTCATGGGGAAAAGAATTAAACAAACACAAATAAATCAATAAAGTGATAAACAAGTGAATGTGGAGACAGAGAGAGAGAGAGACAGAAGAAGAGAGAGAGACAGAGACAGAGAGAGACAGAGAGACACAGAGAGGGAGACACACAGAGAAAGACACACAGAGATAGACAGAGAGAAGAGAGGAGAGAGAGAGAAGAGAGAGAAGAGAGAGAAGAGAGAGAGAGAGAGAGAGAGAGACAGAGGGGGAGAGAGACAGGGACAGAGAGAGACAGAGAGAGAGATTGTGTATGCTGCTTTGCCCCTGTTTCATCCAGCTCGTGTAAACACACTCATTCTTAACCTTCTCTGTGTGAATGCCTGGTGTCCCTGTCTCCTTCCCCCCTGAATCAACTCTCTAAAGGAGTCATTGGGGGTGAACAATAGATTTTTCAGGCCCTGTCCTTAACCTTAACCGTAATTCTCTCTGTGCCAGGAGGCACACAAGGCTCGAACATCATTCTTCCACTGGTTCCGGTCTGCAGCTGTGCGTCGTGCGGCGTTCCACTGCTCCAGCCTGCGCTGTTCCGTTCTACTTCTACCATTCGTCGCCATGTTGTTTTTGGGCGTCCCCTTTTCCTTCTCCCTTCAGGTGTCCATCCGAGGGCAACAGCACAGTCGTCACTCCAGTCCTTTCTTAGGACATGTCCGATCCAGTTCCATCTCCGTCTTCGAATCTCCTGGCTGATTTTTTCTACTCCTGCTATTTCCAAGACTGTCTCTCGGGTAAAATGGAACCCTTCCACTCCAGGTACAGGATGCATGCTGGATATGTTTATGTCAAGGGATATTTAACGTGCGTATTTGATCTTCTGTGCGCCTATCTACATAAAGGAAATCTAGGCACTGGCT
>CM054147.1:19658280-19660780 GCA_028751875.1 Rapana venosa
AGAAAAGAAAAGAGAAGAAAAGCAAGAAATCCCCAATTCATTAGAACGACTTCACTCTCCCGTGCTTGACTTTGGTTAGGCGGGCTAGAAAGGTGGACAGAACACCGTCCTGTTTAAGCCGGTATGTTAACGCATGGCCACCCAGCTGAAAGAAAGGAGACTGCAGTGGCTGAGTATGTGTGTATATATAACAGTCAACAGTCAACAGCGAAACGAAACCAGACACTAAAAACTCATACACATATATAGGCACACACACACACACACAGGCACACACACACACATATAGGCACACATTTAACACACACTTGCCAACACAGACCACACTTAGACAAACATACCACCACACCACCACAACCACACACCACCAAAACCCGCACAACACTTAGAATCTCTACACAACCACCACACTTAGACATCACTACCACACACACACACCACACACACACACAAACACCACACACCACACACACACCACAACACAAAACCACACACAGACTTCATCCCCCCCACACACCAGAAAAACCCCACACACACCACACAAAACAAAAATTTTAAACCCAAAAACCCCCAACACCCACCCCACCCACACCCCCCAAACAACCAACCCCACAAACACACACACCCCCACACACACACCACCACCAAAACCCAACAACCACCCAAACAACCAACACACCACAACAAACAAACCCCCCCCCCCATCTCCCTTTCTAACCCCCTTTTTCCTTTCATTCAAACCCCCCTCCCCCCCCCCCCATTCCCTTCTCTCTCCTCTCTTCTCTCTCTTCTTCTCTCCTCTCTCTTTTTTTCTCCTCTCTCTCTCTTCTTCTCTCTCCCCCTCTCTCTTCCTCTCTCTCCTTCTCTCTCTCTCTCTTTCTTTTCTCTCTTGCTGTATGTCTGTCCGTGAGTAAAGTTACGACAGCCAAACACCTTCCCTACCAATGAACTTTGTAAAAGGCATAAGAATCGAAGGATTTTTTAAAAGGGGTAGGGTGTCTGGGTTTTTTGGTGGCTTTTTTGGTTTTGTTTTTTTCTTTTTTTCCTTTGTTAATTTGTCCAGGTAAACCCCCCAACCCATTACAAGCGAATATTTGCGAAGGACGTAAGAAGGGGTGTGGGGGAGGTGAGGAGGTTTGGAGGGTGGGGGGTGGGTGGGGGGGGGGAGTGGTGGGGGTGTCAGATGTTTTCCTTTTGTGTTCCGTCATAGATGAGATAACAACAAACCAAAAAAAAAAACTTGAATAATTTGGCAGGAAGGTGAAGTGAGCGTGTAAAGGGATTTGGGGGATTGACAATGCTCGTCCGTCAGCAGGGGATTCCAGAGGTTTATTTTCTGCTGGTTTTGTGTGGAAGAAAAAAACAAAACCAAAACCCCGGCTTGGGTTTTTTTTTGTTGTGTTGTTTTGGGGTGTGTGTTGTGTTGTGTGGTTGGGGTTTTGGTGTGTGTTTGTGTGTGGTTGTGCCTGCGCGCGCCCCGCGGTGTTTGGTTGTGTGCGTGGTGTAAATGTTGTTTTTGTGAGAGGGAGAGAGAAGAGAGAGGAAAAAAGGAAAATGAGTCAGTGAAATGTGTATGCGTCGCGGTGTGTGCGCGCGCGCGGTGCTTTGTGTGTGTATGTGCGCACGGCACGTGTGGTGTATGTGTGTGTGTTCTGTTCTTGTCCCATACAAGCTGTGAAAACCTCCCCAAAAAATCAGGTAAGTACGTGAGTAATGCCACTTTCTCTTCATGGTTTACCCCTTTAAAGCCAAATCTCTAAGTCATAAAATTGGGTTTTTGGCACAAAAAAAAAATTTCAGAAAGAAAACGCCCTAAAGAAACAAACACTGTTTTAGAACTTTTTTTTCTTCCCCTTTCCCCTTTTATCCCATGGACCGTGGGGGCACCTAAAGAATTTTTTTAGAATTAACACAAAGGTAACCACCCCCCCCCCAAAAAAAAAAAAAGTGGAAAATGTGCTGTGGCTCGGCTCTGTCTCTTGTCTCTTTCACAGTGCTTTTTAGAATTTCCGCAGGTGTTTTTTCAGCTGAGGAAGGTTTTTGATTAGCGTCATGCAAAAACATAGCCCTTTAAAGGGGAAAAAAATTTGTTTTTTTAACGTGATGATAATACCTAAGGGGGGGTTTTATTTTGTTTATGCTTCCAAGCAGTGCTATGATTCTTCAGTTCAGCATAGAATAATAATTATCGGGAAAGTCTGGGACAGTGTTCCCTAACTGTTTTATAATAACTGAGAAAGTTCAATAACAACAACAATGACAACGAAACTACTACTGCTACTTTTCTACTACTACTACTACTACTACTACTACTACTACTACTACTACTACTACTACTACTACTACTACTACTACTACTACTACTTCTACTACTACTACTACTACTACTACTACTACTAATACTACTACTACTACCACCACCACTACTACTACTACTACTAGTACTACTACTACTAGTACTACTACTACTACTATTAGTACTATTACTACTACTAGTACT
>CM054147.1:19668280-19678280 GCA_028751875.1 Rapana venosa
GCAAAAGAAAGAAAACTAAAGAGGATGAAAGACCTAGTCACCCTTTCTCACTAACACCTCCCCTCCCCATCCCCACCCCTCACACACACACACACACACACACACACACACACCACACACACAAACAACACACACACACACTCAAAAAACAACAACAAACAAACAAACAAACAAAAAATCCCCGAAGTTCTTCCAATATCCCACTAAAAACGGACACTAACTCGGGAAGAGACTTGAACCCCACATCCTCATTTCCAGTCACATCCAAAGTTCTACGTTCTAACCACTAGACCATCCTTGCTCACTGCCCCTCCCACATGCAGTCTGCAGGGAAGGTTATTAAGAGCTGAGTTAATCTGGCTAAAACCAAAACCAAAAAAAAAAGAAAAATGAGGAGGAGGCGGAACAGTGAGAAGAAGCCCATGTTTGTTGTCTACAGGTGTTTGAACCTCACAGAAATAAACCCATGCTCACCGAGTTTAGGCCTGAGTGATTTGAGGGGTTTACGTTTGAGTCGTGTACAGTCTATGTAAACTCAAAATGCACTGCTTTGATCCTGGTTTGGTGTCCTTGAGTCCAAAAATAGTCAAAATAATAATAATAATAATAGTCAGAAGAAGAAGAAGAAGAAGAATAGTGTTAATAATAATAATATATTATGTTATGCGGTGTTTAGTTTTTTGATATTGTGGCCATGTAATCGAGTGGTGAGATCAAACTGACTTTACCTTGGCTAATTTTCATCCTCACCTCACCCCCCCTCCCTCTACCCCACCCCCTCCCTCCTCGCCTCCCCTTCCCTCGTAACCGCATTTTAAAGATCTGTTAGCTTCGTGGTTCGAATCCCGATGACGCTTGGTAAATATAGATTAACAATTAATTCTTGTCTTCTAGTGTGTCGTATGTGAAAGCCTGTTAACATGCCCCTATAGCACAATATCAGATACACAGGTAAAATATATAAATTGCAAAGTAAATATTTTAACTGTTCATTTTTTTCTGTTCAGAATTATTGTTTTTGCTTTTTTCATAATATTTGTTTATTGCGATTGATTATTTATGTGCACACCCCTCCCCATCACACACGCACACACACACATACACCACACACACACACACACACACACACACACACACAACACACACACACACAAGTCGATGTATAGTCTCATCCGAAAGACTTTCAGGGAAACATGAGTCGGCAGCTAACTCCGAACATGTGCAAAAAGGATAGCCTAGTGGTTAGAGCGTTGAGCTCGTGACCGGACGGCTCGGGTTCCAGTCACCCCCGAGGCACACGTTTGAGGTGGATTTGTCTACTGGTGTTGACATCATCACCACAAGACTCAACACCTTAGCAAAAACCATCTTGCAGGGAACGGTTGAAGGCAAGAGAAGAAGAGGCCGCAAAAGAAATCATGGGTCGACAACATCAAAGACTGGACCGCCCAACCCCTGCAACACCTTTACTAGCCACACAGGATCGTGAAGCATGGAAAAAGATCTCTGTTGCGTCTTCTCTCATGTCCCCCCTACCCTCTTGGGACATGGGACTGAGTGAGAGTGAGTAAGTTGACATCATCACCGACGTCACTCCCTCTACAGAAAGTCCTTCCCACGAGACTGACTATAAACCCAGGCTCTGCTTTGCAAACGCACACACACACACAATATCTTACCCACACTATCAAGACCCATCGTGTTTCTGCGGGCGAGTAGGCCAACTTACCGTTTTGCCGATCACATCGAGGACCTAGCGGCCATGTAGTGCAACGAATTGCTACGGAAAGTAGAGGACCGCGCGCGGGGAAGTGGAGGAAGCTGGTTGCAAAATCTTCAGTGTCCACGGGACTAAGGGGTAGGTGATGGTGAAGGTCAACTATGGCCGGTGGTGTAGCTAACGCAAATAGATCACTCCCCCGAAGTCGGAATGCAGCTACCTTAATGGACCTGGGGGGGGGGGGGGGGGGGGCGGGCGAGGATAGGGGGGGTGAGAGGGGGGGATTGATCGTATACGTAAAAAAGAATCTCCCCATTTATGAACTTCAAAGCTCTAAGCTGAGGAATAAGAAATAAAGAAAAGAACAGAAGCAAAATCCTGCAGCAAAAGAACAAAAATAGAGGATAAATAATCCAGACATCCTTTCTTACTAACACCTCCCCTCCACACACACACACACACACACACACACACACACACACACACACACACACACACACACACACACACACACACACACACACACACACACACACACACTCAAAAAAACAACAACAAACAAACAAACAAACAAAAAATCCCCGAAGTTCTTCCAATATCCCACTAAAACGGACACTAACTCGGGAAGAGACTTGAACCCCACATCCTCATTTCCAGTCACATCCAAAGTTCTACGTTCTAACCACTAGACCATCCTTGCTCACTGCCCCTCCCACATGCAGTCTGCAGGGAAGGTTATTAAGAGCTGAGTTAATCTGGCTAAACCAAAACCAAAAAAAAAAGAAAAATGAGGAGGAGGCGGAACAGTGAGAAGAAGCCCATGTTTGTTGTCTACAGGTGTTTGAACCTCACAGAAATAAACCCATGCTCACCGAGTTTAGGCCTGAGTGATTTGAGGGGTTTACGTTTGAGTCGTGTACAGTCTATGTAAACTCAAAATGCACTGCTTTGATCCTGGTTTGGTGTTCTTGAGTCCAAAAATAGTCAAAATAATAATAATAATAATAGTCAGAAGAAGAAGAAGAAGAAGAAGAATAGTGTTAATAATAATAATATATTATGTTATGCGGTGTTTAGTTTTTTGATATTGTGGCCATGTAATCGAGTGGGTGAGATCAACTGACTTTACCTTGGCTAATTTTCATCCTCACCTCACCCCCCCTCCCTCTACCCCCACCCCCTCCCTCCTCGCCTCCCCCTTCCCTCGTAACCGCATTTTAAAGATCTGTTAGCTTCGTGGTTCGAATCCCGATGACGCTTGGTAAATATAGATTAACAATTAATTCTTGTCTTCTAGTGTGTCGTATGTGAAAGCCTGTTAACATGCCCCTATAGCACAATATCAGATACACAGGTAAAATATATAAATTGCAAAGTAAATATTTTAACTGTTCATTTTTTTCTGTTCAGAATTATTGTTTTTGCTTTTTTCATAATATTTGTTTATTGCGATTGATTATTTATGTGCACACCCCTCCCCCATCACACACGCACACACACACATACACCACACACACACACACACACACACACACACACCACACACACACACACACACACAAGTCGATGTATAGTCTCATCCGAAAGACTTTCAGGGAAACATGAGTCGGCAGCTAACTCCGAACATGTGCAAAAAGGATAGCCTAGTGGTTAGAGCGTTGAGCTCGTGACCGGACGGCTCGGGTTCCAGTCACCCCCGAGGCACACGTTTGAGGTGGATTTGTCTACTGGTGTTGACATCATCACCACAAGACTCAACACCTTAGCAAAAACCATCTTGCAGGGAACGGTTGAAGGCAAGAGAAGAAGAGGCCGCCAAAAGAAATCATGGGTCGACAACATCAAAGACTGGACCGCCCAACCCCTGCAACACCTTCTACTAGCCACACAGGATCGTGAAGCATGGAAAAAGATCTCTGTTGCGTCTTCTCTCATGTCCCCCCTACCTCCTTTGGGACATGGGACTGAGTGAGAGTGAGTAAGTTGACATCATCACCGACGTCACTCCCTCTACAGAAAGTCCTTCCCACGAGACTGACTATAAACCCAGGCTCTGCTTTGCAAACGCACACACACACACAATATCTTACCCACACTATCAAGACCCATCGTGTTTCTGCGGGCGAGTAGGCCAACTTACCGTTTTGCCGATCACATCGAGGACCTAGCGGCCATGTAGTGCAACGAATTGCTACGGAAAGTAGAGGACCGCGCGCGGGGAAGTGGAGGAAGCTGGTTGCAAAATCTTCAGTGTCCACGGGACTAAGGGGTAGGTGATGGTGAAGGTCAACTATGGCCGGTGGTGTAGCTAACGCAAATAGATCACTCCCCGAAGTCGGAATGCAGCTACCTTAAAATTGGGCCTTGGTAATGGGGGGGGGGGGGGGGGGGGGGGGGGGGCGGGCGAGGATAGGGGGGGGGGATGAGAGGGGGGGATTGATCGTATACGTTAAAAAAGAATTCCCCATTTATGAACTTCAAAGCTCTAAGCTGAGGAATAAGAAATAAAGAAAAGAACAGAAGCAAAATCCTGCAGCAAAAGAACAAAAATAGAGGATAAATAATCCAGACATCCTTTCTTACTAACACCTCCCCTCCAACACACACACACACAACACACACACACACACACACACACACACACACACACCACACACACCACACACACACACACACACACACACACACACACACATCAACCAAAAACAACAACAAACAAACAAAACAAACAAAAAAATCCCCGAAAGTTCTTCCAATATCCCACTAAAACGGACACTAACTCGGGAAGAGACTTGAACCCCACATCCTCATTTCCAGTCACAGCACGAGTTCTACGTTCTAACCACTAAGCCATCCTTTGCTCGCTGCCCCTCCCAAATGCAGTCTGCAGCGAAGGTTATTAAGAGCTGAGTTAATCTGGCTAAACCAAAACCAAAAAAAAAAGAAAAATGTGGAGGAGGCGGAACAGTGAGAAGAAGCCCATGTTTGTTGTCTACAGGTGTTTGACCCTCACAGAAATAAACCCATGCTCACCGAGTTTAGGCCTGAGTGATTTGAGGGGGTTTACGTTTGAGTCGTGTACAGTCTATGTAAACTCAAAATGCACTGCTTTGATCCTGGCTTGGTGTCCTTGAGTCCAAAAATAGTCAAAATAATAATAATAATAATAATAATAATAGTCAGAAGAAGAAGAAGAAGAAGACAAAGAAAAAGAAGAAGAAGAAGAAGAAGAAGAATAGTGTTAATAATAATAATATATTATGTTATGCGGTGTTTAGTTTTTGATATTGTGGCCATGTAATCGAGTGGGTGAGATCAACTGACTTTACCTTGGCTAATCCTTATCCTCACCTCACCCCCCCCCCCCTCCACCCCCACCCCCTCCTCGCCTCCCCCTTCCCTCGTAACCGCATTTTAAAGATCTGTTAGCTTCGTGGTTCGAATCCCGATGACGCTTGGTAAATATAGATTAACACCGTTCTTGTCTTCTAGAGTCGTATGTGAAAGCCTGTTAACATGCCCTTATAGCACAATATCAGATACACAGGTGAAATATATGAATTGCAAAGTTAATATTTTAACTGTTCATTTTTTTCTGTTCAGTATTATTGTTTATGCTTTTTTCATAATATTTGTTTATTGCGATTGATTATTTATGCGCATACCCCTCCCCCTACACACACACTCAAACACACACACACAACACACACACACACACACACACACACACACACACACAACACACACACACACACACACACACACTTTCCCAGTCTGATATCACTATTTAGTGGAAGGACGTTAAACTGAAGAACTACTGCTACAGATGAAATATTCCTCATGAGCTGGTTCAGTAAGTTGACCAAAGTACGTACTATCAGAACAGTCCCAAAAATCTCATAAGTGCTGATTTTACGTACCTGGTGAATTGAAAATACCGACCTTTCTGTCTCTTTTCTTTACCATCTTTAAAATCTACTAACGCGTACTTACAACTGTTTATTACCTTACTTCCGATTGTGCTTGTAGAAATTAACTACGCACGTTAAAGATCCGTATTTATTGTCGGCTACCAGTGGTCGGAGCACTCGCTTTCCCCCAGCCAAGTTAAGCAGCGTCGAGCGTGGTTACCAGTTGGATGGATGACCGTTTGCGCGCCTTGGCTTCAGTACAGTTCCCCCAGTTCCCCCAGCTGTAAATGGGTACCTGCCCTCTTTAGGGTCAGGGAAGGTAAAGCAGCGAGGGAGAGGAGATGGGCGCCGCCCTCAATATGCTGGCCCTAGAGAAGTGAGGTCTCTGATGCCTCGCTCCCCTACGACCTTACAGGTTATGGGACTCCTTTACCTTACCTTTACCTTTACCAGTGAGTTACGAGAGCATGCAGATATTTTAGGTTGTGTTCAATGTTTCGCTATCTCACTGCAAGAGAACACCTCCCCTAGTCACTTTAGAAGGGTTACACTGTGATTTCGTTTTTGTTGGATATAAGCGCTTCGATTTGTTTTGTTTTTTTACAAGATTCAGCGCTATATAAATTCCATATATTATTATTATTATTATTATTATTATTATTATTATTATTATTATTATTATATACTAAAAACAGGGAAGGATTTGTGTTTTTAAAAATAAAATTAATGAACAAATACATATGAAACGATGAGTAAGAAGAGTGAGGAGGAGAAGAAAGAGAAAGAGGAAAAAGAAATGAAGTCCACAAGCAGAATTGAATATTCACCCCCACCCCCACCCCCACCCCCTACCCCATCCCCGAATAAAAGAAGAAAACGACCTAGGAAAAGATCTTGATAAAGCAGAGAGACAAAGCTTAAACACCCACTCCCAGTCATCCAAAGAAAAAAAAAAGAAAACAGATACAGGGCGAAAAGTGTCAGAAGCAGCTGCAACAAGAACAATAACAGCACACAACATGCACACACGCACGCACGCACGCACTCACCCACGCAAGCAAGCAAGCGCGCACGCACACACACACACATACACGCTTGAAAACACACAAAAAATGAGGAGAAACCAGCAACGCATAATTAAAAAATCCCACTATCACAGTAACATATTTATTTATTAATTCATTTATTTATTTCATTGTTGTATTTCGAGGATAATGGAATAAGCTCTCATGTGGGTGTTTTTTTTTATACATCCAGTCCTCGTGTGTATGCAGTTTTTAAAATGTTGTCATCTGTTCCCACAGGCACACAATGGCCTACTCTTCCGAAAAGTGGAGCGGGTTTTAACGTGTGTACAAGATGTTCTGCGTGCGTTCGCACACGGGACCTCGGTTTCTAGTTTCACCCGAATGACTTTTGGGGCGGAGTGGAGTGGGCGCTGATGTTAACTCCAGAGGAAAAGCCCTCTTGAACGAGATTGGAACCCGGGTCAGCAGCTCACGAGCGCAATGCGCATCACTCTAACCACCAGGCTATTCCGTCCCACATTATCAGCATGAAGCGGTAAACAACTACACTAGAACAACAGATTATTTCACGCTACCATCTGAGTAGCAACACGTACCAAACGACAGAGAGAGAGAGAGAGAGAGAGAGAGAGAGAGAGAGAGAGAGAGAGAGAGAGAGAGAGAGAGAGAGAGAGAGAGAGGAGAGAGAGAGAGAGAGAGAGAGAGAGAGAGAGAGAGAGAGAGAGAGAGAGAGAGAGAGAGAGAGAGAGAGAGAGAGAGAGAGAGGAAAAACCGGGAGTGTTATTAGGAAAGGAAAATAAAAGGATTGGCTTAATAGATGATAATGGGTTCACCCCGACAATAGCATGTAAACCTATACACACAAATGACTAAGAGCCCAGAACGGAACGAACAGGTGCATTCTGCCTAAACAGCGGTTCAGAATAAGGGACCGTGGTACTTGTTGTGATTTGACTTCTTGCCTAACTCCTTCAGGAGTCGTCGTCGGGGCGATGAACTGCAATATTTTTTTTTTAGGCAGGGTGTCATATGGGGCAAGTTCAACCTGGTGGAGTCTATACCTTTTCAGGTGGCATGCTGGGCAGGTTTTCATGACTCCAGACTCGTGACTCGGGAATATTTTATTCTCTCCAGAATGAGAAATTAATTATGTGTGACGTATACATATCAAAAGCACTCAACATACAATAAACAATATATATAAAAGAATATAATAATAATAATAATAATAATAATAATAATAATAATAATAAAATGGAACTTATATAGCGCTATATCTTGCAAAGACAAATCAAAGCGCATGCATTCAACCTAATCTTACACAGTCATGTAATCAATGATAAATAATCAATAGATTAAACAAACAGATATTTACAAACATGGTGCGCTGCAGACATTATACACATTTTGTTTTCATTTGTTGGTACAATAACCTTAGCGTTAAAAACAAGAATGGCCTGCAGAGAATTGTAAGAATCTGCTCAAAAATAATTGGAGAAGAACAAAGAGATCTCATGTCGTTCTGCAATGAGCAGCTTGTACACAAAGCCACAGCCATTTTGGCTGATCCTTCCCATGCTTTGTTTCCAGAATTTAAATTGTTGCCTTCGGAACGCCGTTTTCAGTGTCCCATCAGCAAAGCAAACAGAAAAGAAATTCTTTTGTGCCAGTAAGTATTCGAATTCTGAATTCACAATGATGTTGACTACCTAGTTTTTACATTTCTCTGAATTACTTGCCTGATTGTGATTGTTATGAGTGTAGTCTATACATAATTATGTGTGTGTGTGTGTGTGTGGGGGGGGGGGGTGACATAAGTCAGTCTTCTAGTCAATAGCCTTTAAAACATTGAATTCATACATTGGCGAATGGTGTGGGTGTGCGCGGGTGTGTTTGCGCACGCACAACACACACACACACACACGCACACGTGCGTGTGTACGTGTTGTGTATGTGCGTGCGTAAATAATGTTTTTATGTCTTCTAATCAATGTTTGTTTTTTGGTTGTTGTTTTTTAACATTGTGTTCACAATTGATGAGTGCGCGTTCGTGTATGTTTGTGTGCGCGCATGCACGCGTGTGTGTTTGTGTATGTGTGTTCGTGACATTTTTATTTGAAGTCATTTCGGAATGTTTTAACCATTATGAAATATAGCTTTTTTGTGTCTTTGAGATTTTTGATGCGTATCAATCTGCCTGTCAGTATTGTAATTGCCCTTCATGGGATGATTAAAGTGGTTTTGACTTGACTTGACTTGACTTGACTAAAAAGGGACAGCATTTGACTACTCTCTCTCTCCACACACACACATACACAACCCCTCACTCCCCCCTCCCCCTTCCCCACACACATACACAACGGACGCACTCTATGAATCTCATTCAAGGACCTGGTGCAAATGTTTAACGAACCTTGCCAAAGAAATCCACCTTTGTTTACAGGCCACACCGTTCAGTGTGCAAAGGAACACCTTCAACCTCCCCACCCTCCTCACCCTCCCCACCCTCCCCCACCCCCCTCCTGCCCGCTTGCTTTGTCACTCTGCCAGTCAAAAAAAAAAAAAAAGGGAAAACATTGCAAGTAGCTTATCCGAGTTTTTTTGTTTTTTGTTTTTGGCATTTTTTTTCCTTTTCCAATGAGAAAAGTATGAGAATCAGCCTGAATTAGCAGAGAAAGTACCGTTAGCAGATTGAGTTTTGCAAGTTCTACTGTTTTTTTTTTTCTTTTAGTGTTTTCGGTTAGGTTTTTTTTTGTTTTGGTTAAATCGTAAGGAAGTAAGTGCTGCAAGTGTAAATCGGACAAAAGAAGTATTGTTTAACATTCTTGTCTGTAACATTAGAGTCGAGGCTTTTTGCGTGTGAACACGAGACAGACACAGACTGACACAGACACAGATAGACAGACAACACAGACACACACATACACACACACACACACTCGCGTGCGCGCACATTTGCAAGACCACACACACACGTACACACACACACATACACAGCGCGCACATGTGTGTATGTTCCCATAACCTACACAGTCATTATTTTGGAAGCAAGACCTCAGAGACCTCAGTTTGTCTCTAAGGGGCCAGTCAGTATATTGAGGGCGGCGCCCATCTCCTCTCCCTCGCTGCTTTACCTTCCCTGACCCTAAAGATGGCAGGTGCCCATTTACAGCTGGGTGAACTGGCGGAACACCCCCCCCCCCCCCACCCTCTCTCTAACTCATTCACACGTTAAATCCTGTTTCGCTTTTCGGAAGAGTAGGCCATTGTGTGCCGTTGGGAACAGATGACAGAATTTACAAAACCGCATACACACGGGGACTGGATGTAAAAAAGCACAT
>CM054147.1:19683280-19695780 GCA_028751875.1 Rapana venosa
TAACGCAGTTATGACATTAAAGCAACACACCATCCTAAAGTGAGATTGTCAACAAGCTTTAAAGACTACACAAAATAAGCGAACATTTTCTATATAATTATTACAATACCACACCCATTCCAGTGCTTCATCAGCTTACACGTACGTACATCACAGAATTTACTAGAATGATCTGGTTTTTGGGTCGACGGGGGAGAACTAAAGTTAATACTAAAAGAATTTTTGTTTTCGTTCTTCGGCTAGCGTTCCACCATTCACCGAAGGTGAGAGTTTAGCGCATGCAGCCTTTGTGCCTACTATTAAGGTAGCCGCATTCCGACTTCGGGGAGAAAAGCATGATCATGAATGTTTTATTTAATAAACTTATTCCTGAGATGTGAGACGGGATAGCTCAGTAGTCGGAGCACTCGCTCTCCCACAGCCAAGTTAAGCAGCGTCAAGCGTGGTTAACTGTTGGATGGGTGACGTTTGCGCGCCTTGGCTTCAGTACAGTTCCCCAAGTTCACCCAGCTGTAAATGGGTACCTGCCCTCTTTAGGGTCAGGGAAGGTAAAGCAGCGAGGGAGAGGAGATGGGCGCCGCCCTCAATATGCTGGCCCTAGAGAAGTGAGGTCTCTGACGCCTCGCTCCCCTACGACCTTATAGGTTATGGGACTCCTTTACCTTTACCTTTACTACTCCTGAGATCAAGTTAGATTGGCTAACAAAACGAGAGCTGATGTTGGAAGTGACGTTAGAGCTGGTCTTGTATAGAACTACGACGCAAAAAAGTAGCTTTTCGAAATCGCATTAAAAAAAATGTCCTGTAATCTCTTTTAGGTAAAGGTAAAAGTGTACCATAACCTATGTGGGTCGTAGGGGAGCGAGGCATCAGAGACCTCAACTTCTGAAGGGGCCAACATATTGAGGGCGGCGCCCATCTCCTCTCCCTCGCTGCTTTACCTTCCCTGACCCTAAAGAGGGCAGGTACCCATTTACAGCTGGGTGGAATGGGGAACTGTACTGAAGCCAACGCGCGCAAACGGTCGCTCATTCAATTGGTAACCACGCTCGATGCTGCTTAACCTTGGCTGGGGGAAAACGAGTGCTCTGACCACTGAGCTATCCCGTCACCATAATCCCTTTTAGGAATATGTCCCCCCCCCCCCTAAAAAACCCACAAACAAACAAACAAAAAACAACAACAAACAAACAAACAAAACTCCAACAAAATCATAACTGAACTAGCGAAGTTGACTGAATAATACAAACAAAAATAATAACTGAAACACTCAAGTTGACAGGCACCATTCAAACACAGTATCTGAGCATATTAATTATTATGGACAAAATGGTAACTTATCCACTGTTCGCCCATTCGTAATTCTTCGAACTGTTTTATATAATATTACGTCTATCGGCATTAACCATTTCAAAAACATTGAGCATTAGCCTTATGCTTGTCTAAGAAAAGGGTTTTTATCATACTTTAAAGTATTAAGATGTTAAACGTAATAAGTTGATAAACATTCTGTAACGATTTTCTTTAAAAATGGACCAAAGATAATTAAATTCATCAACAACATCGCCATTATCACATTTTGTGCAGTGTCTTTCATTTCTCTGAATTCCTTCAAGGAGAGTCAAGAAGACGGTTTGTCTACATTTTCAACAGTCATTCATCCCCGCCTACCCCCTCCCCCTCTCATCTCTACCTCTGCCCCACAGTTACACCCTCTGTCCAACCTATTCTGAAATGACAGCTCTACACCTCTATTCTCTTTATAAAAATATGAAACACCAATTATCATACGCACACAACAAGAATGGACTGGAAAGTCCTAAATAAGTCCTTAGTTAATTCATTCATTTATTCATTCATTTAGTCAATCAGTCAGTCAGTCAGTCAATCTACTGATCTGTTCGTTGGTTGGTTCGTTCGTTAGTTCATTCACCTCCACTCTTTTTCTTTTTTAAACACAAGACAATGCTCACTGGAACACACGAACAATAAACGGGATAGTCCCAGCCACATTGCTACTCATATCATTCATTCATTTATTTATTCACTCATCCATCCATCCATTCATATATCTGTTCGGTTTTTGTTGTTGTTCGCTTGTTCGTACGTTCATTTACCTCTCCTCTTGTTCTTTTTCAAACACACGACAATATTCACACGCACACACAACAAGAATGGACCCGAAAACCCTAGACATATTGCCATTCATTCATTCATTGATTCATTCATTCATTGATTCATTCAATCATTTACTCTTCCATTTAGTCATTCTATCTATCTATCTATCTATCTATCTGTCCCGTAGTCTGACGACCGTGGGGGCACCCTCAAAGACTCAGCAACCAGTTCCCTCCATTCCTCTCTCTGTTCTGCCTTTCTCAGGGTTTTGTTGAGTTCTAGGCCTGTCCATTCACTGATGTTATCCTCCCAGCTCTTCCTTGGTCTGCCTCTTCTTCTTCCTCCTTGGACAGTGCCTTGCAAAACTGTCTTTGTAATTCCTTGGGATCTTGTGACATGCCCATACCACTTAAGTTTACGCTTTTTCACGATCGTTAGAAGGTTCTCATAGGGTCCAATGGTTTGCTGGATTCTGTTATGCACGCTTTCGTTGCTTATGTGGTCTTTGTAGGAGATGCCAAGGAGTCTCCGAAAGCATCTCATCTCCACTGCCTGTACTCTTCTCTCCAAATCTGCAGTCAGGGTCCATGATTCACAGGCATACAGAAATATGGATATGACAAGGGAGCGCATTAGTCTGATCTTGGAGATAAGTGAGATATTCTTGTCTCTCCAGATGGTGTTTAGTTTTGACAAAGCTGTTATTGTCTGTGCAGTCCTGCATACTACTTCTGGCTTGGATCCCTGGTCGGATACAATGGCTCCCAGGTACTTGAAGCTTTGAACTGTTTCCAGCTTCTGGTCATTAACCCTGATATCAGTGCTAATGCCGTTGGTGTTATTAGTCATCAGTTTGGTCTTCTCTGCACTGATTTCCATGCCGTATGTTTTGGAGGCCTTATCCAAGTGTTCTGTTAGGCTGGCAAGCTCTTTTTCTGATCCTGCTATTCCATCAATGTCATCTGCGAAGCGGAGGTTTGTGATCGTTCTGCCACCAATGCTGACTGATCCTTCATGATGTTCCAGTGCATCAGCCATGATTCTCTCAAGGAAGATGTTGAAAAGTTGTAATAACCAATCAAATGAAAGAGGCTTGAGACTCCTGGAGTTTGCCAGTAACAACCACCTCCAGCTAGTGAATACACTTGGCCCACACAAAAAATCCAGAAAATGGACATGGCATAGCCCAAATGGAGAACACCACAACCAAATAGATTACATCATGGTGAAAAGACGGTTTCAGTCTAGCGTTAACATCGCACAGACACGAAGTTTTCCAGGAGCAGACATAGGGAGTGATCATGATCTTGTGATGATGACTTTCCGACTACGTCTAAAGAAAATCCACAAGCGGAACAACATCAGGATCAAATTTGACCTCGAGAAGCTGAAGGACCCAGAGGTATTAGAAATTTTTCAAGCAAGGATAGGTGGAAAGTTTGCAGCACTAACTGTGATAGACTCAGACATAGATACACTGACGAATAGTTTCAATACAGCGGTGACTGAAACAGCAAACGAGCTTCTTGGCAAACGCCGACCAGTCAAAAAACCATGGGTCACACCTAACATCCTACAACTATGCGACAAGCGTAGAGAGCTGAAGAAAAAGAAAAATGAAACAAAAGAAAGAGCAGAACAATATAGGGCAGTCAACAAAAGAATCAGGAAGTCCATGACGGAGGCAAAAGAGAGTTGGATCGGTGAACAGTGCCAAGACATTGAAGAGAACATCAAGAAAAACAATAGCAAGAAAGCATATCAGCTGGTGAAAGACCTGACTAGCACGAAACAGAGAAAAGGTTTAACAATCCAAGACAAAAATGGGAAGTGTCTCACTGACGACCAGGATATTCTGAACAGATGGACAGAATACTGCTCCGACCTGTATAACTATAGAACCGCAGGAGATCCAGAAGTCCTTAATGTACCCGAAAGCAAAGACACAGACAGTCACCCTATCCTCCGAGAAGAAGTGGAAACAGCAGTCAGATCGCTGAAAAAGGGGAAGTCAGCAGGGGCTGACAACATTCCAGCTGAGTTGGTCCAAGCTGGAGGGGAAGCCATGATCAGCGCCCTACTAAGAATCTGCAACAAGATCTGGCAGACAGGAAAATGGCCAACACCATGGACGCAGTCACTCATCATCACCCTCCCCAAGAAAGGAAATCTACAACAATGCCATAATTACCGCACAATCAGCCTCATATGTCACCCAAGCAAGGTCATGCTGCAAATAATATTGAATAGACTGAAGCCACAAGCAGAGACCATCATTGCTGAGGAACAAGCAGGTTTCAGAGCAGGGCGCAGCACAACAGAACAGATATTCAACCTCAGAATACTATGTGAGCGGTACCTTCAACATCAACAAGACCTTTACCACGTATTTATCGATTTTAAGAAGGCATTTGACAGGGTGTGGCATGCAGCTTTGTGGGCAACCATGAATTTGTACAGCATCAATGCAAACCTGATCAGAGTCATCAAACAGCTGTACAGCGAGGCCACCAGTGCAGTGTACTACAACAACAACATTGGAGAATGGTTTCGAACAACAGTTGGAGTAAGGCAGGGCTGTCTACTCTCACCCACTCTTAGTCATTCATTGATTCATAAATCTATTTGTTTGTTTGTTCACTTTTTCGTAAATTCATCAACCTCTACTCTTGTTTTTGTTGTTGCTTCAAACGCACGACAATATTCACAGGCACGCAACAAGAATGGACCTGAAAGTCCTAGACACGTTGTCACCCTTATCTTTCATTCATTCATTCATTCGTTCATTTATTCATTCATTCATTCATTCATTTATTTGTTCGTTCGTTTGTTCGTTCGTTTGTTTGTTCGTTCGTTTCTTCTTTCCTTCCTTCCTTCCTTCATTCATTCTTTCATTCCTTCGTTCGTTCATTCATTCATTTATTTATTCGTTTGTTTGTTCATTCATTTAATTATTAATTCATTTATTCATTCGTTCGTTCATTCAGTCATCCATATTCATTCGTTCGTTTGTACGTTCATTCATTTCTTAGTTAATGAAGTAACTAATTAGTTCATTCATTCAGTCACTCACTCACTCATCACTCATTCAGTAATTCACCCCTTAATTTGCCCATTCATTCTTATATCTATTAATTAGTTCGTCTATCTGTCCGTCCGTCCGTCCGTCCATCCGTTCGTCTGTTCATTCGTTCGTCTGTTGGTTCGTTCGTTCATACGTTCGTTGGTTCGTTTTTTCGATCGTTCACCTCTGCACCTTTTCTTGGTCCAACAAACTCAAGGCAGGCAATGTTCACAGTCAGTCGCAGACACGTGGTCATCCAGGTCCTTTACCATCGCGTGACACAGCGGTCTATCAGGATTCACTCAACACTTTCTTTCTCCATTTTCTTTGTCTTTGCTTCCATTTTTCTTTCTCGTTGTCTTCGCTGTCTTGTTTTTTTTCCTTCTTTCTTTGTTTTTTGTTTTTGTGGAATTATTTTTTTAGTCCTTTGTCTTCCTCTCTGTCTGTCTGTCTGTCTGTCTGTCTCTTCGACTCTCTGTCTGTGTCTCTGTCAGTCTGACTCTGTCTGTCTGTCTCTGACTGTAGGTACCTCTGTATCTGTCTCTCTGTGTGTCTCTGTGTGTCTGTGTGTCTATGTCTCTCTGTCTCTGTCTGTTGTCTTTCTGTCTGTTTCTGTCTATGTTGTCTGTCTGTCTCTGTCTGCCTCTCTGTGTCTCTGTCTGTCTTTGTGTGTGTGTGTGTCTCTCTCTTTCACTTTCTTTCTTTCCTTCAGTCGCTATTTCTTTCTTTCTTTCACTCTTTTTTTATCTTCTTTTCTTCTTTCTTCCGTCTTTTTGTGTCTTTCAGTCTTTTCCTGCTTGTTTCTTCATTGTTATAATCGTTTCTTTTTTCTGTTTTCCCTTTCTGCTTTTTAGCAGATTTTTTTGGTTATCTATTGATCTGTACTTAGTAGTTTTTTCTTTAAAAGAATTGTTTTTTTTTCCTTTCAGCTCGTTTCTTTTCTTTCTTTTTCCCCTTTCTGTCTCCACACCTTATTTTTCCTGTTGTTTTTTCTTTCTTTCTGTCTGTTTATCTTCATTTTCTTCTTTTTCTTTTATTTTCTTTGATCATCCTAACTTTCTTTCTTCCTTTCTTCTTTTCTTCCCTCCCTCCCTCCCTCCTTCCTCCCTTCCTCCTTCCCTCCCTATCTCCCTCCTTCCCTTCCATTACCCCCTCGCCTCCCTCCCTCCTTTCCTTTCTTCCTAATACTGTAAACTGTCTTGTGCTCTCATGTAAGATTTAAATCGGAGTCTTGAGAAGGAAGTCTGTTATCTCTCTCATTGGTAAGGGATTCCCTTGTGCATATACAAGTAAGCAGGCCCAAGGAGTGGAGTGGAGCGAATCGAGACAAAATCGAACACAAGCGCGAACACGCTCTACTGTTCGCTCAATCACTAATCTGAGTGCTAGAATCGTTCCGTCGATTTGTCAATCAGGACAAAGATATAGAGAGAAGAGAGGAGAGGAGAGAGGAGAGGATAGAGGGGGGTAGAGAGGGGATAGGAGGGGAGGAGAGAGGGAGGGAGGGAGGGAGAAGGAGAGTTTCATATCTCACACACACACACGCACGCACAAAAGAGGAGAGAGAGAGAGAGAGAGAGGAGAGAGAGAGGAGAGAGAGAGAGAGAGAGAGAGAGGAGAGAGAGAGAGATGAGAGAGAGAAGAGAGAGGAGAGAGGATTGATTTCACAGAGAGAGGGAGGGAGAGACAGACAGACAGAGAGAAAGAGAGAGAGAGGAGAGAGAGGAGAGAGAGAGAGAGAGAGAGAGAGAGAGAGAGAGAGAGAGAGATAGATTTCACAGAGAGAGAGAGGGAGGGAGAGACAGAACAAGACAGAGAGAGAGAGAGGAGAGAGAGAGAGAGAGAGAGAGAGAGAGAGAGAGAGAGAGAGAGGCAGACAGACGAGACTCAGAGACAGAGAGGATGGATTTGTCAGAGTGACAGAGACACAGAGAGAGACAGACAGACACACACACAAACACACAGACACACAGAATGACAGACAGTCAGACCCACAGATAAACAATTAGACAGACAGGGACATACATACATGCATACATACATACATACATACATACATACATACATACATACATACATACATACATTCGTACGTACGTACATGCATACATACCTACATACATACATACATACATACATGCATACATACATACATGCATGCATACCTACATACATACATACATACATACATACACGCATACATACATACATGCATACATACCTACATACATACATACCTACATACATACCTACATACATACATACATACACACACACATATCCATACATACATGCCTACCTACCTACCTACCTACCTACATACATACATACATACATACACACACACATACATACATACATACATACATACATACATACACACACATACATACATACATACACACATACATCATACATACATAAATACACACACACACACACACACACACGCACGCACGCACGCACGCACACACACACACACGCACGCACGCACGCACGCACACACACACACACACACACACACAGACTAAGGAGGATCTTGTGGGAGGGCGACTGTCAGATTTATGCAGTCTGAGGCAGTGTTGTGTTAACGAGGCATCGATTGATTGCCTCCCTTCCCTGTTCTGAGTTATGGGCCTTTGTCACGCCACCTGCGGCGGGGGGAGGAGGGGGGTTGTTGGAGGTTTGTCGCTCTTTCTTTGTGAAGTTAGGAAAGGACGGAAGAGACCAAATGGGGGCCATGTTTGTCTTCTTCGCACGCAAGTTTGCGTTTAGGCGTTTGCTTGTTTAGCGCGTACTTGTTGTATATTATTAGGTTCCTTGGCAGTTCGGCTTTTTTGTTGTTGTACGAATGAAAAGAAAAGTAGACCGCATACACACAGGGGACTGGATGTAAAAAAAGCGCATGATTGCTTATTCCATTATCCTCGCCAGAAAAAAGACAGAATACAAGACAGAATTCATCTCTCTCTCTCTCTCTCTCTCTCTCTCTCTCTCTCTCTCTCTCTCTCTCTCTCTCTCTCTCTCTCTCTCTCTCTCTCTCTCTCTTTGCATATGCATATATGCAGGTTTTTATTGTGCGTTATATTTATATAAAATGATCAGTTTTTGTCTGTGACTTGCAAGTAATACTTTTGGGTTTTTTTTTGCAAAACCAATTAATTGCTCTTAACTTTTTTATTTTGCAAAACCAATTGCTCTTCACTTTTTTATTTTGCAAAAGCACTTGCTCTGAACTTTTTTTATTTGCAAAACCAATTGCTCTTTGCTTTGTTTTCTATTTTGCAAAACCAATTGCTCTTTACTTTTTGTATATTTTGCAAAACCAATTGCTCTTTACTTTTTTATATTTTGCAAAGCAATTGCTCTTTACTTTTGGTTTTATTTTGCCAAACCAATTTCTGTTAACTTTTTTATATATTGTGCAAAGCAATTGCTCTTTACTTTTTTTTATATTGCAAAACCAACTTCTCTTGACTTTTTTTCTTATTTTGCGAAACCAAATTGCTCTTTGCATTCTTCTCATCAGCTTTGCTTCAGCAGTTTAAGACTCATTTTGCACGAACACTTCAAAACTAATGCAAGATATACACCCCTTATTATTGTAAACCATAATACTACACAAACCTTTAAGTGTTCTTAGCCATCATCCGAAAAAAAAATCATATCTTAATACTTTAGTTAGTTAATTATAATCAATATGTCATATTTAGCTTTATGAAACATCAATACATAAGAACTCTGAGCTACTCAGAAAAATGTTAGCAAAACAATATAAATTTTTCAATATATTTTGAGTGTACAAAGATCGATATCAATATTTAGATTACGACAAATATGTCTCATGCGACGTGTCGCATCAAAGCTCTTGTCATGAGATCTTTCTAATCAAGAAGATCTCTGTCCTACTGGGGTTCTTGTACGTTTCCATTTGCAAGTATGGATGGAAACTGGATGCAAAATTAATAACATGAACGCATCGATGGAGTGTGTTTCCTACAAATATAATATGAAGCTGCAGCATACAGTTAGCAGTTGTTTATTGCCAGGTTTATATTTTAATGCGCCGTGTATTTGTTTTCATTCTTTTGTTTTTTTGCGGTTGATGTTTGCTTTGATTCCAATATGGTTTTGTTTTAGTCTATTTGTTTTAATGTTCGTTGACTTTGATCACAGTCTACTTTTGAAATGGTATTCCCGAATATTTGTTTTCCTTTTTGTAACTAAAAAAAAATGTCTAAAGCAAGCTGTTTGAGAATGTCTTTATTATATATATATATATATATATATATATATATATATATATATATATATATATATATATATATATATATATATATATATATATATATATATATATATATATATATGTATGTATGTATGTATGTTTGTCCGTCGTGTCCGACGATGACATCCAAAACAGCAGAGGAGGCAGCTGCTGTTTTGGAAACTGGGCAGAAATTTGATTATAGTGGAGATGCTTTGCCTACAGTACATTCCCACTTTCTCGGCCAAGTGGGCATAAGGACAGTCAGCGTTGGAGATGTTCTCCAAAGGCCAACCAGCCCCCAGGGCTGCAGCACATAAGGACTGTGCGAGTCAAGCCTCCTAGTCAGAGAGTCATAGTCGATCACTAAAGACTAAGCTGTAAAGTGGAATTCCATGAGTGGGAAAGCCACTGGTCATACAGCCTCTCACTTTGCTGTTGCCCCCAGCGTCAATGGTTTAATCAAGAACTGTGATAAAGCCCAGGCGCTGACGGCATATATATATATATGTATGTATGTATTATATATATATATATATATATATATATAAATTTATATATATATATATATATATATATATATATATATATATATATACTGGAGAAACAAGCCAGCTCTTTAGTTTTATTTTTGAAGCTTTGTTTGTTTACTTTTTTTCTGTTATCTTCTTTCTCTCGCTCTTCGTTTCTTTTCATTTTCTTTATTTGCGTCTCTCTCTCCCTCGGGCTAGAGAGAGAGACAGAGAGAGAAAGACAGACAGAGAGACAGGGAACTTAAACTCGGATGTTTTGTTGAGGGTAAGTGGATAAGCCTACACCAGACCCTCATACATAATAAAGAACGGGAAAATATGCAATTGTAATAAGCATAAAGAAATCTGTAACTTATGCACACAACAACGAAAGCTAATGACGACCTTAATCACTTTGTTATTTATGCGATAAACTACTTACATTGGCAGTCAATTAGTTAACAAACCAAGCAAACAGTACAAAAAAAAAGACTAAATACACGTCCCTTCACCTGTACATTTTCCCTTACATGATTAATATTTATATTTGAATAGTCATGCATTTCCTGGACTGAACCAAACAATGAGAGAGAGAGACATACCTACATACAGACAGACATACACACATACACACACACACACACACACACACACACACGCACACACAGAGAGAGACACACACACACAAACAGACAGACAGGCACACAAACAGGCACACAGACAGACAGACATACAGACAGACAAAATGTATGAAGTGTTGTGGGACCCTTGGAACCGAAGAGGCATAGCGCCAGATTCACGCAATCTGACACACTGTTGTGTTAACAAGTCCTCCATTGATTGATTGCCCCTGCCATGAGTTACGGCCCTTCGTCACGCTACCTGCGGGGTCCTGAATTTGCTGTTGTGTTTTTGGTTTCTTTTTTCCCCTGCGGTTTTTTTTAAACGGTTTTAAATTGTTGCTAGCTTGTTATTTGTTTTTGGTCGTGAATTCGGTATCTTGTTGTTGTTGTTGTTGTTGTTGTTGTTGTTGTTGTTGTTGTTGTTGTTCTTCTTCTTCTTCTTCTTCTTCTTCTTTCTTCTTCTTCTTCTTCTTCTTCTTCTTCTTCTTAATTCTTCTTCTTCTTTGCAATTCTTCTTCTTCTTTGCAATTCTTCGCAATTCTTCTTTGGAATTCTACGCAATTCTTCTTCGCAATTCTTCTTCTAGTTCTTATTGCTGTTTTTGTTGTTGTTCTCCTTCTTCTCCTTCTTGTCCTGCTGCTGCTACTGCTGCTGCTGCTGCTGCTGCTCCTCCTCCTCCTCCTCCTCCTCCTTCTTCTTCTTCTCCTTCTTCAAGATAACCTTGATACAGCTTTTGCATTTTTATACCTTTTTTTCAGCAAAATCTCATACGGCATACCATTCTTGGATAATTATGCCTGTGTACTAACTCTCTGCAAGTGGTTTTTTTTTTTGGTCAAACCCATACCTCACGTGCGTTAGGATGGAAAGCACCGGTGCACGGAATGATTTCAGTTGATCTCACACTGATACTTTCTTCCCACAGACTTGTAGATCCCATAAAATCAATGGAAATTAACGGCTGTGTTCGCAAAACACTCACCTTTGGTGAACCCCGGAGCTCTAGCTGACCAAGCGACCCCCCCCCTCCCCTCCCCCCTTCTCTGAAAAAAACAAACAAACCAAAAAACCAAAACCAAAACACAAACAAACAAACACAAATCCCATCCAACCAGCCAAACAAAAATACCTAGTTGATATTCAAATATATTCCCTATAATCCTAGTCTCAAGGACGGGATAGCTCAGTGGTCAGAGCACTCGCTTTCCCCCAGCTAAGGTTGAAGCAGCATCGAGCGTGGTTACCACTTGGATGGGTGACCGTTTGCGCGCCTTGGCTTCAGAACAGTTCCTCCAGTTCACCCAGCTGCAAATGGGTACCTGCCCTCTTTAGGGTCAGGGAAGGTAAAGCAGCGAGGGAGAGGAGATGGGCGCCACCCTCAATATGCTGGCCCCTTGAGAAGTTGAAGTCTCTGATGCCCCGCTCTCCTACGACCTCAAAGGTTATGGGACACCTTTAGCTTTTCATCCCAGGCTCCAAAAGCATCACTATTGATTTCAGTGTAACAGAAGAACTCAGGGCAAGCTCATTATAGCTTGTTGCAATAGCCAGACGCACACAGAACCAATATTATTGTCATTACAGATCAGCATTCTCTCCTTGTGTGTGTGTGTGTGTGTGTGTGTGTGTGTGTGTGTGTGTGTGTGTGTGTGTGTGTGTGTGTGTTGTGTGTGTGTGTGTGTGTGTGTGTGTGTGTGTGTGTTTTATTTTCTTCTTTTATATCAAGGAAAATGGAATAAGCACTTATGTGCTTTTTACATCCATTCCCCGTGTGTATGCGGTTTTGTAAATTCTGTCATCTGTTCCCACCGGCACACAATGGCCTACTCTTACGAAAAGCGGAACAGGATTTAACGTGTGCGCAAGATGTTCTGCATGCGTTCGCACACGGGACCTAGGTTTAAAGCCTCATCCGA
>CM054147.1:19698280-19735780 GCA_028751875.1 Rapana venosa
TTCAAAGATGTCTTATAAACCAAAACATTTTAAAACCAAAACATTTTTGCTGATTATTTTGTCCTATCTGGACCTTTCGTCGAAAAGCGATTAAAAAAACTGAATAATGATGGCCCCATACTGAGAGCAAATTGTTCTTTGTGGTATACTATAGCATCAAATAGTAAAGTCTGAACAAAATGGATTAGGTACTCTCACTAGCTCACTTGCTATAATGATGTGAAAGTGAATCCAATAAAAATCTGTTTTAGAGAATGCGGGTAAAGGCGCATTTTCTGTCTGTGTTTCCGTGTCCGTCTGTCTCTGTCTCTTCTCTGTCTCTCTATGTCTCTGTCTCTGTCTCTGTCTGTCTGTCTGTTTCTCTCTCTCTCTCTCTCTCTCTCTCTCTCTCTCTCTCTCTCTATATTATTATATATATATATATATATATATATAATATATATATATATATCAGGTGTAGGTGTAATGGGAACAAAAGCATTTACTGTTTAATCTATTAACCTCAGAAAAGAAAGTTCGTTGATCGTTCGTTCTTTTCGTTTGTTTGTTCTCTCTGTGTCTCTCTGTCTCTCTGTTTGTCCCCCCCCCCCCCCCTCTCTCTCTCTCTCTCTCTCTCTCTCTCCCTCCCTTCCTTCATCTTTTTTTTCTTCATTCCTTCTTTCTGTCTTGTCTTTCTATCTCTGCACTACCCTGCCCATGTAAACTAAGACTTACCGGTTTCATCACCACGTATGCTGAAAATCCATATTATCTGGGAGGGAAAAATAGGAGAGGAAACTGCACGCACGCTTTCAAGTTCTCGTTCCATGTTGTTTACCTTTGCTTGTTTTCTTGGCGTTTATTCCTGTTCGTATTTATACAGGGGACGGGATAGCTCAGTGGTCGGAGCACTCGCTTTCCCCCAGCCAAGTTAAGCAGCGTCGAGCGTGGTTACTAGTTGGATGGGTGACCGCTTGCGCGCCTTGGCTTCAGTACAGTTCCTCCAGTTCCCCCAGCTGTAAATGGGTACCTGCCCTCTTTAGGGTCAGGGAAGGTAAAGCAGCGAGGGAGAGGAGATGGGCGCCGCCCTCAATATGCTGGCTGCTAGAGAAGTGAGGTCTCTGACGCCTCGCCCCCCTACGACCACATAGGTTTGGGGACAACTTTACCTCAGAGTGGGTGGTGTGCTGGTGTGGGGATTGTGTCTTTGTTGTAGTGAGTTTGGTAGTTGTTGTTAGTGGTGAAGATGGCGGTGGTGGTTGTGGTGGTGGTGGTGGTGGTGGAGGTTGGTGGTGGTGGTGGAGTGTGTGTGTGTGTGTGTGTGTGTGTGTGTGTGTGTTGTGTGTGTGTGTGTGTGTGTGTGTGTGTGTGTGTGTGTGTGTGTGTGTGTGTGTGTGTGTGTGTGTGTTGTGCGTGCGTGTGTTCGTGTATGTGTGTTGTGTGAGAAAATTCATCTTCTTTTTTGTCTTTTTCTTCTCTGTTTTTTCTTGTCTCTTTCATTCCTTTCTATGCTGCTTTTCTATGTTTTAGTTTTTCTCACACACACAAAAATTGTGTATTTCTTTAATTTTCCTTTTTTTGTACGTGAAGAGCTCTCATTCTCTCTCTCTCTCTCTCTCTCTCTCTCTCTCTCTCTCTCTCTCTCTCTCTCTCTCTCTCTCTCTCTCTCTCTCTCTCTCTCCCTCTCTCTCCTCTCTCCCTCTCTATCTCTCCCTCTCTATCTCTTCCTCTCTCTCTATCTCTCCCTCCCTCCCTCTCTCTCTCTCTCTCCGTTATTTTTTTTATTTCTATTCTTCATTGTTCTTTTTCATTTCTTCCTTTTCCCACTGAAACTTCATTTTCCATCCATCTCACATTTATTTTTTCATTCATTTATTTCTCTCCTTCTTCGCTCAGTCAATTTTCTTTGCTTATGAACACAACACGCAATATGAGTGTCAAGTGGTTTGAAATATATTGTCCAAAAATGAGGTTACAACTAGTGCGCGCGCGCGCCTGTGTATGTGTGTGTGTGTGTGTGCGTGTGTGTGTGTTGAAAACTCCCAAATTTAATAAACGTTTATCGAGTTATACTTTCCTATAGGACTAATAATTTGGTAAAGACACAGTTTTCTTGAAGAAAAAGAAAATATTTTTTTAGTACAATTTGTGCGAGATGTCTGTGCAAAGGTCAGCTTATGATCACACACACACACATGAACGAATGTGACGCACATACCACTTGCGTCCTGGCGCGAGCAAGCGAGCGAGCGAGCGAGCGAGCGAGCAGAGAGAGAGAGGAGAGAGAGAGAGAGAGAGAGAGAGAGGAGAGAGGAGAGGAGAGAGAAGAGAGGAGAGAGAGAGAGAGAGAGAAGAGAGGAGAGAGAGAGAGAGAGAGAAAAAGAGAGAAGGAAGACAGTGGCAAGAGATTAAAAGGAGGAGAGGAGAGGAGGAAGAGGAGAAAGAGAGAGAAGAGAAGACGAATGCAAAGAAAAAAAGAAGGAGAGAAGAAGAAGAAAGGAAGAGAAGAGAAGAAGAAGAAGAAGAATCGAAAAAGAAGAAGAAGAAAAAGAAGAAGAAGAATTGCGAAGAAGAAGAAGAAGAAAAGAAGAAGAAGAAGAAGAAGAAGAAGAAGAGAAGAAGAAGAAGAAGAAGAAGAAGAAGAAGGAAGAAGAAGAAGAAGAAGAAGAAGAGAAGAAGAAGAAGAAGAAGAAGAGAAAAGAAGAAGAAGAATTGAAAGAAGAAGAAGAAGAAGAAGAAGAAGAAGAAAGAAGAAGAAGAAGAAGAAGAAGAAGAAGAAGAAGAAAAGAAGAAGAAGAAGAAGAAGAAAGAAAGAAGAAGAAGAAGAAGAAGAAGAAGAAGAAGAAGAAGAAGAAGAAGAAAGAAGAAGAAAGAAGAAGAAGAAGAAGAAGAAGAAAAGAACAACACAACAACAACAACAACAACAACATGAACAAGAAGAATGCAAGAAGAAGGAGAAGGAGAAGGAGAAGGTGAAGAAGAAGGTGAAGAAGAGAGAAGAAGAAGAAGAAGAAGAAGAAGAAGAAGAAGAAGAAGAAGAAGAAGAAGAAGAAGAAAGGAACAAGAACAAGAACAAGAAGAAGAACAAGAAGAACAAGAAGAAGAACAAGAAGAACAAGAAGAACAAGAAAGAAGAAGAAGAAGAAGAAGAAGAAGAAGAAGAACAACAACAACAACAACAACAACAACAAAAAGAAGAAGGAGGAGGTGGTGAAGGTGGAGGAGGAGGGAGGAGGAGGAGGAGGGAGGAGGAGGAGGTGGAGGAGGAGGAGTAGAAGAAAAAGACAAGCTCCCTCCCCCCTCCCCATCCAAAAATACAACAACCAAAGAACAAAACAAGAACCAAAAAACCCAGCAACAGCAATAAAAGAACAACAACAACAACAACAAGACGAGGACCACTGATTTTTTTACATCACCTCTCGCTGTTGCTTTTCCATCCCCATGGAATTGCAATTAAAACTTTTGCAAAGTTCTATAATGAGATAACTGAAGGAAGGTATCTGGGGATTTATTTGTCACCTTCTGTCAATGATTTATCGTAAACTTGCATTCTTTTCTCTTGCCTTAATAGAGTGGGATGGGGTGGAGAAGGGGGGGGGATAGGGATAGGGATGGCAGGGGAGCGGGGTAGGAGGGAGATAGGGGGGAGGATTGTGGTGAGGATGGGGGTGATGAAGCCCATGATTTGTGAAAGGTGTATGTCTGCGTGAAATGTAATTCGATTTAATGTTGGTTTCATTCCCTTTTTTTGGCACAATGTCATGTTATATCTATCATGATTTTTATTTTTGTTTTGAATTGCTCTGTTTGTGTCATCTGTATTTTATTTGAGATTAATTCGTTACGGTATTTTTAAAAGTTACTTTTTAGGTTGTTGTTTTAGACGTGAACGATTATTTGAATCTGATTTTGCTATTGTTTTGCTTTGTACGTTCCTTTCGATACTCTACAATATATACTTTTGTGCTCTGTAGTATTTGCATGTAGAGCAACGACCCATTAAAACCTCATTTTGGTCTGCTTTTTCTATTTGTAACTTAAAGAGGTCTGTAAAAGAAAAAGTCAGTTGCATCTATCTTTAATTTATTATAGTTACTTTACAGATCAATCAAAATCGTATCTTTTTGTCTTGAGAGTAATCCTGGGTTTATAAAGTGACTCACTCATCTTGAATTGTTAATATAAGAGATATTTTTGTGTGATTTCGCAAGTAATATTTTTAGTTTTTTACATTAATCAATCGATAAATTTCTATCTTCGAGTGTACACTTTCCAGTGATATAAACAAAGTGGGAAAAGCGCTTGTCATTGAATTTTGAAATTATTTAACCAAAGAGGGAAGCTGTTAACTGTTTATTCAATCATCGAGGCTTTTAAGCAACGCTAGATTGAAATCAAGGCAGGAGTCATGTTGTATTGATCGAACTTCTTTTTAGATCACATCTTAGCATGAATAACAAAAGACAGAGAAAAGGGGCACATGAAAACAAGAAAAGAAGATAGTGACAATGAAGAAGTAGAATACAACCGTGAATATGAATACTGCACAGGAGAATGCGAAAAATGCAAAGATGAAGGCAAGAAATGCGACGAATGCAAAGAAGAAGAATTTGAAAAAAGAATTTGAAGAAGAAGAAAAAGAAGGGGAAAGAGGAGGAGGAGGAGGAGGAGGAGGAGGAGGAGGAGGAGGAGGAGGATGCAAAGAAGAAGAATGCAAAGAAATTGAAGAAGAAGAATTTGAGGAAGAAGAATTTGAAGAAGAAGAATTTGAAGAAGAATTTGAAGAAGAAGGAATTTGAGGAAGAATTTGAAGAAGAAGAAGAATTTGAAGAGGAAGAATTTGAAGATGAATTTGAAGAAGAAGAAGAAGAAGAAGAAGAATTGAAGAATTGAAGAATTTGAAAAATTTGAAGAAGAAGAATAATTTGAAGAATTTGAAGAATTAGAAGAAGAAGAAGAAGAATTTGAAGAAGAAGAAGAAGAGAAGAATTGTGAAGAAGAAGAAGAATTTGAAGAATTGCGAAGAAGAAGAATTGCGAAGAAGAAGAATTGCGAAGAAGAAGAATTGCGAAGAAGAAGAATTGCGAAGAAGAATTGCGAAGAAGAAGAAGAAGAGAAGAAGAAGAAGAAGAAGAAAGAAGAAGAAGAAGAAGAAGAAAAAGAAGAAGAAGAAGAGAAGAAGAAGAAGAAGAAGAAAGAAGAACAAGAAGAACAAGAAGAAAAGAAGAACAAGAAGAAGAAGAAGAAGAGAAGAAGAAGAAGAAGAAGAAGAAAAACAAGAAGAAGAAGAATTGAAGAAGAAGAAGAAGAAGAAGAAGAAGAAGAAGAAGAAGAAGAAGAAGAAGAAGAAGAAGAAGAAGAAGAAGAAGAAGAAGAATTGCAAAGAAGAAGAAGAAGAAGAATTGCGAAGAATTGCGAGAAGAAGAAGAAGAAGAAGAAGAAAGAAGAAGAAGAAGAAGAAGAAGAAGAAGAAGAAGAAGAAGAAGAAGAAAACAACAAACAAAAACAACAAGAACAAGAAGAACAAGAACAAGAACAAGAAGAACAAGAACAAGAACAAGAAGAACAAAGAAGAATTGCGAAGAAGAAGACTGCAAAGAAGAATGCAAAGAAGAAGACGAAGAAGGCAAAGAAGAAGAATGCAAAGAAGAAAACGAATGCAAAGAAGAAGAATGCAAAGAAGAAGAAGAATGCTAAGAACAAGGAGAACAAGAACAGCAAGAAGAGCAAGAACAAGAACAAGAGAATGAAAGAGAATGAGAGACAGAGGCACAGAGATACCGATACAGACACAGAGAAATGAAGACATCAACGGACCAGCAGAGACTGAGACAGAAAAAAAATCACAAAGAGAGAAAGACACAAAAAAACCCTCACCCAAAGACAGACAGACATACAGACAGACAGACAGACAGACAGGCCAGCAGGCACACATAGGCCATAGACCAGGAAGAAAGAGAGAAACAACAACTTCATACATTTTCATGACCTGACTCATTTGTCATTCCATGTGTGGAAAAATGTATGAGGTTTCATATTCTGTTCTTCTACTTTTGGGTCTTCCGTTTTGTTTTTCTTCTTCTACTCTTACGCCTCTTTCCGTTCGTATTCGTCGTCGTCGTCGTCGTCGTCCCCCTTCTCCTCCTCCTCCTCCTTCTTGTTCTTGTGCTTGTTCTTCTTGTTCTTCTTGTTCTTGTTCTTCTTCGTCTTGTTGTTGTTGTTGTTGTTGTTGTTGTTGTTGTTGTTCTTCTTCTTCTTCTTCTTCTTCTTCTTCTTCTTCTTCTTCTTCTTCTTTCTTCTTCTTCTTCTTCTTCTTCTTCTTCTTCTTCTTCTTCTTCTTCTTCTTCTTCTTCTTCTTTCTTCTTCTTCTTCTTCTTCTTCTTTCTTCTTCTTCAAATTCTTCTTCAAATTCTTCTTCTTCTTCTTCTTCTTCTCGCAATTCTTCGCAATTCTTCGCAATTCTTCTTCTTCGCAATTCTTCGCAATTCTTCTTCTTCGCAATTCTTCTTCTTCGCAATTCTTCTTCTTCGCAATTCTTCGCAATTCTTCTTCTTCGCAATTCTTCTTCTTCGCAATTCTTCTTCTTCTTCTTCTTCTTCTTCTTCTTCTTCTTCTTCTTCTTCTTCTTCTTCTTCTTCTTCTTCTTCTTCTTCTTCTTCTTCTTCTTTTCTTCTTCTTCTTCTTCGCAATTCTTCTTCTTCTTCAAAATCTTCTTCAAATTCGTCTTCAAATTCTTCTTCTTCAAATTCTTCAAATTTCTCTTCAAATTCTTCTTCTTCTTCAATATCGTCTTCTTCAAATTCTTCTTCTTCAAATTCTTCTTCTTCAAATTCTTCTTCTTCTTCTCCATTGCAGTCTTCTACTACTACTACTACTACTACTACTACTACTACTACTACTACTACTACTACTACTACTACTACTACTACTACTACTACTTTTACTACTACTACTATTACTACTACTACTCTTACCACTACTACTACTACTACTCTTACCACTACTACTACTACTACTACTACTACTACTACTACTACTACTACTACTATTACTACTACTACTACTACTACTTCGCAATTCATCTTCTTAACTGTTCAAATTTTTCTTCAAATTGTTCAAATTCTCATGCTCTTTTTTCCCTTCTTTTTTTATATTGCTGTTGTTGTTGTTGTTGTTGTTGTTGTGGGTGGAGGTGGTGGTGGTGGTGGCGTTGGTCGTGGTCTTCCTTTTTCTTGTCTTCTTACTTTCTTTTTCTTCTCTTTCCACTTCCTCCTCCTCCTCCTCCTCCTCCTTCTTGTCTTTTTTCTTGCTTCTTGCATATACTCGTTGCCCCAGTTCTGTCACTTCGTCTGAACAAATTCTTTTTTTGCCTGCAAACGCTAGTAGTGTATGGAGACAGCTTTTGGTCTCTCTGCCTTTGTCGGCTTCCACTCTTTTGTCTCTCTCCGTCCTCCCTCCCTCTCCCCTGCCCATTTTTTTTTGCACAATCGCGCACGCACGCGTGTGTCTTTGTGTGTGTGTGTGTGTGTGTGTGTGTGTGTGTGTGTATGTATTCATTTTTTAAATTTTATTTTGAGGATGATGGAATAAGCACTCATGTGATTGGTTTTTTTTTTTTTACATCCAGTCCCAGTGTGTATGGAGTTTTGTCAATTTTGTCATCTGTTCCCACCGGCAAAGCGGAACAGGATTAAACGTGTGCGCAAGATGTTCTGCGTGCGTTCGCACACGGGACCTCGGTTTATAGTCTCATCCGAAGGACTTTTGGGGAGAGTGGAGTCGGCACTGATGTTAACTTCAGAAGAAAAATCCTCTTGAACGAGATTCGTAACATCTGTGTGTGTGTGTGTGTGTGTGCGTGTGTGTGTGTGTGTGTGTGTGTGTGTGTGTGTGTGTGTGTGCGTGCGCGCGTGCGAACGTGTGCGTGTGTGTATGTGTGTGTGTTTGTACGTGTGAATGAGTATGTGAATGAGTGTGTGTGTCTGTTTGTCGCTGTTGTTTTTGTGGTGGTGGTGGTGGTGATGTAGTGGTTTGCTACAATTTCGGGGGGGGGGGGGGGGGGGGAGGAGGGTGTGCAGTCTGTGTACATGTCTGAATTTGTTGTTAATTTCATTTGTCTCCTACTCTTGACAGGTCTTTTGTTTTTCCTATTCTGACTAGTACGCATATTTTGCCCCCGACACCCCCTCCCCCCTTGCATAACTCTCTCTCTATTTCCATCTACCCTGCATCTTCTCACTCCCTATGTCTCTCTCTCTGTGTCACTTAGTCTCTGTCTCTCTCTCTATCTCTCTCTGTCTCCGTCTCTGTCTGTCTCTATCTCCTCTCTCTCTCTCTTTCCATCCACGCTTTATCTTCTCTCTCTCTCTCTCTCTCTCTCTCTCTCTCTCTCTCTCTCTCTCTCTCTCTCTCTCTCTCACTTTCCATCCACACTTCATCTTCTCTCTCTTTCTGTCTATGTGTCTCTGTCTCTCTGTTTCTCTGTCTGTCTCTCTTTCTCTCTCTCTTTCTGGATGTAAAAAAGCACATAAGTGCTTATTCCATTATCCTCGATATAAAAGAATTAAAATAAATAAATAAATAAAATGTTCTCTCTGTCTCTCTCTGTCTGTCTGTCCGTCTGTCTCTCTCTGTCTCTCTCTGTGTCTCTCTCTCTCTCTCTCTATCTCTACCCCTATCTCTCTTCCTTCCTCTTTCTCTCTCTCTCTCTCTCTCTCTCTCTCTCTCTCTCTCTCTCTCTCTTCTCTCTCTCTCTCTCTCTCACCACCCCCCTGTCCTTCCATCCATCCACCTACCTATTTTCCTCCTCTTCCTGTCTTTCTGCCCACTCTAGTCATTTCGTCTTTTCCTATACTCTTCCCTTTCTATTCTTTCTTTCGTTCGTTCTTTCCCCTTTTTCCTTTCTTTCTTTCTCTCTTTTTCTTTTTTTTAAAAAACTTTCTGTCTTTCTGTTTTTTCTGTTTTTTCTTTCTTTCTTCTTTCTTTGTCTTTTCTATAAAAAAAAAGTCTTTCTTTCTTTCTTTCTTTCTTTCTTTCTGTTTTTCTTTCTTTCCTTTCTTTCTTTTCTTTCTTTTCTTTCTCTGTCTGTCTGTCTGTCTTTTGGTTTTTTCTTTTCTGTTCTGTTCTTTTCTTTCTTCCTTTCCCTTCCTTTTTCCTTTTCTTTTCTGTCTTTCTTTTTCTTTTCTTTTCTTCCTTTCTTTCTTTCTTTCTTTCTTTCTCTCCGTTTCAATGGTCATTGGCATCGACAAGCCATTGGCAGACCTGGTCAGTATGCATAATGCAAGCTCGTTCGTCTGCCCCCAACTCGATGGCAGCTATGCATTACGGTTCCTGTTGTTTTTGTTGTTGTTGTTGTTGCTGCTGCTGCTGCTGTTGTTGTCAGTGATGGTGATGGTTGGGGTGGTGTTGTGGTGGTGGTGTTGATGGTGGTGGTGATAGTGGGGGTGATAGTGGTGGCGATGGTGGTGGTGGTGGTGATGGTGATGGTGGTGGTGGTGGTGGTGATAGTGGTGGTGATGGTGGTGGTGGTTGTGATGGTGGTGGTAATGGTGGTGGTAATGGTGGTGTTGGTGGTGGTAATGGTGGTGCTGTTGTTGTTGCTGTTGCCGTTGGTGCTATTGTTGTTACTGGTCCTTCTGTTGCTATTGCTCTTTTCCCCCTTCTATTGTTGCTTTCTCTGCTGTTATTGCTGCTGTTGTTGTTGATGCTGCTGCTGCTGTTGCTGTTGCTGCTGCTGCTACTACTACCATTGCTGCTGCTGCCGCTGCGGCTGCTACTGCTACTGCTACTACTACTACTACTACTGCTACTACTTCTACTGCTACTGCTGCTGCTGCTACTGCTACTGCTACTGTTGCTGCTGCTGCTGCTGCTGCTACTACTACTACTTCTGCTGCTATTGCTACTGCTGCTGCTGCTGCTGCTGCTGCTGCTGCTGCTGCTGCTGCTGCTACTACTACTACTACTACTGCTACTGCTGCTGCTGCTGCTGCTACTGCTGCTGCTGCTGCTGCTACTACTACTACTACTGCTGCTGCTGCTGCTGCTGCTGCTGCTGCTACTGCTACTGCTACTACTGCTACTGCTACTGCTACTACTACTACTGCTGCTGCTGCTACTGCTACTGCTACTGCTACTACTACTACTACTACTACTACTACAACAACTGTTTTGCTCTTTCTGCTACCTCTGCTACTATTGTTACCTTTTTCCCTATTTCTTACTGTGGGTTTATGTTGGTGCTATTACTGTTGACGTTGTTGCTATTATTACTGCTTTTATTTGTGTTGCCATTGTTTGTATTGCTGTTGCTCTTGCTGCTGTTATTGTTACCTTTCTTCCTGTTACAGTTGGTTCGCTATCACTGTTGACGTTGTTGCTAGTATTACTACTGCTATTATCTGCTGCTGCTGTTGCATCTGCCTCTACTTCTGTTGTTGCCGTTTTCTTGCTAGCTGTATTTAACTCTTTAAACACCTGCTGCTGTTATTGTTTTTATATTACCACTGTTGCCTTGATGCTGTAGGTACTGCCGTGTGCTGCTGCTGTTTTTGTTGCCGCTACTTTTGATACCATTCCTGTTCTTACAGTTATACTACTGATGCTGCTGTGTTGCTTTCCTTGGTACTACTTTCGTTACTGATTCTGTCACGCTCCTGTAAATGCTACCGCTGCTACTGACAACTGTTGCTGCTTCTGCTTCTGGTACTGCTACTGCTGCTGATTCTGCTGCTGTTATTGTTACTGTTGCAGTTGTTGCTGCTGCTGCTGCTGTTCCTGCTGCTGTCAGAAAACTAATTCATCTTACGTTGCACGTCTATTACTAATCAATGCTCTGTTTCTACTTTGTTGAGAACAAGAGAATTGCAATGGCTGGAATCTGCCGACAAGCCAGCGAATACATGTTAGATGAATGAATGGTAATTACTGCTTTCAACATAATGGGCATGTGCACACAAGCACACACACATACACGCACACACACACACACACGCACGCGCACGAACACACACGCGTTCGCACGCACGCACGCACACGCACGCACACACGCGCGCGCGTGCTCACGTGCAGACACACACACACACACACATCTAAGCACAACTAATTGCATCATACATGTATGAATGCTCAAACGCGTGTACGCGAACACAACACAACACACACACACACACACACAACACAACACACACACACACAGACACGCATGCACACACACACCACATGCACACACACCACATCGTGTCGTGCACACGCACTGACACACACACACACAACACACACACACTCTCTCTCTCTTCTCTCTCTCTCTCTTCCTCTCTTCTCTCTCTCTCCTCGCTCTTTCTTTCTTCTCTCATAATATATGTCTATCAAAGAAGGGCAAATTCTTTTATTCCGAAGATAATTGATAAGTACCCATGTGCTTTGAGACAGACACGCAGACACACATACACATACATACAGACAGACAGACAGACAGACAGACAGACAGATGGGAATAAGAGGATGACCAGCAGATTCAGAGCGGCTTCAGTCACGCGAAACTCTGAACGTCAAATTTCAATCGCGGGGATTTGAAGCAGCGTAATTGCATTTCTCCCCAGCTCTCTCTCTCTCTCTCTCTCTCTCTCTCTCTCTCTCTCTCTCTCTCTCTCTCTCTCTCTCTCTCTCTCTCTCTCTCTCTCTCTCTCTCACACACACACACACACACATCAGCATCAGCATCAGCATCAGCATCAGCATCGTTCTCATCGTCCACGTTGTCATCAACATCACGAATTAACGTTGTCATTATCATCAAGCCCTACAAAGAAGCATGCACTTATACAAAAGACAAATTCAGCCATACAAACACACGCAAGCGAACAAACAATTAAAGAGAAAACATAAGAAACAAAGAAAGACTGTAAGAAAGAAATAAAGAAGGAAGGAAAGAAAGAAAGAAAGAAGGAAGGAAGGAAGGAAGGAAGGAAGGAAGGCAGGAAGGAAGGAAGTAAGGAAGGAAGGAAGGAAGAAAGAAAGAAAGAAAGAAAGAGAAAAAAAGAAAGATTGACAGAAAGAAAGAAAGAGAGAGAGAAAGAAAGAAAGACAGAAAGAAAGAAAGAAAGAAAGAAGGGGAAGGAAGGAAGGAAACAAGAAAGAAAGAAAGAAAGAAAGAAAGAAAGAAGGAAAGAGAGAAAGGAAGAGAGAAAGAAACAAAGAAAGAAAGAGAGAAAGGAAGAAAGAAAGTAGGGAAAGAAAGAAAGAAAGAAAGAGAGAGAGAGAGAGAGGAGAGAGAAGAGGAGAGAGAGAGAGAGGACAGAGAGAGAGAGAGAGACAGAGAGAGAGAGAGAGAAAGAAACAACAGAAAGACAATGACAATGGCAATGGCAAATTCTTTTATTTTGAGGATAATGAATAAGCACTAATGTGTTTTTTTACATCTAGTCCCCGCCCGTAGGGATACATCTTAATAATAACCCAATACTTATACTCTCACAGAAAAAAAGGAAAAGAGACAGAAAGACAGAAGGAAAAATAGAAAGAAAGAAAAAGAGAAAGGAAGTAGGGAAAGAAAGAAAGAAAGAAAGAAAGAAAGAAAAGAAAGAAAGAAAGAAAGAAGGAAAAAAAGAAAGACAAAAAGAAACAAAGAGAAAGAAAGACAGAAAGAAAGACAGAAAGGAAAGAAAGAAAGGAAAGAAAGAAAGAAAGAAAGGAAGAAAGAAAGAGAGACAAACTGGCAGAAAGAAAGAAAGAAAGAGAGAAAAGAATAAAGAAAAGAAAGACAGAAAGAAAGAAAGACTGGCAAAAAGAAAGAGAGAAAGAAAGAAAGACAGAAAGACAAACAGACAGAAAAAAGAAAGAAAGAAAGACAGAAAGAAAAGAAAGGAAGAAAGAACGACAAACAGACAGAAAAAAGGAAGAAAGAAAGAGAGAAAGAAAGAAAGAAAAGAAAAGACAAGAAAGAAAGACAGAAAGAAAGAAAGAAAAGAAAGGAAGGACCAGTAGCGCAGCTACATTCTCTGCGATGCTACCACACACGACACGAACAGAAGCAACCAACCCATCAACTGAAGCAAATGACCAAACACCACAACACAACCGGTACCTAAGCAATATCCCTTATGTTATCCTTTTCTCTCTCGTTGGACTGAATGGCCTAGTGGTTAGTGTATCCTACTCATCATCATGATGGTGTCTGAGGTCGCGGGTTCGAGTCTCCAATGAGGTGTGCCCGCTCGAAGGGATTTTTTTTTGTTCATCTGGAGCTAAATATCTGTATTGCCTCCGATCTCTCCTAAGTTCTTCAGGTAAGTTTACAATCTGAAGTCCTGTGTACCATTGCATGAAGAGCATTTAGTGCATGCATTAAGCACCCCCCCCCACCTTTTTTCTACTTTTTGTTGAAGAAAAAATAATGGATGGCAATGTTCTTTTGGCGACGCGTTCTCCATGAGGAGAGCAGCCCGAATTTTACGCTGAGAAATCTGCCGTGACTTAAAGTGGTATAAAATATAATAAAATAAAGTAAATAGACCAGTTAATGGCCATTTGGGGGGGGACAACATCATCACCCAGCATGCACCTTGATACTTGAAAGGAATGGGCTCCGCCAAGGTCTCATTATCAATAACGCGTTGTCTGATTATTTCAGTGCAGTGTCCCAACGACTTCTAAGAGAGCTAAAAGAAAAGTCAAGTCAAATCAGTCAGTTCTCTCTCTCTCGTCAATATGAATGAGTGATGAAACCATCTGGTATGATGTAGCTGTGAAGGCCAACAGAAATGGTTGATTTTATAAATTAGCATGGCCAGGGGATGCAGAAGAATAAAACGAACGACCAAATCACAGTCCTTCCTTTTGAGATTCGTTGTTGAGATTTGAACTCCAGTTTGATGTCGAGTTCCTTTACACTTCTGTGACTTTGTGTAAAAACGAAATTCGTCCTTCATTTCTTGAAAAGTCGTTAAGAGTACTGCCTTGAATTTACTTGCAGCGTGTCGCAGGCGTCTTGAGCCTGGCAAAGCCTATTCTATTGTAAACCATAGATTTCATGCTGGGTATGCTTGTACCATCCATGCCACCAGCCATAGCTTATCAGAAAAACGGATGGGTGGATTTTTAAGGCCCGTTGACCTTGTCATGCAGTACTCTATTTGCAAGACTAGATCTTGCCTTGTTAATCCCATTCGAAAGACATACTGGAGAAAGGAGTAGGTACTTGTGCTAGCTTCATCTTTCGGATGAGACTATAAACCGAGGTACCGTGTGCGAGCGCACGCAGAACATCTTGCGCGTACTTTAAACCCTGTTCCGCTTTTCAAAAAATAGTAAGCCATTTCGAGCCGGTGGGAGCAGATAACACAGTTTCACAAAACCGCATACACAAGAAGAATGGATGTAAAAAAGAAAAAAAGCACATGAGTGCTTATTCCATTATCGTCGATGAAAAAGAATAGATAGGAGATGGAAAGGGGGGAAAACTTCTTAAACGTACACCTCATCTGGATTTGAACACACACCTATATTTAACATCAAATCCAGTACTTGGCATTCTAACCGCTCGGCAAATTCCACCTAGGTGAAGCAGTCGACGGTTTAAAAAAACATTTCAGAAGAGGGAACAGTGGGTGGGAGTAAGGGGTAGGGGTGGGAAGTAGGGATGTAACATTACGATTGTGTCGCTGTCATCCTGTCATTGCTATTTGCTTTTCCCTGTGTTGGCGAGCGGTGCGTGGGGGGTGGTTTTGTGTGAGAGAAACCGGAGAGAGAGAAACCGGAGAGAGAGAGTGAGAGAGAGAGAGAGAGACAGACAGACAGACAGGACAGAAAGAGAGAGAGAGAGAGAGAGAGAGAGAGCGGAGACAGACGACAGACAGACAGAGACAGACAGAGCAGAGAAGACAGAAGAGACAGAGACAGAAAGAGAGCAGAAGAGAGACAGAAGACAGAGCAGACAGAAGAGATAGAGACAGACAGAGAAGAAGAGACAGACAGAGAGAGATAGAGACAGACAGAGAAGAGACAGACAGGAAGAGACAGACAGACAGACAGAAGAGCAGAAAGAAAAGAGACAGAGAGAGACAGAGAGAGGACGAGACAGGACAGACAGACAGAGAGGAGGCGAGAAGAGCGAGCTATTTTCCTTCACTCCTGTCTGTGTTGTCTCAGGTTTCTGTCTGTTTGTGATTGTGCCGTTTGGATGGATAGGAGAGCAGTGTGTGTGTGTGTGTGTGTGTGTGTGTGTGTGTGTGTGTGTGCGGTGCGCGCGCGCACGTGTGTGTACGTGTTGTGTTGTGTGTGACACACACTTGTACGTACGTGCGTACCCGTGTATGTGTGTGTTGTGGTGTGTTGTGTTGTGTGTGGCATTATGTATGTGTGAGTGCATGCGTGCGTGCATGTTTGCGCGTGTGTGTGTGTGTGTGTATGTGTGTATGTGTGTGCATGTGTGCTTGTTTGTGTGTGGGGGGGGGAGGGAGGGAGGGAGGGAGCCCTGCACGTTCAATAACTTAAGAAGCATTTAATAACTTCGATTAAACTTTGCTCTCGCCATAATGATTTTGATGCCATCAGTTCTAAAACCAGTTTCCAATGTAACGATAGAGGGGATTCACACGATAGGGTGGGTGAGGGTGAAACGGGTGTCAGTGAAAGAGAATGGTGGGGCGCGGGAAGGGGGGAGGAGTTGAAAAACGTTCGGGGGAGGAGGGAGGGGGGGCGGAGGGAAGTCTGATGGAAAATATTGTATGAAAAGAGAGGAGTATGTTCAATTCCCCTTAAATCAGGATAAATGTAACGTCACCAGTAATATCCACGTTTCTTTGGGTGTGTGTTGTGTGTGTTTTGTGTGTGTGTGTGCGCGCGGGGCGCGTTTGTGGGCGTGGTGTGTGTGTGTGTGCGCGCGCGCGTGCGTGATGTGTGTGTGGTGTGTGTGTGTGCATGCATGTGTGTGCGCGCGTTCGTGCATGTATGCGTGTGTGTGTTAACCATAACATTATATACATTTTTCCTTTCCCTGAAAAAAAGGTTAAAGCCATAAACTCTTACATTTTTTTTACCCAGGCAGTTAAATGTCAGCCTTTTCCTGTGGACTGGGAAGGGTGGCTGATATTGTGGGTGCAGTGGTAGAGTCCGTCTGTCTCAGGAGACAATGACTGCGCTTTCTTTCACTTTACTCCTGTCGGGGAAAAAAAGCATACAGATTTGTTCAGCAGACCACTCCGTGCATGGCAGTCTCTGCCACAGTCGTTACAGACAAAACTTGGACGATAGGTTGGTTGATGGCCTGGTTTTGCTGTCCATCTCCTTTCTATTGCTTCATCTGTCTTTCAGTTCCTGCAGTCTCTTCCCTTCTGCACTTGCTGATTTTCTCACGCACTATTCTCCTCCACTCGTTGCGATTTTCTGCAAATGCTTCCCAGCTGTCAGAGTGTATGCATGTTGGTGGCTTTCATGTCACGCTTGCATACGTCCTTGAGGCGTAAGTGATGGACGCCCTGAAGAACTGTTTTGCTACAGCCAGTTCAGCATACAGGACTTGTTTGGGGATGCTTTTTGTGATGTCACATTAAAACTTGATTTCAGGAGGGTCAAACATACGCTGAGAGAAAATAAAAATCACTGGATGACATAATTATGAGAGAGAGAGAAATAAAGAGAGAGAGAGAGAGAGAGAAAGAGAGAGAGATGAGGAGAGAGAGAGAGAGAGAGAGAGGAGAGAAGAGAGAGAGAGCATGTTGACTGGTCAGCTTGGATATATCACTATGTGGACATGTCACCATATCGAGATGTCACCGTGTCGAGATTTCGCTATGTCGAGATGTCGTCATGTTGAGATATCGCCATATGCATATGTCACCATGTGGATATGTAGCCATGTCGAGATGTCGCTATGTGGATATGTCACCATATGGATATGTCTCCAGGTCAAGATGTCTCCATGTCAAGATGTCTCCATGTCAAGATGTCTCCATCTGGATATGTCACTATGTAGATATGTCGCCAGGTCGAGATGTCATCATATGGATATTCACCCTGTTGTGATGTCACGATGTGGAGATGTCACCATGTGGAGATGCCACCATGTGGATATGTCACCATCTCGAGATGTCACCTTGTGGATATGTCGCTATGTGGATATGTCACCATGTCGAGATGTCACCACGTGGATATATCGCTATGTGGATATATCGCTATGTGGATATATCGCTATGTGGATATATCGCTAGGAAAAGAAAACCGTGACAATTTGCTATCAATAAATGCCAGAAATCTAGCAACAAAGAGCAACTCCCTAGGTGTATTAAGCTTATCTCTTAAAAGTTTAAACTGCGACAGTGAGATAGAAAGCATGTAAAAAGATCGCGCGTGCGTGCGTGCGCGTGCGTGCGTGAATGCGTACGTGCGTGCGTGTGCGTAAATGTGTGTGTCTGTGTGTGCGTGCGCGCGTGCTGCGTGCGTGTGTGTGAAACATAAGAAGTGTCTTTATGTGTCTATGTTATACAGCCTATGCAACATTCATCGGTCTGCGAGCGTGCGAGCACGCCCCGTAAATACACACTTTTGAGAAAATATCAACAACAATATTGCTGAATCTTCTTGCAGTTTTATAGCGAATAAATCTTTACCCAATTATTCTCATGGGTCATCTTAATTCAATAATACTCCAAAATATTCCAACAGGCTTAATCGAAATTTTGACCCAGAAGCATCAGATGGCTTTGCAAAGAGATTTCTCCTGTATTGGAGACAACAAAACTGAATATAAAGGAAAGAAAGAAAGAAAGAAAGAAAGAAAGATAGATAGATAGATAGATAGATAGATAGATAGATAGATAGATGCATAGATAAATGCATAGATAGACAGAAAGACAGACAGACAGACGGGCGGACGGACGGACGGACCGATAGATAAATAGATAGATAGATAGATAGATAGATAGATAGAAATAGATAGACAGACAGCAACAGACAGAGCAGGCAGACAGACAAACAGACAGATACATAGACACGGAGATAGATAGACATACATACATACAGACAGACAGACGATAGACAGACAGACAGACAGACAGATACATAGACACATAGATAGATAGACATACAACAGATAGAGAGACAGACAGACAGACAGGCAAATAATATGTCAGACCAGGCAGATAAACAGACGGACAAGTAAGCGAACAAAAAGATAAAACAAACCGAACAGGAGATAGAAAATAGACCCACAGAACATGACATAGGCAGCAACATGAGAGAGAGAGAGAGAAAAACCCTGCAAATCATCGACACGGGCAGTCAACCCAAAACAAAACACAAACACGAAGATAAATTGCAGAAACAAGCAAAACGGGGTAAGCAGGTAAACAAACAGATTCGACAACGAATAACATAAACGCATAATTATATGCAGGGTGGAGATAGTCAAACAGCATAACAGGGAGAAAGACAGGAACACGGAGAAGTGAACAGTACAGGATAACAGACCGACAGATAGACACATGATGGAAGATTGACGTGAGTTGGCTTGGTTCTAAATCTTCCTTGTGGATCGGTGGTCTAGAGGTAACGCGCCTTCCTAGAAAGTGACATGTCCCGGTCGAGAAAGTGCGGTGGTTCGAACCCCGTTTGGACATGAAACTTTACCCCCATTCATTAGACCATGAGTTGTTGTCTGGGGGCTAGTCTTTCGGATGAGACGATAAACCGAGGCCCCGTGTGTTATTTAGCTCACGTAAAAGAACCAACGGAACGAGAGAGTTGTCCTTGGTAATATTCTGCAGAAAAAAGCCACTCGGATAAGGAAACAATTACAGATCCATACAGGAAAAGAAAAACAATGGGTGGCGCTGCTCTTGTGGCGACGCGCTCTCCCCGGGGAGAGCAGCCCGAATTCCATGCAGAGAAATCTGCCGTGACCTAAACTGGTGTCAATAAATAAATACATTATCTCCGTCAGAATTTTGAACAGCGGGCACTGCACTGAATTTTGCAGACACTGTATCGTGGGCAGCTTGAGCCTGGCGGAGCCCTTCCTTCTCCTGGTAGTAGGATGCATGCTGGGTATATATCTTAGTGTCATCCATTACATCGACAGTGGGTGGCCTACTCTTCTACAAAAGAAGACAGGTGTATTAACATGCGCACAAAACACGGCTGCATACGTACGTTAGCACACAGGACGTTGGTTTCTGGTCTCATCTGAAGGACTGTCAAGGTCATTAGGAGAGTTAATGCCAGTGTTACTACTGCTGCTGCTGCTACTGCTGCTATTGCTGCTGCTGCTGCTGCTGCTACTGCTACTACTGCTGCTGTTGCTGCTGCTGCTACTGCTGCTGCTGCCTGCTGCTGCTGCTGCTGCTGCTGGCTGCTGCTATTACTACTACATGGAACTTCTATAGCCCTGAATCTTATAAAGTAAACATTTCAACTAGCTGCTTTCAAATCATTTACGTGCTATTCAAAAAAGATTAAGATTTTGAACACACACACATAAACAGACACACACACACACCACACACACACACATCACACACACACCACACACACACACACACTCACATACACACACACACACACACACACACACACACAGAGTAACGCACTAAGGCAAGGTGATGGAGACGGATAGAGGAGAGCTGATTGAAAGTAGGGACAGATGTGATGTTTAACGATAGAGGGAAGAGCCTAGATAGAAAGATATAATGGCGTAGTGTTGGCTCCAGGGGAGAGAAAAAATCACCACCAAAGAAAACTCCACCAGGGATCCGAACCCACGCCCTCAGTTTCTGTCAGATCAAGAGTATGACGATTTAACCACTAGGCTCATTCGTCTAGTTCTCTCCTCCCCCCTGTCCCGTCCTTTGTCTCTCTTCTCTCTCTCTCTCTCTCTCTCTCTCTCTCTCTCTCTCTCTCTCTCTCTCTCTCTCTCTCTCTCTCTCTCTCTCTCTCTGTCTGTATATCTCCTCTCTCAAGTAAGAAAGAAAGAAAGAAAGAATAGATAGATAGATAGATAGATAGATAGACAGCCACCAGACAGAACAGACAGATAGACATACAGATGATATGAAAGATAGACAGACAAGACAGACAGATAGATGATTAGATAGACGATAGATAGAGATAGATAGATAGATAGATGATAGATAGATAGATAGATAGATAGATAGATAGATAGATGATAGATAGATAGATAGATAGAAGACAGAAGATAGAAGATAGATAGATAGATAGATAGAGTCGATTAGATAGATAGATAGATAGACAGACAGACAGACAGACAGACAGAAGATAGATTAGATAGATATGATAGATAGATAGATAGAGAGATAGGAAGATAGATAGATAGATAGATAGATAGATAGACAGACAGACAGACAGACAGGACAGACGGAGCCGATAGAAAGATATAGATAGATAGATAGATAGATAGATAGATAGATAGATAGATAGATAGATAGATAGATAGATAGATAGATAGATAGATTGACAGACACGATAGACAGACGATAGATAGATAGATAGATAGATAGATAGATAGATAGATAGATAGATGATAGATAGATAGATACGATCAGATCGATAGATAGATGATAGATGAGATAGAAAGATAGATAGATCGAGATAAGATGTGTGATGATAGATGATGATCTATAGATCATAGATAGATAGATAGGATGATAGTAGTATAGGTGATGATGGCAGACAGAAGTGACATCTTAAATCAGAAAGTTGTGTCGTGATACATGTTTTGCCACTTCATCTTATCTACAGTCTTTCATATCTCATTAGGTGTGCGTAGTCCGTGCGTGCGTCGTGCGTATACGTTGTGTGTGTGTGTGTGTGTGTGTGCAGTGGCGCGCGCGAGCGATTGGTGTGTGTGGTGATGTGTTTTAGGACAGATAGAAGAAAGACAGAAAGGTAACAGAAGAGAGAGAGAAGATACAGAAACAGAGATAGAGAGAGACAGACAGACAGACAGACACAGGTACACAGACACAGAGGGAGATAGAGATAGAGACAGCAGAGACAGACAGGCAGAGACAGAAACTAAATACCCAGACAAAGAGATATACACGCACACACGGACAGCTAACTGACTGACAACGACCGCAGACGACAGAAAGCTAGAGACTGACTGACTGACTGATGACTGATGACATGACCGACAGAGAGAGACAGAGAGAGGAAGGAAAGGGGAGGGGTGCAGAGGGAGGTTGAAGGGAGGAATGGGGGGGGGGGGGGACAGGAAGGGGGAGAAAGAGCCGTGGGAGGAAAAGCGAGCGATCACAAATCCTCCTTGATCTTGGCCTGATCGATGTTTCCCCTGACGCTCTGGGATGGGCACACACACACACACATACACACACGCATGCATACACGCACGTACGCACACACATACACACATACACACACATGCACGCACGCACGCACACAAGCACACACGCATACACACATGCACACACACGCACGCACGCATACACGCACGTACGCACAAGCACGCACGCACGCACACAAGCACACACACACGCACGCACACACAAGCACACACACAACCACACCATACACACACGCACACACACACGCACACACACATATGCACACACACAACCACACCATACACACAAACACACACACACATAATGACATTCAGTCAACACGCAGGCACACAGACAGGCAGACTGGCTGACCGACAGACAGACAGATAGAGCTGGCTGACGGAGAGACAAGCAGACAGACAGTCATTCAGGTGGCACTGGCAGACAGACAAGCGACACAGACAGGCAGGTAGACAAACATACAGAGGTGTTACAATTACAAGGACAGACCGACAGATAAACATGCTCTATTCAGGTAGAATTAGCAGGCAGGCAAACGGACAGACAGACAAACAGACGGACAAACAGAAAGACAAATTGATAGACAAACATACAGAAGTGGTAGAATTATGGATAGACCGCCAGATAAACATGCTCTATACGAAGGAAGGTGGCAGAATGGTTAAGACGTTTGCCTGCCAACAAGTAAACCGTGAGGTTCTGGATTCGATTCCCAGCCTCGCCCTTTCTTCCCAGTTTGACAAAAGATCGAACTGAATGTCAAAGTCCTTCGGATGAGACTATAAACCGAGGCCCTGTGTGCGAACGCATGCAGAACATCTTGCCCACACGTTAAATCCTGTTCCGCGTAGAGTAGGCCATTGTGTGCCGGTGGGAACAGATGACACAATTTACAAAACCGCATACACAAGGGGACATGATGTAAAAAAAAAAAAAAAAGCACGTGAGTGCTTATTCCATTATCCTCGAAAAAAAAAAGTCATCTGAGCGCTTTGATTTATTGCTTTACAAGATTCAGCGCTACATAAATTCCATACATTATTATTATTATTATTATTATTATATTATTATTATTATTATTATTATTTTTATTATTATTATTATTATTATTATTATTATTATTATTATTATACAGGTAGAAGAATTAGCAGACAGGTAAACGGACAAACAGACATACAGTGCTGTTAGACAGAGAGGTAGACAGACATGTCGATAGACAGGCAGGACTGGCAAACAGACAGACATACACACAGACAAATAGATAGACAAGTAGGACTGCAAACAAGGCAGACAGACAAATAGACAGGCATTCAAACAAATAGGTAGACAAGGTAGATAGACAGGCAAGCAGAGCCGACGTACGGAAAGACAGACAGACAGAGGACGGATAGACAGACAGGTTGGTTGGTAGACAGACATACACATAGACTGACGTACACGTAGGAAGGTTTGCAGAACTTGCAGACAGACAGTCCGACAGATGGACAGACAATTTGGTCACATTGCAGACTTAATTTATTAATAATAAAAAAACAACAGCGTGAGCTAGTACCACTCAAGTGTGCCTATGCATGCACGCGCGCATGTTTACTCTCTCTCTCATCATGACACACACACACACACACACACACACCACACACCGTGCAGAAATATCACCATTGACCCTTCTCGAACATCAACAACAGCAGCAACCCCCATCATCATCATCACCACCACCACCACCACCACACCATCAACAACAACAACATCAAAAGAAAAAGAAATGGACCAGAAAAGCCTATGCATAACAAAAATGTAGAAAGGAAAATATCACTAGCGTGTAAACACAGAATGTAACACTGACGTAGCTGTACTGAAATAAGTCGATCTTCCGTTGTTTTAGGGGGACGGGATAGCTCAGTGGTTAGAGCACTCGCTTTCCCCCAGCCAAGTTTAAGCAGCATCGAGCGTGGTTACCAGTTGGATGGGTGACCGTTTGCGCGCCTTGGCTTCAGTACAGTCTCCCCAGTTCACCCAGCTGTAAAATGGGTACCTGCCCTCTTTAGGGTCAGGGAAGGTAAAGCAGCGAGGGAGAGGAGATGGGCGCTGCTCTCAATATTCTGGCCCTGGAGAAGTTGAGGTCTCTGACGCCTCGCTCCCCTACGACCACATAGGTTATGGGACATCTTTACCTTTTCTTAGCTACAGTGGGGCTTTGAAATAAGTCGGTCTTTCGTCGTTTTGCCTTCCTACGAATTCCATACTGTTTTCTAATGTATGACTATTTTCGTCTATGTGAGCGGGTTATTTTTTTTCCCTCCTGAGGTGATGTGTTATTTTGAACAATGAACAAGGATGTGTTATTTTGGTGTCTTTAAAGGTCAGTCTGATACTGTCTTCCGCGAAGTGAAGCAGTTTTAAAACAAAAAAGGGTCAGTCACTGTGGGAGGTTAGTATGCACAGAGAGAGAGAGAGAGAGAGGAGAGAGAGAGAGAGAGAGAGAGAGAGAGAGAGAGAGAGAGAAGAGAGAGAGAGAGAGAGAGAGAGAGAGAGAGAGAGAGACAATTGACAATTGACAATTGACACAATTTTATTGCTATTTAGCGATCAAGCCATATAGCGCTGCGGCGCGGTAACGACGATATTGAACGCACGCGATTACAATGACATGGAAACCATGGCAGTAGTGGTATGTACATCAAGATTCGATACATTATTGTCTGTGTCTCAAGTGTCCCAATTTTCAAACCAGCCTTTCCTTTTCCAGTCTACAGCCAGCGAAGTCAGCCCATGTAAGACTAAGTCAGCCCATGTAAGACTGGATCAGGTCCCGAAGATGATGTAACTCCTGCTCAGCACTCGCCACCACTGTCGCTGTGTGTTGTGTGTTAGTACACTGTTTCCCTTTACGAAGTCTGGCAAGCCTGACACGTTCTTCTGGCAACATGTTTTTCTCTTCTTGTTTGATGTACCAGAACACACACTTAGATTCCTCGCCAGGATCTCCATTCCAAGAGTATTCCAGGGTGATGTCATCTGATTCACACATCACAATGTTTTGATCATCCGAACTATGTACCACCACCTTTCAAAACCGTGTGTTTCTCTTGCTGTCCCTTAATCTACGCTGCACACGTTTGTCAGTTAGAGTAGACACATACTGTTTCACAATACCAGTATGAGAGTCATCCACTGTGCAGCCAACTGTCAGCTCTTCCTGCACATCAGACGCCTCAGAAGACACACCGATCTTACTGTCTGTTGCTGGTTCACACGGCAAATCAAGAGAATCTAGTGTGGCTGGGACATTCACTGCACTGTCAACACACAGCTCTGTGTACACGCTGGCTTGTTTTGATTCGGCATCCACTCTCTCACGATGCAGGGAGTCACTGTCAGACAACACCGGCTCTTCCAAAACACTGTCCTTGTCACACTGACGACTTGCCTGTCTTTCTTGATGTTGTTTACTTCTTTGGACGTCACGACGGATTTGGGAAGGGCACTTCTTGCGAAAATACTGAACTCGCGAATTACGATTCAGCACTGGGTCCGCCATTTCTGTTGATACTGACTTGTCAACTGGCTTCAGTCGCAAGACGAAGACAACGCTGCCGCTCTCCCCCGCGACTTTCCAGCTCGATAGGACGTTGTCGATCAGCAGGGCGTTTAAAGTTGTTACTACAGTTGCTGGAAGGCCAGTAACTGACATTTTGAAGCTTAAATGCAAAAATTTGCAGCAGCTTACTAACAGCACGCCCTTTTAGTTCTCGTCCCGTCACGCTGTCCAGCGAGAGAGCGAGAGAGAGAGAGAGAGAGAGAGAGAAAGAACACGCGCGCGTACATGCACACGCACTCTTGTGCGGTATCAGGTCAGGTTCTGATTTAATAAACAAAGTATTCAAAATGACCGATTTGTCTGTCCGTCTGTTAGACTGTCTGTCTGACGTTTTCCTCACGTAACTACAATGCGGTTTTGAAAAAAAGTCCGTCTTCTGACTGATGGTTGTGGGTTCGAATTCTCAAAGCCATTGTTGTTGTTTTTCGGCTTTTTGTGTGCTTGGGTTTAGTTTTGTTTTTTGTTGTTTTTTTGTCTCTGCCATGTCCTCCTCAGAGTGAGTTTGATGTGGATACAGTTGGAAGACAGGAGACACACATGCGACCAATATTCTTTTACTGACTCAAATTTTTGGACAAGCACTGCAAATATCTGTACCCTTCTGGGCTTGGTTGATGCCGGGATATATTGAAATATGGAACATACAGTACAGCCCTGTCAAGTAGTCTCAAACACTCCCGTCACATCAAAATAATTATATTATCTTCTTCAACATCCACCATTAAGCAATACAAGAAAATTGTCTCTGATTACGTGGCCCCCCAGTTGCACTGATACCATGATGACTTCAGTTGTAGCCTCCTCTGTACATTTCCTGTCCATGATAAATTCGTGTCAAAGCCCTTGGAGTCTAAAGATACCCAGGTAGGAGTCTCGCTCAGTCCTGCTATGCCATTAAGACAATTATTTCATCAATAAGGGGCTTACTATAATATTATCATCTTTTGTCTACGTTGGATCAGAGCAGATAGCACTGAACACCTCCGAAGTGACCCAGCAACAGTGCAGGACCATTCTGATCAGTGGCCTTAACAGGGACAAAACACTCATCATATTCTTCATAGTCGCTTCTAAGCTTGGAGACACAATAATATGTTTTTCCTTCCTCGGCTAGAGCTCCAGGATTCACAATGGTGAGATTTTTTACTTATATGCGACCATTGTAGCCCACCATGAAGGTAGCCGCATTCCGGTTGCACACTAATAAACGATGATGAATCTGGGCATGGTCCTCGTGGTGAGATCGGAGTGAGTGCTTGCCAACAGCAAGACTGGTACAGTCATCACAAAAATAAAACAATGAGTCAGAAAAAAAACTCCAAACAAACTACAAACGTAAATTATAATCGTTGGCCTTAAATAGCATTCCATTTTAAGTGTGGGGGGAAAAATACCTCATTCTCCTCCCTTCTCCACCCTACTTACTCTACCACCATCACCACCCCTGCCCCTCATCCCCCTAATACCCCCCCCAAAAAAAAAAAAAAAAAAAAAAAAAAAGAAAGAAAGAAAGAAAAACTAAGCCCCACCAACAACCTACAACCTTTTTTTTTTTTATAGTTCAAACTTCTTTCTTTCTTTTCTTTTTGTAACAGTCCATGTTTTTTCGGCCAAGAAACGCAGGTAGGGAACCGGCCGTGTATTGTTGTTGGAGTGTTTCCACACAAAGCCCCTGGCCACCAGTCTGACTGAGTGCCTCGTGGAAGTCTAATGCCGTGTTATGACGTCGTAGTACAACGCAATCTGACAACCCCTCACACCCCCATCCCCCAACACTTCAGTGTCTGTGTGTCTGTCTGTTTGTGTCTGTCTCTGTCTGTCTCTGCCTCTCTGTCTGTCTATCTGTCTCTGTTTGGCTGTTGTCTGTCTCTGTCTGTCTGTTTCTGTCTGTCTCTCTGTCTGTGTCGCTGTCTCTCTCTCAAATAAACTAACACACGTGCCTATGCACCGTGTATGCACACGGGATAATAATAATAATAATAATAATAATAATAATAATAATAATAATAATAATAATAATAATAATAATAATAATAATAACAATAATGTATGGAATTTATATAGCGCTGAATCTTGTAAAGCAACAAATCAAAGTGCTTTTTTTTACATCGAGGAAAATGGAATAAGCTCTCGTGTGCTTGTTTACATCCAGTCCCCGTGTGTATGCGGTTTTGTAAATTTTGTCATCTGTTCCCACCGGCACACAATGGCCTACTCTTTCGAAAAGCGTAACAGGATTTAACGTATGCGCAAGATGTTCTGCATGCGTTTGCACACGGGGCCTCGGTTTATAGTCTCATCCGAAGGACTTAGGATACACCTAAGCACGTAAGTTACACGCGCATGCACACGTACAGGCTAACATAGTTATATATTTCATTTCATATTTTACGTTTTCGCTACGTAGCAAACCACCACACGTTTACAGCTAACATAGCTATAATATGTTATTATTATATTTAATTTCGTAGTTTACGTTTTCTCTAACAAGCAAACCACCTTATCCCATCTTAAATCTTTAATAAAAAGAACAAACAAATAATTCTCTGACGTATGAAAAAAATTTCTTCACGGCAAAATAATTCACAATCAAAGGCTGTATCTAAACTTTAAACTGAGTCCATACTGTGTCGTGTTGTTGCGAAAGACTGAAGAGAGATCAGTCTAAAGTACATTGTCGACCAACGTCCCCAGCGTGTCCTCTCCCTCACCCCTCCACCTCGCCATCCCCCCCTAGTCCTCTTACCCCCCCCCCCCCCCCCCTCGCCCCCCTCGCCAACCCCCCACTCCCCCTTCCTCCCCACGACAACCATCTTTGTCTAGGGACTGCCGATGCTGATGCTGACACTGTTTTGTAGATTCAAGCACCTCCCATCCCTCCTCCTCCCCCTCCTCCTCCTATCCCTCCTCTAATCAATATATCAGTATTGACAGTCTGGTAGAGATGCGTGTATTCCATATAATAGTGACTTGACTTTACACTTAACTCCCCGTGCAGTCACTTAGGGAAGGTATAGAGACTTTTCAGGCAGCGTCTTGAACAAATTTTGAACCTGGTGGAGCTCGTCCTCCTCCCAAGATGAAGATTGCATGCTGGGTATATCTGTGGCGTGCGTGTCACCGATAATAGCTTACCTGCACTTCTACCAAAGATTGATTTATGGGTTTCGGGTGTTTTGTTGTTGTTGTTGTTGTTAATATGTTTTTCTTTTTTACGCTTGTGAGCAGGATGGCATGCTTGCATTCTTACGTTAGACCTCGGGTCATAGTCTACTCCGAAGCACATAAAGTTGGGTTTTTAGTCAAAGTAGATGTATCCACGACGTCGGAATGCGGCTACCTTAATGGTGAACAAAAACGGTCGCATTTATGCAAAATATCTCACCATCGGTAAACTTTGGAGCTCTACCCGAAGAACGAAACAAACAGAAAAAACAAACCAACCAAAAAAAACAAAGCCACTGGAATTATTGCGAGAATATGTCGGTTGGTAGGCTTTTAACATGTGCACAAAATGTTCTGCTGGTATTTTTCATACTGGACCTCGAGTTACAGTCTTATCCCACGGACATAAAGTAGTCATGGTCAAACTTGGTGTTCATTCTTTTCTCCGGTTGATGGTCTCATACAAACGGCATAAAGAATTTTGTTGTCAAATTGGTTTTCATTCCTTTCTCCGGTTGATGGTCTTATACAAAGGGCATAAAGAATGTTGTTGTCAAATTGGTTTTCATTCCTTTCTCCGGTTGATGGTCTCATACAAAGGACATAAAGTAGTTACAGTCGTAACTGGATTTAACTCTTTTTTACGAGAGAGAAAAAAAAGGTAGGATTTCATTCCTCTCTGCTTTCTGATAATTGTGTTGCAGTTGATTAGTAGCTTGGAAGTTATGTGTATTTTTTTCTATCGTAAGTTTGGGTAGAGACTGTTGGTTTACTGCATTGTTATTCATTTTTTGGTGCTGTTTGACGTGGTTAAGGGACACGCAGACGCCAAGTTCATAGAAAACAAAGAGTGGCTGGTCAATGCTGCCCAGGGAACAAGCTATAAACCTTTAAACAAAAGAGCAGACCTACTCTTCTACGAAAGATTGGTTTATGGGTTTCTAAACATAAGACAGCGGCAAAACCGACCATTTAAAGGGGAAAAAAAGCCAACCCAGCGACCTCCAGCCCAACAAACAAAGCAAATAAACAGAAATGTTGAAAAATCATAGAGTGTCGGATGAGAACGCAAATTGTCAACATGCAGGCGCGCGCGCGCTCGCACAACACACAAACGCACGCGCGCGCGCACACACACACACACGCGCGCGCGTACACACACGCACACACACACACACACATTTGTTATAACTTCATTAAGTTTAATGGGTTTTGTTGTCGTTTTTAACTGGTTCTTCTTGCTTTGTGGAGTTGTTTTTTTTGCCTATGTAAACTAGTTTTCCCTTGTACACATTTCAGTAGGACCTCCACGACCACCTCAACTTCCACGCAACTTTTTTCCGTCTAATATCACTGAGAGTGAACAGACGTAAAATCGAAGACAACAACAACACAAAACACACACACACCACACACACACACACTCACACACACACACACACACACACACACACACACACACACACACACACACACACACACACACACACACACACACACACACACACACACACACACACAGAGTGCGACATGGAATTACCTCTTTAACACTCTAAATCGTAAACTTTCAGCTAGCTTACCGCGCACAACTTTTTTTTTCTGTGTTTTATGATCTTCTTTTTTGTGTGTGTTTTATTTTCTGTTCGATCGTTCCTTCGTGCGTTTTATGTCTGTATTCCATTGCCTTCTGGCTGGCTTTGTTTGTTTGCTGTGTTTTTGTCTTCTGCTTTGGGAATAATAATAATAATAATAATAATAATAATAATAATACATGTAATTTGTACAGCGCTATATCTTGCAAAAACAAATCAAAGCGCTTCATCTATGAATCTAGGAATCTATTAATCTAGGAATCTATGAGAGTTAATCTCATAGAGATGCCAGTAACCAGAGACCAAACTGTATCCAGGGAAATGGGATCTGGTGCATCCCCACCAGAGATCAGCGTGGCCTCAAGCTGACAGAAAACTGGTGGTGTGGTTTTACTTGTCTGCTTTTTAAAAACATTTTTTATAGAGTTTATTTGTTTGTGTTGTTGTTGTCATTGTTGTTTTGTTTTGCACAAAGCGATGAAAATCATTTTTCGTTTTGGCATAATCTTATGGCCTTATCGTCAGTAAAGTTTGTTTGTATGTTTGTTTACTTGTTTTTAAATACCGTGAAACAATTCCTAATAACAGCGGGTACTGGCTGTGAGATTAAAAATAATAAAACCAAAACACATGTGTGCTTTAGTATTCGTAAGTTTTTCTTTTTCTTCTTAGACTTTGAGCATCCCTACAACAAAAACATTATATTGTTGTGTACTTACCCTGTCAATGAGTCTTTAACGTTCACAATTCGTGTCTTCCCTCTCCACCCAGACGACCATCGTGTTGATAGTCAGGTCACGATTTCTGTGGGTATAGCTAACGGACAAGAAATATACCCTCAACCACAGTCCCCCTTTGTGAGACATCCATCACAATTTGTGTGTGTGTTACATTCTTCTAGCCAGGCTCTTTTATAAGATGACTTGCAGTGCTGTCAACGTGAAACATTTACACCCTTTCTGACAAAAACATGTAAAAGAAATATATGTTTAAACCTGCCATTGTGATCCGAAGTTTATATCAACAGCTTAACACGGCTGTTGACAGAATGTAATGCTGTTCACTCTCCAGTCCAACATAATCAGCGATCGGTCAGAAACACACACACCCACCATTCTCTGTTCTGTAGAGTTTAACAATAAAAGAACACAATTCGCGCACACATGCCTAAACCAAAAAACACCACATACAACAGACAACTCCTTTCCAGTTGCAACACTCGATGATTCTTGCTTTTCCTCAAAGACTTGATGGGTTCCTCCTCTTCAACACAACCTACTCATTTTTCAAGATAATTTTTTTTTAGCGATGTCGTCTCCACCAAGTCATGGCTAACCCAATCTGTCAGAGCTCCTGCAGACCATTTTTTCGAAAGGAAAAAACCCAAGACTTGACATTTCAGAAACTGCAAGTGGTAGAAGCTTCTGGAACATGATTGTTTGATTTCTTCTCCCAATACCACAGAAGGAAAGATTTGAAGAAGTCTTTGTGGTTTTGGAGGGACGTTTCAGGTTGAAACTTAGAACAAGCTTTTAATATTTCATGGTTTGTACACACTCATCTTACACTGTTAACATTTTACAGTTTGTACAAACACATCTTACACTTCTAACAGTTTATGGTTTTGTAGATACATAAACCTTACACATCAACTCCATACTATCAACGCATCACAGTATATTCTCACGTGCAACGCAACAGGTTACGTTCAGGTTGTTCTCTCGTCTTGTCAGAGTGTGTGAATGTGTGTGTGTGTGTGTGTGTGTGTGTGTGAGTTAGAGTTGTAGGGGCGTTGTAGGTAAGATACACACTGTCGGGAAGCCGAAGAAGGCCACAGGAATAGCAGCATCTGCCAGGATCAATCCTCTGCACACCAGGGCTGGAGCAATGTCATCGTCGACAGGTCGATTGCTGTCAGAGCACTGCGGGCCAGCGTTTCTTTCTCTCTGTATGGCACGTCGTGTCATGACAAGGGACCGATCGTGACAACAACGCCGCGGAAAGAAGGAAAACAAAAATCAAACACACCTAATAACTTCTTCGTCATCATCTGTATCAACACAGTGTTGCGTATGTTTGTGATGAGGGGTGGGGTGGGGGCTCGTGGGGGGGGGGGGGGGGTGGTGGAGGATTAATAAGGACGGACATATTGATGATGCTGGAAGGTTGTTTGGTTGTTGTTGTTGTTTTTGGGGGGTATGAAATCGCCAGGGAAGTGTTTGTTGTTGACACGAAGCAAAGAAACACAAAAAAACGCACAGAGAGACAGAAAAGATACACACACATACACGAAAAGACGTCCAGAGAGAGAGAGAGAGAGAGAGAGAGAGAGAGAGAGAGAGAGAGAGAGAGAGAGAGAGAGAGAGAGAGAGAGAGAGAGAGAGAGAGAGAGAGAGAGAGAGAGAGAGAGAGAGAGAGAGAGAGAGACGTGCGGTTTTAAAAAACAAAGTTTTAATCATATATATATATATATATATATATATATATATATATATATATAATTATATATCATTATCTTGAATGTCTATATACATGTATCTGTATGATCAAAAGCTAAAGGTCCATGTAAGCAATCCTTTTTTTTTTAAAGATAAGTATCCTCACCCACGAAAATAATGTTTGTTTTGAAAACACTTATACATCACCCTTTCAAACTGATACGTTTTTTTTTTCTATCGATGTAATTTAATCGGTCTGATCGGCTTACACATATGATAACTGTTTTATGATATATATATAGATATATAGATATAGATAGATAGGTAGATAGGTAGATAGGTAGATAGATAGATAGATAGATAGATAGATAGATAGATAGATAGATAGATAGATAGATAGATAGATAGATAGATAGATAGATAGATAGATAGATAGATAGATAACAAAAAGTGTAATAGTTATGCTTCTCAATTAATTTCAGTCTTATTTCATCAACTAGTTCAGAAAACATATCAGTTGAAACGCAGGAAGATGAGAAGCAGAAGGAAGGTTAAATACAAGATTGAAATCACAGACAGGTGTGGGTGCGGTAAATAAGTGAAAGAGAGGTTGAATGGACAGAGACAAATTCGGAGAAGTCAAAAGAGATGACTATAAAATAAGTAAAAGAGATTAGATAGATAGATAGATAGATAGAGAGAGAGAGAGAGAGAGAGAGAGAGAGAGAGACAGACAGACAGACAGACAGACAGACAGGGTGGGTAAGACAGACAGACAGACAGACAGACAGACAGAACGAGAGACAGAGACAAAGACAGACAGATAGACGGAAACAGAGAGAGACCGAGACAGAGACAGAAACAGAGACATTGACAGAGAGACAGACAGATAGATAGACAGACAGACAAACAGCCAGCCAGCCAGCCAGACAGACAGACAAAGAGACACAGAGACACAGAGAGACAGACAGCCAGCCAGCCAGCCAGACAGACAGACAGGCAGACAGACAGAAAGACAGACTGACTGACACAGACAGATATCAGACAGAGACAAAAACAGACATGGGCAAACAAACACAGCCAGAGGTGGATGGGATGTACTTTTGTCTCTTTCATTAACAAAAATATATATATATATTAAATACAAATAATAATAAAAAATCGAAAGTATCTTCAGGAACTAATTTGACACAACAAAAGAAACTGAGAAATGAGGACGCCACAATGAAGAAGACGATGCTAGACACGCCCATACACATTCGTGGACAGAAAGGCCGGGAAAATTCAAAGGCAAAAAGAAAGAAAGAAAGAAAGAAAAAGAAAAAGGAAAAAAAAGAAAAGAAAGAAAAGAAAAGAAAAAGAAGGAAGGAAGAAAGGAAAGAAAGAAAGAAGAAAGGAAAAGGAAAGAAAAGAAAGAAGAAAAGAAGAAAGGAAAGAAGAAGGAAGAAGAAGAAGGAAGAAAAGAAGGAAAGGAAAGAAAGAAAGAAGAAGAGAAGGAAGAAAGAAAGAAAGAAAGAAAGAGGAAGAAGAAAGGAAGAAAGAAAGAAAGAAAGAAAGAGAAAAGAAGAGAAAGGAAGAAGGGAAGATGAAAAAGAAAGAAAAAGAAGAAGAAAGAAAGAAAAGGAAGGAGGAAGAAGGAAAGAAGGAAAGAAAGAAAGAAGAAGAAGGAAGGAAGGAGGAGAAGAAGGAAGGAAAGGAAGAAGAAGGAGAAGGAAGAAGAAGGAAAGAAAGGAAGAAAAAAAGAAAGAAAAGGAAGAAGGAAGAAGGAAGAAAGAGAAAGAAAGAAGAAAGAAGGACTTAGAAGGAGAGGAAGAAGAAAGAAACAAAGAAATGAAAGAAAGAAAAAAGAAGGAAGAAAGTCAAATAAAACGAAGAAACTACAAGCACTTGAAAAAAGTAAGTTAGATATGAAAGAAAAAATGTGAAAGTTAAGACAGAAGGAAGAACGAAAGAAGTATAAAGCACTCAAGCAAACATCTGACAAACACTTGAATAAGTCTAGTTTAGATTATTTTGAAAGCAAGAAGAAAGAAGTAAGGAACGAAGAGGAATACCGCACGTAAAAAGACATCAGCCAACCTTTCATAGCAATTAGCACATTCTGACAATTATGAAAGTGAAGAAAGAAAGAAACAAGTAAGTAGCGAACAAACAATGACCGCACGTAACAAAAAAACGATGCAGCAAGAACTGTGTAGCAGAATTACCATTCTCCTTTGGAATGAAAAAAGAAAGACAACCCCCCCCCCCCCCCAAAAAAAAAAAAAAAAGAAAAAAAAAGAAAAGGAATGCAAATGTCAATGTGCCAGGCGGCATTTCTTCAAAGGCTACACTGTACAGCCAGTCATGCTCAGTACGTACGTAGATCAAAAAGGGCACATGCGTGCGAAACACGGACAAATCAATAGTCGGCCCATGCCTGTTTAAAATATGCCGCAGCAACTTTCTGTTATTGTTCTGTTTCTGCTGCTGGTGGTCTTGTTGTTTCTGCTGCTGCTGCTACTACTACTGCTACTACTGGTGATGTTATTATTGCTGGTTCTGTTGCTGTTGCTGCTGCTGCTGCGTCATCAGTTATGACCTTGCGGCAAGGAATATGGCCGAGATTTGAATGGCTGTATGAGGGAGAGGTTAACTTTTAATGAAGTGGGACTGAGGGGGAATGTTATGACCTGACGTGACTTGCCTGGGTTTTACTTTGTTTGACTCGACTTGAGTAGCAGAGACATGCACTCAGACAGATGTACAGGGACATTCCTGGGAGCGTAGCCTATTTGTCTGCGTGTATGGCTGCTTCTATTCAGTTAGATTCATCATTGGCTGAATGTCCCATTAGTTTACACGCAAAGTAACTTCAGACTCTGAAATTGTTCACTCGTTCAAAGCTTTACAGACTTAATCATAGATGAATCAGTAGGGATGCATACAAGTTGGCCTGATCATACAGAATGAACAATAGATTTGCATAGTTTGTCAAAACGTATTTTGATATGGGAACAACGTATCCAAGTGCTGTGCGCAAACAAAGTTTTGATTGAACGTTTCTCATATAACTTGCTATTGTTTTACAGCGTGACAGGGGACATTTCTCAACAAAATTAGATTCTGGCTTTTGGAGTCAGAAATATTGTTGATGAATATGTTGTTCTATAACTTAATATTCAGTGGACATTAAATTACACAATGAAGTACATATTTGGTTTCTAGGTAGCATAGCCACATCTATTACACTATCGTTCTTATCTTGGAAGGCAAAATAGGGGTCTACTTTAGCTGTAAAGTTATGCTTTGAGCATTTAAAGCCACAACGTCCGATCCCGGGAATCAGGTCCGGGAGGCTAGTAGACTAAAGCGTGGCTTATCTTAGTGACAGAAAGAGAGGTTTCGCCCGACCCTGCTTCAAACGCCGACAGCTATATTTTTTTATCATGTAAAAGATTATGAGAAAGTAAAAGTAATGTTTGCGATATTACATTGTTATACTTTCTTAATACTTTTTCATAATTATATCTTTAAGCATCTTTGTTGTTGTTTAGTATGTGGTGGGTGTTTTATGTTCCAATGAGATAGTAGATATTTTCCTAAAAATAAAAAAAAGGAGTAAACTGTGAGAAGGTTAAAATTGCCAGGTGTGAAATTAACATAATTATGCGTACAGCGGATGTGGCTCTACAATTTTCTGAGGCACAGATTTGCCCCTGTAGCTGAGTCGAAAGGCATTAGCATAAATATTTTTTAAGCCCTTGCATTCTTGTCTTGAAAAGCTGCACGGTCGTAGTTCTACACAAGCATCACGTCATTATTACCACTGAATCACCTGATCATAATGACGCTTATATGATCAATGATGCTGCCCTTAAGAAAAAGTAAACTCGTCATTGCAGCAGGTTTATCAACGCCAAGCAAAAACTCAGTCATCAGTAGTGAAAACCCGCAGCAGTGTGTGAGATCCTCTTAAAACTTTTTTTTTTTAATCTCTCCAATAAGAATTATCTACGAAACAAATAAGTTGGGGGGTTTTTCATGCTGACCGAAGATGTGACATGCACTTTATCCCCTCAAATACAAAAAAACAAAAATGTCGTGGCCTTTATCTGAATGAAAAGCTAAATCGTGTCCTTTCAGGGTTGTTGTTTTTTTTAGCATCTATGTAACAATCCAGTATTGTGTTTATTGCTTTTTTGTTGTTGTTGCTTTTTTAGCAATGGGCTCCGCCCTTCGTGTGAATAAACTTGTGACCTGCCACTTGCTCGGTTTTCGCTGGATTTATGTACTGCTTCCAACAACGGCAGATTTTTCTGTATAAAATTCGGGGCAGCTCTTCCTGGGGAGAGCACGTCGCCACAAGATCAGCGCCACGTTTACAAACTAATCCTGTCTCCAGCTGCATGGTAACAACAAGATTTTAAGGTTACATCGTGCTGAACAAACATCACTAGTATGGATTTAAATGATTTACACTCGGCAAAGATTTCATTAGAGATTATACAGAAAATATCAGTATGCTATTCAGCATTTTGATGGTTATGATGATGATAAAGAAAGGGAGGCATCATAAAAATAGAAGGGGAATGAAGAACGGGAGGACGGGAATATAATTATAGTTCCCATAAATGATTCATAGCTTTCATGTTAACGATGGTGTTGTAATCGTCATTTAGGGAATGCCGTTCAAGCTGTTAGCCTAATAATTCATGACGTATTGTGGTACAGCCTTGTTTTCTTCATACGAGTTCAAGGTATTTCTGTGATAATACCGAATTTCAGTCAGTAGCTACACATGCCTCGGAAAGTAATAATATGTGGCCAACACTACAGACAGACAAAAAACAAGTTTGCTGGTTTATTTATTTAATTTATTTTATTTTATTATATTCTTTTATTTCGAGAGTTATGGAATAAGCACTCGTGTGCTTTGTTTTCATCCAGTCTTCGTGTGTATGCAGTTTTGTAAATGTTGTCATCCGTTGGTTTTAGCTGGGGGGGGGGGGAGGGGAGGTGCCGCGCGTGTGTGTAATGACTTGATTTCTTTGTGAATGTCTTGAAAAGTTAGTAAAAACCGCCAACTACTAGATCCATCAGACAGAGTGTGTCTGGGAGGCTGGACATAGTTTCTTGCTCTGTGAAGAAACACAAAAATGGATTGGTTGTTGATAACGTGTGTGCAAAATAGTTTGCCTGTGTCTACACACGGGGCCTGGGTTCTTCTCTTCATCCAAAGCTTTTCCAGAAGAATGCTATGGAGTAAGAACTAAATGTTAACTCCAGAGCAAGAAAAACAAAACCAAAAACAACAGCAACAACAACAAATTCGAGTAGACTCTTTGATGGTGACTTAAACCCACATACTCATCAGATCACAGCCAGGTCACGAATTCAGCGTTCTAACCACTAAGCTACTCTGTCCT
>CM054147.1:19738280-19760780 GCA_028751875.1 Rapana venosa
AGTGTAGTGTAGTGTAGTGTAGCGTCGTGTAGTGTAGTTAGTGTAGTGAAGTGCAGTGCGGTGCAATGCAGTGCAGTGTAGCGTAGTGTAGTGTAGTATAGTGTATTGTAGTGTAGTGTAGTGCAGTGTAGTGAAGTGCAGTGCAGTGCAGTGTAGCGTAGTGTAGTGTAGCGTACGGTATAGTGACTATGTGTCATGAAAAGCAGGTGTGTGTAGTGCCAACTATCCAGAAGCTTGGTTGAGACACAAACACGGTCTGTGAAGATGGCGTCTGCCCTCCAGTCATGAAAACCTTTCACTAGGAAATGAAGTTAACACCCTGTTGTGTGGCTTTGTTCTTTGAATGACCCAGTATCTGTCTCGCCCTTCCCCTACTGTTAAAACCCGTTCCGCTTGTCGGAGGAGTAGGCCATTGTGTGCCGGTTAAAAAAGAGATATGTGATAATTTCAATCTGGACTATTCTAAAACAAAACTGTATTCTATATGGCGGATTTGTCCTTCGGATGAGACTATAAACCGAGGCCCCGTGTGCGAACGCATGCAGAACATCTTGCGCACACGTTAAATCCTGTTCCGCTTTTCGAAGGAGTAGGCCATTGTGTGCCGGTGGGAACAGATGACAAAATTTACAAAACCGCATACACACGGGGACTGGATGTAAAAAAAAAAGCACCTGAGTAAAAAAAAATCATGTCATCTGAGCGCTTTGATTTGTTGCTTCACAAGATTCAGCGCTATATAAATTCCATATATTATTATTATTATTATTATTATTATTATTATTATTATTATTATTATTATTATTATTATTATAATATTATTATTATTATTATTATTAGTGGCGTGTGTGTGTAATCACTTCAGTCTGGAATCCTCTAAGGCAGATCTTTACAACATGCAATTGAATGTTCATTTTGGCATCGCCTCCAAAGCTTACTTGAAGCAACGAATGTTTGTATCTAGTCATAGAAGACTTGGTATTACTCAGTCTCAGCAACGACCAGTGGATGAGCAGTGGGGGTTGTTGTTTGCCTTCCTCAGCAAAAACGTGCACAACAGTAGTTCCTTAGTTTACATCGTGTATATGCACACACAGGATATCAAAATATGCAAAAGTTTGCCTTTAGCTTAGTTGTCCCACTTATATCAATATCGAGAAACCGTATACTATGGCGACAGTATGAGGACAAAAATGTGTATATGATAAAGATAGGATAACATGCTGTAGACCATATTTCTCTTCCAATGCAGATAGGAAATATGCTTAGTTATAAAGAAAGATCATATAATAGGCAACAAGAGAAGAAACGTGCATATAAAGACAGAGAGTCTATATCAAACCGACCAATCAGATACCATACCCCAGACTCAGGTTCTCTTCCAATGAATCTCGTGGCTAGCTAACACTGCACAGACCTGGCTGAGATGGTCGACTGTCAATACACTCGGCTGTGGCCGGCCTAAGAGAGACCTTACATCTATCTCTCCCTCCCCCATAGTGCGTTCCTTTCTGTCTGGAATCTTCCCAGACAGGTCCCTATTACAGGCAAGAGGTTTGAGACAAGGGGTCTTTTGCAGCAGCAGAGAAAGAATATGTATCAACCTTCTAATCATGAAAGTCCTGACCTCTAGTTACTGGTTTTAGAAATGCATGATCAAATAGGAGTAGGATTTGTTAGCTAACTTCTAGATTAAGACATGTGCAGATCAGCCAAAGACTGGGACAATATCTTGTCTACATGGAAGATTGAATAGAGTTATGCAGAATTTTGCTTTGACTCAGGTTTTGTACTTAACCTAGACTCAAGTACTGTAAATTTGCCAACCAACACCAGAAGAAAACCATGTATAAATAAAAGCCAGAGCTGTCTAAAGGCTATATTTCTGTTTGAATCCAGTCCTTAATATCTGATACCAAACAGACATGATTCATATGACAGGTAATCAATAATTCATATCTAGCTAAGAAGGAGCCATTTTCTATTTCTTCCACTTTACAACAGTGTCAGCGTTTCAAATCACTAACGTTCCAAGACAAGTTTTTATCGTCAAATGCTGATGATTCGAGGCCCTGAAAGGTGATGTTATTTATGTGAGATTTTGCTGAAGCAAAAAAAAATACTTAACAGGTACTCAGTACTCTAAGAGTGCATTTAGTTTTTCAGTTGAGTAAGAATTTCTCTAAGGTAAAGGAGGTAAAGGAGTCCCATAACCTATAAGGTCGTAGGGGAGCGAGGCGTCAGAGACCTCACTTCTCTAGGGCCAGCATACTGAGGGCGGCGCCCATCTCCTCTCCCTCGCTGCTTTACCTTCCCTGACCCTATAGAGGGCAGGTACCCATTTACAGCTGGGTGAACTGGGGGAACTGTACTGAAGCCAAGGCGCGCAAACGGTCACCCATCCAACTGGTAACCACGCTGACGCTGCTTAACTTGGCTGGGGGAAAGCGAGTGCTCCGACCACTGAGCTATCCCGTCCCCTAGAATTTCTCTATTAGGTTTAAAAAGCGGAGTACGTAATGATTATGGAGTGTCCAGCACATTATGGCGCTTCTTAGGAAACTTAACATTTGACTGTCTTGAATGACCTCTCTCTTTGTCCCTTAAGAAGTCCTAAGTCTCCTGCGCTGAACATGTTTTAGGCAACGTGTCATATGTTTGTGTGACCTGGAGGAGCCCATTTCTCTGTGATTGCGGGGTACATACTGGGTATGGTCGTGAAACGCGCGTGCTTTTTTTTTCTTTTACATCCAGTCCCCGTTTGTGTATGGTTTGTAAATGTTGTTATCCGTTCCCACCGACACGCAATGGCCTACCCTTGCTAAAAACGGAACAGGTTTTAACGTGTGCGTAAGATATTCTGCATGCGGTCGCACAGTGGACCTTGGTTTATGATCTGATCTGAAGGTATGAAGAGACCTCTGTCGACGTCACAAACTAAAGAAGAAAACTAAGGAAGAAAAATATAAAAAGACCCCGTTGATCATAAGGTAATTATCTAAAGGCCTCTAGTTACATCACGAAGAAAGTAACAACGTTAAGCATACGTTACCCCCCAAAACCTCTGGTGATATCACAAAAAAAGAAACCTGTGAACATTGGTTGAGAATACGTTACCCCCCAAAAGCTTCTGACGACATCAGGAAGACGGGAGCACTGTAAAAGGTTGAGGATACGTTACCCCTCAAACCTCTGGCGACATCACAAAGACAGGAAACCTGTGAGCGTTGGTTGATCATTCGTTACCCCCCAAACCTCCGAGTACATGACAGTTTAAGGAAGCAAAATGTCATCATTGATCATAGGATATCCAAAAGCTTCTGGCGACATAACAAAGAAAGGAACACTGAGGATGTTAAACATACGTTACCCCCAAAAGCCCTGGTGAAATCAAAAGCCACGAAAAAACACTGTGAACGTTGGTTGAGCATACGTTACCCCCCAAAAAGCCTCTAGTCACATCACAAACTAAGAAAGAAACACTGTGAACGTTGGTTGGTTGAGCATACGCTAGGTCACCACCAAAAACTAGCCTCTGGCGACAAGACCTCACCCAGGAAGAAAACTGTGTCTGGACAATGGCCAGATGCCATGCTGCAGATTGCTCGTGTCCAAAGCCCCTCACTCTCTCCCTCCTCCCTGCCTGCCCGACAGCTGACAGTGGCCAGGCCTGTGCGCTGTTTATGGCACACCGTCAACACAGTCAGCTTTTCAGCCCTCTGGGAGGGTAGAGGGAAAGCTGTCCACTTTTTTGTTTGTTGCTCTCCTTCCTCTGTGTATGTGTGTGTGTGTGTGTGTGTGGTGTGTATGTGTGTTTGTGTTTTGTGTGTGTGTGTGGGGTGGGTGGGGGGGGGGTGGGTGGCTTGGTGGTTTGTGTGGTGTGTGTGTGTGTGGTGTGTGTAGTGAGGGAGAGAGAGAGGAGAGAGAGAGGAGTGTGTGTGTGTGTGTGTGTGTGTGTGTGTGTGTGTGTGTGTGTGTGGTGTGGTTGGGGGGTTGGTGGGTGCGTGTGTGTGTGTGTAGGGGGGGGAGGCTGTGTTTTGTGTGTGTTTGTAAAAGAGGGAGAGAGAGCGAGTGTGTGTTGCGTGTGCGCGCGCGGCGCGCGTGTGTGTGTGTATGTGTGTGTGTGTGTGTGTGTGGGTGGGCAGGTCGGTGGTGCGTGTGTGTGTGTGTTTGACTAGGGGGGGGGGGGGGAAGGTGTGTGTTTTATTTTTTATTCTTTTATATCGAGGATAATGGAATAAGCACTTATGTGCTTTTTTACATCCAGTCCCCGTGTGTAGTGTGTGTGTTGTGTGTGTGTGTGTGTGTGTGGTGCGTGCGTGTGTGTGTGTGTGTGTGTGTGTGTGTGTGTGTGACGGTATGTGTGTGTGACGGATACGTTGTGTGTGTGTGTGTGTGTGTGTGTGTGTGTGTGTGTGTGTGTGTGTGTGTGTGTGCGTGCGTGCTGCCTGTCTGCCTGCCTGCCTGCTGCCTGCCTGTCTGTATATGTGTTTTGGCTTGTTTATTTGTTTCTCTGATTGCTTACGTTTTTATTTGCATGCATGCATTATTATTACGCGTGCGGCTTGTTCCGTTTCTGTTTCTTTTTCATTTTCTTTCCTCGTTTGTTCCTTCATCCTTTCCTTCCTTCCTCGATACCAGAAACGCCAACAACCTCCCCTCCCCCCAACCCCACCCCCCGACCCCGCCCCCTGCTTTCTTCAGAAACAAAGAGGCTGACTATCGAACATTGGCGATATTCAATACACGGCAAGCACACGATACCCAATGAACTCTCCTTTCGCTTGATCAGCCAGAGGAGAATTAAGAGGGCCTCCCTCCCTCCCTCCCTCCCTCCCTGCAAGTTGTCCAGGCATTGCACCGCTGTCCAGTTCGATTCCAGTTCGATTCCGTTCTGTTGATGATATGGGTCCGTTCTTTGCGAGCGCAATGCAATAAACGGTCAGTCTTCAGAAGATGGCGGGGATATGATTTGTCACCTTGACGTTACCGGCATGACGTTTCTAGCTAGATTGGCGTCACTGATCACAGCTGGTGTATGGGTTATTTTCTATCATAAACTTCTAAGAGTGCTACGGGTGTTTGTTTCTGGGTTTTTTTAATATTTGTTTATTGTGAATGTAAGCAAATAATTGCCTGCTGGTTTTCTGGGCTTCTTTTTTTAGGCTTTATACTGGAAGTAATTAAAAGTGCAAGGAATCTACAATCAAAGCGATTTTGTAAAAAAAAAAAATTGCAGACGAGGAAAAGATGTAAGATTTCTAACATAATCCTTGAAATGTGGACTGGATGACAGGAATATACCCAGCATGCATCCTGCCGTTTGAAGATTGACGGGCTATGCCAAGTTCAGCTCGTCCTTAAAACACTACCTGAACATTTCAGTGCAGCGCCCAGACGACTCCTTCACTCACGGGCTGAGTAAAAGTTTAAAAAAACAAGGGTAAAGGTGTCCCATAACCTATGGGGTCGTAGAGGAGGCGAGGCATCAAAGGCCTCAGCTTTTCAAGGGGCCAGCATATTGAGGGCGGCGACCATCTCCTCTCCCTCGCTGCTTTACCTTCCCTGACCCTAAAGAGGCAAGGTACCCATTTGCAGCTGGGTGAACTGTGGGGTTATACTGAAGCCATGGCGCGCAAACGGTCACCCATCCTCTTGGTAAACACGCTCGATGCTGCTTAACTTTAGCTTGGCGGGAAGCGAGTGCTCTGATCAATGAGCTACCCTGTCCCAGGATTTGAGGGAGACGTCAATTCTTCGTGATCCTCAGCTTTTGCAGCAGCTGTAGGTACGAATTGCTGTGTCACATTTTGTGATGGAAACATTCTAGATGGTCTTTACAAGTTAAACGAAACCCTCTGTGTCCAAAATTAAAACTTTTTGTTAATCAATGTTCTTGAAAGTTTCGACATTAAACAGTAAACATTACTGTGAAAATATTGGTGTGATACAAACTCGTTGGCAGTGGCCGAAGCAGTGGTGTCATGTGTTGATGCTAGTTCTGTCACTGGTATTCTGCTATCTTAAAACGGTTCATAATGCTGTTGAACCCGAACATTTTGGACACATTTCTGAATAAAGACTTATCGCTTTTAGACTTACTCGTCTTAAACGAGTTAATGTGCATTTATCTCATATACATCTCACTGAGTTCTGTCAGATAGTTTCTAACACAAAAATGAGAGGTAGAATTTGTAGAAGCCTGTCTTTTTTCTTCACGATGGAAAGCATTTTTCGATTCAACTCTATCTGTCTGTCTGTCTGTCTGTCTCTCTCTCTCTCTCATTCTCTCTCTCTCTCTCTCTCACTCTCTCTCTCTCTTTCTCTCTCTCTCTCTATCTCTCTCTCCCTCCCTCCCTCCCTCAAATTAAAAAGAGCAACCAACCAACAAACAAACAAGCAGCCAACCAACCAACCAAACAAAAAACAAAACAGAACAAAGCCAAACCCAGAGAGAAAAGGTCGGGTTGCACACTGTAGCTTTCAATCCTGGCCTGTTGTGCCTCAGTGGGCATCATGAATTTTTTCTTGGATTGCATTGACCTCTACCCGGCTCCGCAGCTTCATGCATATTCATAAAGTTCAACAAAGAAACGTGTGTATACCTTTTGTCTTTAAACAAACGTACACACACACACACACACACACACACACACACACACACACACACACACACACACACACACACACACACACACACACAAACCAACCGCCTGGGGAAATGCACTTTATTTATCGTAGTTTTTATTATTCCTCTGGCATCCACGAGTCACAACTTTCTCGTTCACGATGATCTATGGCAAAACTGGGGATAAACTTTCCTTGTGTCTATGGATTGCTTGTCTAGAGGTAACAGAGGCCTCTGAATATAAAGCACACAAAAAACACACAAAAGGTAGGGTTATTCCCTGCTTGTGTCCAAACTTTTTTTCTTATCCAATAAACATTGAATAATGGTCTGGGGTGCTAGTCTTTTTCGAAAGAGACGATAAACACAGGTACTGTTTTTGCAACATATTTTCAGCACATGTAAAATTAGCCACAGGCAGCAAAAGAGTTGTTCCAAGCAAAATTAAGTAAAAGGGCTAAGTCAATAATTAAATAAAAACCACTTTGATAGACACAGACACACACAGACACACACATACACTCACACACACATGCACAAACACTCACACACATATACGCACACACGCACACACACATACATACACACACATAAACTTACACAACACACATACTCACGCACACACACATACAACACAACACAACACAACACAACACACACACACACACACATATACAAACTACCACCCCTCCCCCCCCCCCACCACACACACACACATACACAGCTCCCCCCTCCCTCCCTCCCCAAACAAACAAACACACACACTACTACCCCCTCCCATCTCCCCCCAACCCCACTATAATCAACTTACCCGGAAAAAGCACACTTTCTATAAAAAACAAAACCCACACACACAACTAAACTAAATACCTTTGCCTCAAAAACCCCGTAAGAAGTTAAATCATAAAGTGGAGGTCTCGACCTTAAAATTCAGGAAAGAGCAGATGACATGAATTTTTGGTTAAGCTGGTAATGGCTCGCAAAAGCGAGGCGTGATTCCCAGAGAATCAGAGGCTAAGATGCTGCCATCATTCAATCGTTAGCGTTTGGTGTTTTCCTCAGAGCAGTGCTGATGCAGGCAGTTCGGCCTATATGGGAGACGGGATAGCCTAGTGGTTAGAACATTGCGCTGGCAATCTGACGACCCGGTATCAATTCCCGTTCAAGGGGGATATTTTCCACTGGAGTTAACATCAGTGCAGACTCCACTCTCCCCAAAAAGTCCTTCGGATGAGACTATAAACCGAGACCCCGTGTGCGAACGCACGCAGAACATCTTGCGCGTACACGTTAAAATCCTGTTCCACTTTTCGTAAGAGTAGGCTATTGTGTGCCGGTGGGAACAGATGACAATTTACAAAACCGCATACACACGGGGGACTGGATATTAAAAAAAGCAATAAGTGCTTAATCCATTACCCTCGATATAAAATAAATAAAAATAAATGTTTCATTCCTTTTTTTCTTTCTTTTTTTTGGGGGGTGTGTCATCGTTCCTCTGCTAGAGTTCTCTGAGAGTTCCAACAACTGTGAGATTTTTTTTTTCGTATGCGACTAGTTCCTTACATGGTTTACTTGTTGGCCGACGAACGTCTTAACCATCCTGCCACCTCCCTCCGCCTTCTTGTTTGGCTTATTTATGGAAGCCAGGCGTAGAGCCGTGGAATACTGGTGGGGAAAGGAAGTCTGCAGTCTGAGGGCATTTAAGATGCTGTGGAAGTCTTGGGGTTGAAGAGTATTTTTCAGGTTAAGCTTGGCGTTGGCAAAAATAAGAATTATATATTAGAAGAAAAAAGTTTTCTGTTGGATAAGGGGAGTGTGCGTGTGTGTGTGTGTGTGTGAGTGCGCATGTGTTTGTGTGTGTGTGTGGTGAGTGTGTGTATGTGTGTGTATGGGGGGGTGGGGGGTGGGGTCGGGGGGGGGGGGGGGTGTCTGTAAATATGTGTATGTCTCTCTCTCTCTCTCTCTCTCTCTCTCTCTCTCTCTCTCTCTCTTCTCTTCTCTCTCTCTCTCTCTCTCTCTCTCTCTCTCTCTCTCTCGCCGTGTGTATGTGTGTGCATGTGTGCGTGTGTGTGTATGTGTGTGTGTGTGTGTGTGCATGTATAGCTGTGTCAGAGTCTTTCTTTTCATTTCCAGAAGGTGAATGAATAATGCATTTGCTTTTCTTTCTTCAAGCCATCCATCTGCGCGCGCGCGCGTGTGTGTGTGTGTGTGTGTGTGTGTGTGTGTGTGTGTGTATGCGAATATATGCATGTGCGTGAGCACATGTGTGTATTTATGCATGTGTGTGTGTCTGTGGCTGTGTGGGTGTGGGTGTTTCATTGCGTGCCTGTATGTATGCATGTGTCAGTGTCTGCCAGTGTCCATATAAATTGTTTTTTAATTTCTATTTCAATATAAAACCAGCCATAATATTTAAATAATCATTCCATGCGTTTTTAAACTGACTACAGTGCCAAAAAAATCCCTCTGTAGAATGCTACAAAAATGAATATCTTAAATATTTATAAGCAGCATTTTCAGACAAATTTGTTTCTCGTCAACATTGAATGAAAGCTTTACAAAGCCCTGAGCAGAATTTTTCACTTTTTTTTTGACTATCGTGTAGAATGGAAAACATTTTTATATAGGAAACCTCTGGGGATTCAGAGGTCTGCGAGATGATGTTGAAAGTGTAGCTAAAACAAAATCGGCACGAACAACACACACATACACATCCAAACGCGCACACACACATACACACGCAATCACGCATGCACGCGCTGTCGCTCGCGCGCACACACACAAACACACACACATACACACATATATATATATGTATACACACGCACGCACGCACGGAAACCCACTTTCTCTCTCTCTTTCTTCATTTAGGGCAGGGTAGGAAGGAATGGAGAGACTGAAGCAGCAACAGGAAAACCATAGAAATTTCAAATTGAACAACAAACAACAACTACTACTACAAAAAACCAGCTAAACAACTTCAACAAAACAAAACAGAAACAAAAGCATCACGTCCCTGGAATAAATGAGTTTTCTTAAACAAAATTATCACGCAATTTTCTCTCTGTCCTAGCCTAGTAACCTCTCTCTCTCTGTCTCTGTCTCTGTCTCTGTCTCTCTCTCCACTCCTCCCTCTTCTCTCCCTCTTCTTGTCTCTCTCTCCCAAAAAAGGCTCATTATTTTAGGTACGGAAAAAGCCATTTTGTTTTAAAATATGACATAATTGTATCAGGAATTTCCACGGTTTTTCCCGGTTTTTTTCCTCTGTCCTTGTTATGCTCCTGTATGCAAAGTCATAATTACTCCAGCGTCCTTTGGTAGACAGATTAGTCTCATACAATATATTCATAAGCTCTGCAAAAGGAAAGTCCACGGCATTGTGCCAAAGATCGTTTGGTAACTGTGGAAATTCCTGTCCTCTGATTAATAACCGTGGAAGAATGACCAAAAATGACCTTGGCAAAACTCTGGACTTTCCTGCACAGAAAAAAAGAAGAAATTGGGGAGGGGAGTCTTCTGAGCAAGAACTTAGCTCATACGAAAGCATATTACGTACAGTGTGTGCACAAGAGAAGGTAAGATATTTTTGGTGGTTTTTTTCCCCCCGTGTGGAGTTAACAATTATTCTGACTTTCCCAATCAATCATTCCAACTCCATCAGCTTGCGTATTCTTCCGAGTAGATTCTGAACCCAGATTCTGTGTGTGAACGTACGGGTGACATCTTGTGTACACGTTTTGGGTGGGTTTTTTGGGGTTTGTTTTTTTGTGGGGTTTTGTTCGGCTAGAGCTCCGAAGTTCACTAATGGTGAGATGTTCGTGTATGCGACCAGTTGAGCCCGCCATCAAGGTAGCTTATGTTGCAATTTCGGAAAGGATGTCCAAACACGACACCAATGTGCATGCATTTTTAAAAAATGTATTTTTTTGGGTCACCTGTTCGTCCCGGCAGGAGGGGCCTACTCTGCCGAAAGGCATAGCAGATATTTAACTTGTGCGCAAGATGTCATGCGCACGTTTCTACACGGAACTGTGGTGTATAGTTTTATCCGACGGATTTTAGGGGGAGTGGAGTCACTACCGACGGTAGCTCTCGGGAAAAAAACCCCTCTTGGACGGGTGTCTGGGAGGTGGCTCGATCCCGGGCCCGCCATCATACAACGAGTACAACGCACTAACCACCTGGCTGTCCCCGCGCCCAGCGATCATTAGGACTCCATTCCCCCATGCAAGCTCTTCAGGTAAGATTATGAACCGAGATTTTTTTGTATGTACACGCTCGGATAATATCTTGTACACAACGTAAAAATCCCATCCAACAGTTGCAAAAGAGTAGGCCAACTAAGACTGGTGGTATAAATGACAAGTGTGATATACATTGTACAGCCTGTCCCCCCCCCCCCCCCCTATGACGCGTATAAATGACAAGTGTAATACACAGCATACAGTCTGCTCCCCTGTGAAGTTTGTGGCTGCCAGGTTCACCGTACCCAGAAAACATCACCGAAGTCGGAATGCGGCTACCTTAATGGTGGGCAAAAAAAAAGTGATCGCATACGCAAATATCTCACCACTGGTGAACCCTGGAGTTGTAACTGAGGGACGGAAAATAACAAAATCAATTCTTCATTATCTGTCCTCTACACAACACACACACACACACACACACACACACACACACACACACACACACACACACACACGCGCGCGCGCGCGCGCGCGCGCGCGCCAACTGCGCTGGTCAAGCCTCCAGTTCCTGTGGTGTGACCCCCAGCAGTTTTCCACTTTTTTTTTTCTTTCTCCAAGAAAGATGATGCCAATCTTCCGTTTTCTTCAGTAAGAACAAGAACTGGACATGCATCTATATTCATAGGGGGGCCAAACGGAAACCCCGTCCATCTTACGGCAGCAGAACTCTTCGGTAACAGCACGGAATGTCCCATCGATTGCCTTCTGTCTGTCGGCCCTTTTTGTCATGGCTGTCAAATTGTGCGTTGCGCCTCTGTTTAATGGGTGTTCTGGCTGCGAAGTTCCTGACTAAAGTTTACCCTCATGTAATGTCTTAAAAACAGCGAATTGGTTTTTCTTCGTCGTCATCGTCGATCCCTCAGACAGCAACTATTGTTGTCTGTCATAATTATAAGTGAAAATGCGTTAGGGGTGCTGTTAAATGCGTTAGGGGTGCTGTTAAATGCGTTAGGGGTGCTGTTAAATGCGTTAGGGTTGTTGTTAAATGCGTTAGGGTTGCTGTTAAATGCGTTATGGTGCTGTTAAATGCGTTAGGTTGTTGTTAAATGCGTTAGGGTGCTGTTAAATGCGTTAGAGTAAATGCGTTAGGGTGCTGTTAAATGCGTTAGGGTGCTGTTGAATGCGGTAGGGTAAATGCGTTAGGGTGCTGGTAAATGCGTTAGGGTGCTGTTAAATGCGTTAGGGTAAATGCGTTAGGGTGCTGGTAAATGCGTTAGGGTGCTGGTAAATGCGCTAGGGTGCTTCTAAATGCGTTAGGGTGCTGTTAAATGAGTTAGAGTGCTGATAAATGTGTTAGGGTGCTGTTAAATGCGTTAGGGTGCTGTTAAATGCGTTAGGGTGCTGTTAAATGCGTTAGGGTGCTGTTAAGCGCCTGACAAGTCAGATCAAGCGACTTCTGCGTGGGACAGGGAATGATTTGTGTGATCTTTCGACACACAAGAAACCTTGTAAAATATATGTTTATTTTAGATATATATTATATAAATATATATGTTATACTTTTGGTTATGTTGTCTATGTGAGAGTTGCGCAATGATGTGCATCAGATTTGGTTTTGTGGTTCATGACTCTTTCATTTCCGTATTTCTCTCTGTTAAGCAATCGTCATGTTTTGGAAAGAGTTGTTGGCGAAAACTTATCATGGCAGGAAGACAAGTATATAAAAATAAGGAAAACAAGGACATAATGACAGGAAAGAAATAGGAACCGATGTCAAAATATACAAAACTGCATACACATGGAGACAGGATGTAAAAAGACCACAAGAGTGTCCCATTCTCTTCGAAATCAGAAAGAAAGAAAGAAAAGAAAAGAAAGAAAGAAGAAAGAAAAGAAAAGAAAAGAAAGAAAGAAAGAAAGAAAGGAAAAAAAAAAGAAAAGAAAGAAAGAAAAGAAAAGAAAAGAAAGAAATAAAGAAAGAAAGAAACAAACAAACAAAGGAAAAGACGAGAGGGAGAACAAGTAGGAAATGGAGAAATACTTTCCAAAAAGTTTGGTTGACTTGTAGATTCCATGAACGACTCACCTATAAGCTACAATTGCATAACGGAACACCAAATCCCCTTCATTGCGACTTTTTCTTATCAGCCACAGAATAGAAAACAGAGAAACTGGATATAGCACCTCTTCAAAAACAGACAATGCATTCCTAACTTCAGTTGTCACTGTGTTTACTCCGTAACTAATAAAGATCATGAAAATAATACAGAGAAACTGGATATATCATCTCTTCATAAAACTGACAGTTTCTCCCTTACATTAGTTTTCTCTATGTTATCTCCACAATTAAAAAAACAAAATCATGAAAATAATACAGAGAAACTGGATATATAACCTCTTCATAAAACAGACAGTTTCTCCTTAACTTCACTTTTTCCTATGTTACCTCCATAATTAAAAAGAATAATACATAAAGACTGGGTATACTACTTTCCACTAACAGACAATTCATTTCTAGCTTCAATGACGTAGTTTGCGTTTCTTCACTGAAGTCAGGAGATGAAACCAACCAACAGATCACCACGCCCGAACCAGCCTCTTGCTCTGCATGGTCCAGATTCACCGAATTCCCACTCTCACACTACCGTAAGGTCACGAAAACGACACTCTAACCACTAGGCTATTCCGACACCCTCCCTCTACCCTACCCCATACACACCCATCAAATAGGATAAGCATCTTTTGCTGAAGTGAAAACCTGTGTCCTCAGCAAAATTGTCTGAAAGTCGTGTCACATTCCCACCCATGATTCTGATTAGATCTTGGCTTCTGAAATGTTTCATGGAAAGGAGATTTGAACATTTCCACTCTTTTTTTTTAACATTTTAGCGCATATATCAGGGATCATTGCCCACTGATTGTTGATAATATGGCATCGCTGGATTGAAACCTGATACACTTTCTCACAAAGTTGGTGCATATTGTTCGGTGAATTCAGACCACACAGAGCAAAAGATTGATTCGGGAATAGCGATTTGTTGGTTAGTTTTTATTGTTATTTCAACAGAGGTAAGACCTCGTTGGTGTCAGACTTCAACTTGGGGAACGAGGTTTGATTTACTCGATCTTCTGAAGACTTTTTTTGTCAAATCTAATTTTTAAACATACGGTTTTGAAATAAAGATATGGTTACATACTTAACACAACACAACACACACACACCACCACCACCACCTTCATCACCACCACCACCACACGGCACCACACACCACCAACACCCACCCATACACACACACACCACCACCACCACCACACTACACCACACCACACCACACCACAACATCACACACCACACCACACCACACCACACCACAACATCACACACCCACACACACCACCACCACCACCACACACACACCACACCACCACCACCACCATCCCACACCACATCACACACACCACACCACACACACACACACACACACACACACACACACACACACACACACACACACACACACACACACACGCACATCAATGTGTCTGTGCAGGCGTACGAACCATTCTTGAGCATACAAAATCGCTGGAAGACGGTACCGGTACTTCCGATTTGAAAGGAATTCCCGATTGGTTCCGGTAAGCATGACGAAAGCCTGTCTTTGATTGGTAGTCTAAGTAAACAACGGACCTCATCCATATTCATGAGGATCAAGAGATGACTTGCGTCTTTCGTCAGCATCCTCTCTGTTTCTGTCTCTGTCTGTCTCTGTCTGTTTCTGTTGCGTCTGGTTGATTGTCTGGATGGCTATCTGGTTGGCTGGTTGGTTGGCTGGTTGTCTGGCTGGCCGGTCAGCTGGTTGTATGTCTGAATGACCGGCTTACTGTCTGCTTGCTTGGTTGGTTGGATGGCTGGCTGATTGGCTGGCTGGCTGGCTGCTTGGCTGGCTGGCTGGCTGGTTGGCTGGCTGGCTGGTTGGATAACTGGCTTCCTGGGTGGATGGGCAGGTGGCTGGCTGGTTGGCAAGTTGGCTGATTGAATGGATGACTGGGTGACTGGCTCGTTGGCTGATTGGTTGGCTGCCTGGCTGGCTGGTTGTCTGTCTGTTGTTTTTCCTGTCTTTCTTCGATTTTCAATAATGAGTGTTAATGATTTCGTTGTTCATTTGCATAATCCTGTTGAAAAGGGACGATGGCCTGAACTGAACATGCCATCTCTGTCTGTCTGTCTATCTGTCTGTCTGTCTGTCTGTCTATCTGCATCTCTCTCTCTCAATCAATCAATCAGTCAATCTCAATCTCTCTCTCTCTCTCTCTCTCTCTCTCTCTCTCTTCTCTCTCTTCTCTCTCTCTCTCTCTCTCTCTCTGGTTTATGCTTTTGTTATTTATTGGCATTATTCTGTCGGAAAGGGGCCATGGCCTGAAATGGCCATACCATACCATCTCTGTCTGTCTGTCTGTATGTCTGTCGGAGTTTTTAGCCGATGACCGAAAAAAAAAGTATCAATGTTAGCTCCAAGGGGAGAAAATCTTAATCGACTGACTCCTCAGTGAAGATTCAAACCCATGTATTGGGTTATCTTGAGATCACGGGTGCAACTCTTTAACCGCTAGGCTATTCCGTCCCACTCTCCTCCTCTTCAGTGTGTTCCCGAAAGGGGACACAGAGGGGAAGAAAAAGAGAAGATACAGAGAAGAGAGGAGAAGAGACGAGACAGATAGTAGAGAGAGAGACAGAGTAGATATCAACCAAGGCAATAAGTATGAAGTCAATAGCGCGATCGCACAACACACACAAACAAGCACATGCACCACACACCACCACAACACACAACACCACACACAAACAATACACAAACCACACACACAACACACACACACACACACTCAACCCCTCCCCCACAAACACACAACACACACACACACACACACAACACACACACACACACAACACACACACACACCACCCACACCACAACACACACACACCACCACACCACAACACAACACACATAACACACACCACAACACACAACACCACACACCACCACCACACCACACACACACCAACACCACAATCACACACCACACCACACACACCAACACACACACAACACACACACACCAATCACACACACACACACACTACCCCACCACCCACCCCCCCCCCACCACACACACACACACAACACAACACACGCACACGCACCCCCACCACTCCACACACACACACAAAACACACACACACACAACACACACCACACGCATGACCCCCCTCCCCCCCCCCACCACCACCACCACGCACCCCCACCCCCACCCATCCCATCCCTCTCTCACACACACATACAATTAACGGAATCGCAGTTGAAAATCATTGGAGAGGAGAGACAGACATTCATTGTGCGAGGTTGCCGCGAGCTATAGGATCGATAGATCTATTCCAGATTCGGATTGGCACTGATACATGGTAATAGAATGCTGTGAATAATATAATTAAATGAAAACTAGTTCTGATACAAACATGAAACCGGTTCAACTAAACGAAAAAAGAACTAAAGAAAAAAAAAAAATCACCCCCCTCTCTCTCTCTCTCTCTCTCTCTCTCTCTCTCTCTCTTGCACACACACACACACACACACACCACACACACACACACACACACACACACACACACACACACACACACAACACACACCAGAGCAATGAATTGATTGACTGTTCAATATTTTCTGTTATTGTTTTTGTTCTTTTCTTTCTTGTTCGTGAGAGAGAAAAAAATAAAGTAAGCAAAAAAACCAAAACCTAGAGAGCAATAAATTGAACGTTTAATCTATGTTGGGTTTTTTTCCTTCTCTTTTTTCTCTCATTTTTTCTTTTTTTCTTTCGGTTTTTTTCAACAAATTGTCTTTTTTCTGTTTTCTATGTTTCTTTCTTTTTTTCGTTTCTTTCTTCTTTTTTTCTTTTCTTTCTGCCTCTCTGTCTGTCTGTCTTTCTTTCTGTCTGTCTTCCTTTTTGTCTTTCTTTCTTCCTTCCTTCCTTCCTTCCTTCATTCATTCATTCATTCATTCATTCCTTTCTTTCTTTTGGTTGTCTTTCTTTCTTTCTGTCTGTCTTCCTTTTTCTTTCTTTCTTTCTTTCTTTCCTTCCTTCCTTCCTTCCTTCCTTCCTTCATTTATTTCCTTTCTTTCGTCTCTCTGTCTTTCTGTCTATCTGTCTTCTCTGTCTTTCTTTTTCTGTTGTATTTTTTTGCTTCATTTTCTTCTTGTTTTGACAAGTCAGTGTTTTTGTAAGCATGAGCACATGAACAAATAATGATATACAGCTAGTCACCGCGACCCTTCATCTTCTCCCCCGCCCCATTGGCTCGGGTGTGTGAAACACACGCGCACATATATACACACGCACGCACTCACGCACCCATCCACCCACACACATAGACACACAGACACATACACACACATACGCTTTATTTTTAAGGATAAAACTTCATGCTTTTATCACCAAATATAGAAAAACTATAAAATGTTTGTGTGGTGAGAAAATTACTAGCATTTATATAATTTTTGAATGTAAGAGTCTAAAACCATTCTTACCTCCTTCTTTTTTCTGAAAAATCCTTGGATAAGATATTAAAAAATATTAATTTGGCATTTCGTATACCAAAATCTTTAATGAACAGTCCTATAGGACATTTGTTATAGTTTTAAGTCGCATTAGCATTTCTTATGTATTTATTTGTTATCATTGCTTAGCCTTTTTCTGTATACTTGCCTACGATATTTAGCAACAGATACCAATTTTACGGGACACAGCCATCAACCATCAATGTCCCCTCCCCTCCCCTTCCCATTGTCTAATATCACTTTGAGTGAACAGACGTAAAATCGAAGCAACAACAACGCACATACGCACCACCCACCCACCACACACATAGCCAGACAGACACAGACAGACAGAGACAGACAGACATAGACAGCACATACCACACACACACACACACCTACACATACGCACGCACGCACCCCCTACACACACACACATAACACACACAGATACACACACACACACATACACACACACTACACACACACACACATAGACAACAGAATTAAAGAAAACAACAGAGAAACGTAGAAAAGAGAGAGAGAGAGAGAGAGAGAGAGAGAGAGAAGAGAGAGAGAGAGAGAGAGAGAGAGAGAGAGAGAGAGAGAGAAGAAAGAGAGAAGAGAAAGAGAGAGAGAGAGACAAACACAGACAGACAGACAGACAGACAGACACAGCCAGACGCAGACAGACATATACAGAGACAGAGACAGGGACGGACAGTTAATGACATACAGAGAGACGAAGATCAAACGTCGCTTACTACATACAAATAGAGACATATAGACGCGTTATGTCCTTTTTACATGATGTAAGACGATTGATAATGACGCAGAACAGATGAAGATGAGTGTGAGTGTCTTTGGAAATTTCTGACTTTTCCCTCCCTCTTCCTTCGGCCCTCCCTTTCTCCCCTGTCTGTCTTTCGATCTGTCTGTCTGTCGGTCGGTCTGTCTGTCTGTCTATGTATTGACCATGCCGTGGAATGCATGCCATGACGATCTGTTGGATTGTAGTAGTTATAGTATTTTGATTTATGCATATACCTTGTCCTTACGAATACCTAGATTCAACCAATCCACCATCGGCCGTCGCTCTTTCTCAATTTCTGGTCCATTGATGTGGAATGATCTCCCTCTCTCTCTCCGCCAAAAGCCTTCTTATGACACTTTAAAATCCAGTCTCAAGACATATTTATTTCAAACCTAAGATTTTCCTCTCCTGCTTCATCTCATAGTTTTTCCATGCCTTCAACAGTCAAGATTCTATTGCCCTGCCAGGGTGTGTGTGTGTGATTGTGTGTGTGTGTGTGTGTGTGTGTGTGTGTGTGTGTGTGTTGTGTTTTGTGTGTGCGTGCGTGCACATTTGGTCTTGATGGAACTATTACTTGTTACTGGTTGTATGACTGTGTAAGAATGAGTTGAGTGCAAGCGCTTTGATTTGTCCCTGCAAGATATAGCGCTATATAAATTCCTTTTTTTTGTTGTTGCCTATTCCTCTTCACATTGCCCCCTTGTGAATGGGCTTGAAAAGGTTAAAATGATATCAATAATAATGTATGGAATATATATATATATATATATATATATATATATATATATACAGCGCTGAATAATATATAGAAAAGCAAATCAACGCTATCAAACAGCTTATCACTATAAAATATTGATAATATTGTTACCATAATTTTTTCTCTCTCTCTCATACACACACAACCTCTTTGTGTATGTATGTATATATGTATGTATGTATGTATGTATGTATGTATGTATTTGTTTGTTTGTTGCTAATCCCATAATCCTTAAAGCTATCTCCCATCACATTTCAATAATTCACTGTTCCATCCTCCATATGAAATGTTTAGCCACGTACCTGATTTTTGGACAGCAAGTCTTCTTCAAACTCCTGACATTTATTGAAAATGCTGCTATACATTAAATAAAAAATGTCGCAAAAGATCATTTAATATCAAACAAACAGAAACATAACCACCCTCAGCAAAGTATAAAATCGAAGCAGCTGAAATAAACAAATACTGTCAAGATTAAAACAAAGCAGAACAAGTGTGGGCATGCCCTAAAAAAGTGCAAGATGGTGGGGTTTAGATTTAAATTTTCAGTTAAAAAACAGAACAAATTTCGAGCAATTTTAACACTGTTGGGGGTATCGTTTAACATCGAAAGAAGTTTAGTGGCTAATAAATTCGAAAACAGCGCTTAAAATGGACACAGTTCTGAAATTTATCAGTCTTGAAGTAAATTAAGATTGGTAGCACAATGACCACCTGATGTTTTTGCTTGTTTGTTTATGTGTTTGGTTATGGTTTTTTGTTTGTTTTGTGATTTTGGTATGCGGCTGGGTTTTTGTTCTTGTTTAGCAGCTTTAAAAAAAAATTCCTTTGGGTCTTTATATAGATGTGGGATTTTAAGCATTGTCTTGTCTTGCTGTATGTGGGGAAGGGGGGGGGGGCGACTTGCTACATTAAACTGATGAATGATTATTTTCTTTCATAATTTTCAAAACGGTATTTGTATATGCTAAATGACTAGATACTGACATTTCTACCATACTCATATTCAACGTCTCTCTCCTTATCCCTAATCCCCATGTTTTCCTGGCTTAACCTTTCCTCCTCCTCCTCCTTTAGGTCTCATTACACAAAATACGTATTAATAAGTCCTTCAAGAAACAGTCCTTTTTTCTGTACACCTCTCAAAGTCAAACATGCATTCAAACTCAACATATGTTCTCCGTGACTTAAAGTAGTATACACATACAAACACAATACACATATTTCAGCCATACAATCTCCCACACAAAAACATCAGTACCAACCACATACAATCACACACACATACACACATACATATGCACAAACCTGTAATACTCCCAAGTAATGTTCCTCCGGAATCACGATCACTCCACACTCATCCAAAATAAAACCGAAACAAAACCGAAGATCTCTTTCAACATGATGGATGACCAACAAACAAACACTCGCTTTTGAAATTTTCCCTTAAAAGTTTATACACTGGCTACAACAGCATGTCAAGCAAACTTTCTGTTATCCACCGTTTGGCAGCAGATCCATTGAACGTAGCAGAGTTGGCGGCCACAGAAACGCGGAATCTGACATTCCAGACCTCTTTGTGAGTCGGTGTGGTCTCTATGTTCTGTCACAGTCCTCATTTTCGGTGGCGGAAGAACACAAGGGGAAGGAAGACAGGCGGCCCAGCGTGCGTAGTAATCGGATGAAGGCTGTGAGAGAGAGAGAGAGAGAGAGAGAGAGAGAGAGAGAGAGAGAGAGAGAGAGAGAGAGAGAGGGACTTGAGAGAGAAGATGGGGATGGGAGGGAGAGCGAGAGGGAGAGAAGATGCGTGTGTATAGTGTGTGTGTAGTGTAGTGTGTGTGTGGTGTGTTAGTGTGTGTGTGTAGTGTGTGTGTGTAGTGTAGTGTAGTGTGTGTGTGCGTGTGTGTGTGTGTGTGTGTGTGTAGTGTAGTGTAGTGTAGTGTAGTGTAAGTGTAGTGTGTGTGTGTGTGTGTGGTGTGTGTGTGTGTGTGTGTGTGTGTGTGTGTGGTGTGTGTGTGTGTGTGTGTGTGTGTGTGTGTGTAGGAGGAGGAGGAAAGGTTAAGCCAGGAAAACATGAGGATTAGGGATAAGGAGAGAGACAGAGACAGAGAGACAGAATCAGTCAGGAAGACAGACACAGAAATAGACAGACACAGACAGACAGACAGGCAGACACAGAAAGACAGACAGACACAGAAATAGACAGACACAGAGAGACAGACAGACAAACAGACAGACAGGCAGACAGACAGACACAGAGACACATTTAGATAGACATGAACAGGTACAGGCAGACAGATAGTGTGTGTGTATGTGTGCGTGCTTGTGTATGTGTGTATGCATGTTCGAGCGTGCGCGCACACGCACTCGTGCTCACATGTGTGAATGTGTGTGTGTGCGTGGGCATATATATGTGTGCGCGTGCGTGTATGCGTGTGTGTGTGCGTGTGTGTCTATTCATGTTCGTGCGTGCGTGAGTGTGTGTGTGTGTGCGCGTGCGTGTGTGTGTGTGCGCGCGCGTGCTTGTGTTTTAAGAGGAAACTTTCATTTTAAGCATGTGCGAATTATTGCGTGTTAGGAATGAGAGTGGGTGTTGACAATCTTCTGCTTTTGTTATGTTCTATTTTGTGTATTTATTCTTTAGCTGATTGCTTTTAAAGCGCCCCTAGCAAACACACACACACACACACACACACACACACACACACACACACACACACACAACACACACAACGAACTGACATATCTCAAGAATGAATCAAGAGTAAGATCAAAAGATAGGAGGTAGAAAAAGAGGAGGAGGACGACGACGACGACGAGAAGGCAGGAAAGGAAAAAGAAGACTTTGAAGAAGAAAAGTTGCAAATAATTGCAAAGAAGAACAGTACTTTTGGAGAGGAAATGCCAACAAGATTTGTGAATAAAAATTATAAAACAGAAGAAGAACTGGGGAAAGAAAGAAGTACTATGAAGATTTGCAAAGAAGAGCAATTGTGAAGAAGCAAAAAATGTACAGAATAGCGAAGAAGATTTGCGAAAAAGTATTACGAAGAAGAATTGCAGAGAAGAAGAAGAATTGCAAAGAAAAAGAATGGCAATGAAAGAAAATTGCGGGAAAAAAATGCGATGAATTGTAAAGACGAAGGATTGCGAGGGGGAAAATGCAAAAGATTTGTGAAGAAGAAGAAAAAGAAAAGGAACTGCGGAGGAGAAGAACTGTGGCAACGAACAATTCCGAAGAATTACAAAACAGACTTATGAAGAAGAACAACAACAGCAACAACAAGAAGAGCGAGAAGAACAAACAAGAGAAAAGGAAGAATTGCGATGAATACACAATGCAAAAGGAGAAGAATCGCGAAGAAAAAGAGTTGCGAAGAAGACAATCTGTAAAGAATTGTAAAGAAGACAACTTGCGAATAAGAAGGATCGTGAAGAAAGATTTGTGAAGAAGAAGAAGCGAACAACAACAACAACATCAACAACATCAACAACAACAACAATATGATGAC
>CM054147.1:19765780-19775780 GCA_028751875.1 Rapana venosa
GGGTGGGGGTTGGTGGTGGTGGTGGTGGTGGTGTGATGGTGATGGTGATGGTGGTGGTGATGGTGATGGTGGTGGTGATGGGGGTGGTGATAGTGGTGGTTGTAGTGGTGGGATGAGGGGGTAGTAGTGGCGGCGGGGGTGGTGGGGGGTGTTGCTGGTGGTGGTAGTGGTGGTGGTTTTGGTGATAATGGTGCTGGTGGTGGTAGTGGTAGGGGGTGGTGGTAGTGGTGGTGATAGTGGCGGCGGGGTGCGGGTTTGTGATGACAATGGTGGTGGTAGTGGTGGTGATGGTGGTAGGGATGGTGGTGGTGGTTGTGGTGATGGTGTTGGTAATGGTGGTGATGGTGCTGGCGTGGTGGTGGTAGTGGTGGTGGTGATGGTGGTGGTGGTGGTGATAGTGATGGTGGTGATGGTGATAGTGATAGTAATGGTGGTGGTGGTGGTGATGGTGATAGTAATGGTGATGGTGGTGGTGGTGGTGAGGTGTTGTGGTGGTGGTGGTAGTGGTGGTGGTGGTGGTGGTGGTAGGGGTGGTGGTGGTGGTGGTGGTGGTGGGGTGGTGGTAGGGGTGGTGGTGGTGGTGGTGGTGGTAGGGGTGGTAGTGGTGGTGGTGGTGGTGGTAGGGGTGGTGGTGGTGGTGGTGGTGATGGTGGTGGTGGTGGTGGTGGTGGTGGTGAGGTTGCTACAGATCTTCCTCCATGAAGGCCTATCGACCCCAATGGCTGACATCATAATTATGACATTACTGCGATCTGCAACACAGAACCAACTGATCTCACCACTTGCTGTTGTTGTTGTTGTTGTTGATTTTGGTGCTGGTAGTGGTTGTGGTTGTGGTTGTGGTGGCGTTGGTGGTAGTGGTGGTGGTGTGGGGGTGTTTGGTGGTAGTGGTGGTGGTGTTGGTGGTGATGGTGCTGGTGTGGTGGTGGTAGTTGTGGTTGTGGTGGTGATAGTGGTGGTGGTGGTGGGGTTGGTTGTGTTGTGGTGGTGATAGTGGTGGTGGTGGTGGGGGTTTGGGGGTGGTTGTGGTGGTGATAGTGGTGGTGGTTGTGGTTGTGGTGGTGCGGGTTTGCTGGTGGTTGTGGTTGTGGTGGTGATAGTGGTGGTGGTGGTGGTGGCTGTTATGGTGGCAGTGTTGGTGGTGTTGGTGGGGGCGGTGATGATAGTTATGGTGGTGGTGATGGCAATGTGGTGGTGGTGGTAGTGGGGATGGTAGTGGTGGTGGTGTTGATAGTTACGGTGGAATGGGTGGTGTTGGTGGTGGTGGTGGTGGTGGTGGTTGATGGTGATGGTGATGGGGGTGGTGATGGTGATGGTGGTGGTGTTGGGGGTGGTAGTGGTGGTTGTAGTGGTGGTGTGATGGGTAGAAAGTGGCGGCGGCGGTGGTGGTGGGGTGTTGCTGGTGGTGGTAGTGGTGGTGGTTTTTTGGTGATAATGGTGCTGGTGGTGGTAGTGGTGGTGGTGGTGGTAGTGGTAGTGGTGGTGATAGTGGCGGCGGTGATGCTGATTGTGATGATGACAATGGTGGTGGGTAGTGGTGGTGATGGTGGTAGGGATGGTGGTGGTGGTTGTGGTGATGGTGATGGTAATGGTGGTGATAGTGATGGTGGTGGTGGTGATAGTGATGGGGTGGTGGTGGATAGTGATGGTGGTGGTGGTGGTGATAGATGATGGTGGTGGTGGTGGTGGTGATAGTGATGGTGTGGTGGTGGTGATAGTGATGGTGGTGATGGTGATAGTGATCGTGGTTGGTGGTGTGATAGTGGTGGTGATGGTGGTGGTGGTGGTGATAGTGATGGTGGTGGTGGTGGTGGTGTTGATGAAGAGGTGGTGGTGGTGGTGATGGTGATGGTGGTGGTGGTAGGGATGGTGGTGGTGGTGGTAGGGGTGGTGGTGGTGGTGGTTGTGGTGGTGGTGGTGGTAGGGGTGGTGGTGGTGGTGGTTGTGGTGGTGGTGGTGGTGGTAGGGGGTGGTGGTGGTGGTGGTAGGGGTGGTGGTGGTGGTGGTAAGGGTGGTGGTGGTGGTGGTTGTGGTGTAGGGTGGGGTAGTGGTGGTGGTGATAGTAATGGTGGTGATGGTGGGTGGTGGTGGTGGTGGTGGTGGTGGTGGTGGTGGTGATGGTGGTGGTGGTGGTGGTGCTTATGAGGATGCTACAGATCTTCGTCCATGAAGGCCCTTTGACCCCAATGGCTGACATAATAATTATGACATGACCGCCATCTGCAATACAGAAACAACTGATCTCACCACTTGTAGTTGTTGTTGTTAGTTTTGGTGGTGGTGGTGGTGATAGTGGTGGGTGATGATAGTTGTTGTAGTTGGGGTGATGGTGATGGTTATGGTTCTTCAATTTTAACGTCTTTCCACTTTAAGTGATACCAGATGGTTATGGTTATTGTGGTGGTGATGATAGTGGTTGTAGTGGTGGTGGTGATGGTGATGGCAGTGATGATGGTGAATGTGATAGTAGTGGTGGTGGTAGTGACGGTGGTGGTGATGGTAGTGGTAGTGGTAGTGACGGTGGTGGTGATGGTAATGGTAGTGTTGGTTGTAGTGATCGTGGTGGTGGTGGTGGTGGTAGTGGTGGTGGTGGTGGTGGTGGTGGTGGTGGTGGCGGTGGTGGTGGTGGTGGTGGTGGTGGTGGTGGTGGTGGTGGTGGTGGTGGTATGGAAGTGAGCGGTCTTCCTTCATTAAGCCTATCGACTTTAACGGCTGACACGACATGACACGCCATGTCTACAATCTGAATTACTATACACCACTGTTCTCATTATTTTTTGTTGTTGCGGTTATTGCTGTTATTGCTGGTGGTGTTGATGTGCTTGGTGTGGTGGTGGTGGTTGTTGTTGTTGTTGGGCGATTTGTTTTGCTAAGGGTTTTTTTGTATTGCTTTTGTTCTTATTGTTTTTTGGTTGTTAATGTGGTGGTTTGTTTTGCTTGTGTGATTATTGTTTTGGATTTGATATGGGTTTATTTTAAAAAATATGTTTTTGTTGTTGTTGCCGTTGTTTTTTGTTTTGTTTTATTTTTGAGAGAGAGAGAGGGAGTGTGTGTGATCCATTCCCACCGGCACACAGTGACCTACTCTTTCGAAAAGTGGAACAGGTTTTAACGTGTGCGCACGATGTTCTGGGTGTGTTCGCACACGGGACCTGGGTTTATAGTTTCATTTGAAGGACTTGGAGTGGGGGAGGGGGAGGGAAGGGGAGAAGTGGAGTCATCAATGATGTTAACCTCAGGGGAATAATCCCCTTGAACGGGATTTGAACTCGGGTCTTGCATTCAGTGTGTGTATATGTTTTTCTGTGTGTGTGTTTGTGTTTGTATGTGCGTGTGTTTGTGTGTGTGTATGTTTGTGTTTGTGTGTGTGTTGTGTGTGTGTTTGGGTTTGTTGTGTGCGTGTGTGTTTGTGTTTGTGTTGTGTGGTGTGTGTGTGTGTAAGCGTGTAAGTGTGTACGCACAAACACACACACACACTCACACACACATACACACACCCTCCTCCCTCCACCCCCACCCCCACCCCCACACACACACAAAACCGACCAATACAAACCCCCAAAATATACACCCGACTCCTTCAACATACATCATCAACAACTACAAAAAAAATTAAAACACATACACACACACACCAAACCCCCAAAAACAAATCAGCCACGAAGACCAAAGAAAACCCCCACCAAAAAACTCCCTAAACAAACCCAAACCACCACCCCCCACCCCAAAACACAAAAAAATCCGAGAAAAGGAGAAGAAAAAGAAGAAGGAGGAGGAGGAGAAGTAGAAGAAGAAATAATAATAATGAAGACATGACGACGACATAAGACGATGGTGTGTCAAGACTGAGGACAAGAAGTGCCCTCACCTCTTAGCTCATCGATCCACAGCCCAGGAGAGAGAGAGAGAGAGAGAGAAGAGAGAGAGAGAGAGAGAGAGAGAGAGAGAGAGAGAGAGAGAGAGAGAGAGAGAGAGAGAGAGAGAGAGAGAGAGATAGGCTTACTACACAAACCTAACTGCTGACCACAATCCCGGGGACGGTGGGGGTGGGGGTAGGGTCGGGGGGGGGGGGGAGGGGAGAGGTTTGGGGAAGGGATGGGGAGGGAGCGGGAGGGGTTGGGGGCTGGGGGATGGTTTGGGGGATGGAGGGAGGGAGAGAGGGAGAGGAGAGGGGGGAGGGAGGGAGGGAAGGATGGAGGGAGAGAAGGAGGGGGGAGAGAGAGAAAGAGAGAGGGAGAGAGAGAGGAGACAGAGACAAACAGACAGAGAGGCAGACAGAGAAAGAGAGAGAGAGAGAGAGAGAGAGAGAAAGACAGAGAGACAGAGACAGACAGACAGACAGATAGACAGAGACAGACAGACAGACAGATAGACAGACAGAGAAAGAGAGAGAGAGAGACAGAGACAGAGAAAGAGAGAGAGAGAGACAGAGAAAGAGAGAGAGAGAGAGAGAGAGAGAGAGAGAGAGAGAGAGAGAGAGAGAGAGAGCTTGTGGATAGTTTTATTTCTTTTCAATTTAGTTTGTGGAAATTGTCACTTTCGAGACATTGTTTCCTCAGACAAAATGCTTCCTAGACCGAAGAACCGATCTGTAAAAGATTTCTTTGCAAATTTTAAATCATCTCTTTCAGGATACTTTTAAATATTCCAACAGTGAAGTGTGTTTTTCAGTCAGATAACTCGTCACTAAATGACAGCATAAAAATACGCGACCTATCAATACCCACCTGTTATCCAACACATTGACCATACCAGTACCTTTCTCGTCTTAAAAAAATGCAAGTAAGAGACGTTTCAGAAACAACTTTTTCTTCGTTGTCGAACGCTCAGACAGCACTTATTGCTGTCTGTTATATATGAGCGAAAATGCGTTGTGCTGCCGCCAAGAGCCTGAAAAGTCAGAATCAGCACATCCAACCTCAGCATGGGATAGAATGGGTATCTCTTAAGTCTTTCAGGATTTAAAAAAAACAACAGACGGAAGAATGGACCAAGAAGGCAGAAAATAAACGTGAAGGAGGTGTCAGGAAGAAAAGGATCAAGGCAGAAACAAAGAGAGGGATAGAAAAGAGGGAATTCCTAGCACAGATTGTCCGGAAGGTGAGGATGCTATTTATATACTGACAAACCCGGGGCATCCCCACGGGGGAAGGCCAGAACTAGAATGAAGACAAATTGGAAATTGCTTCCAATCTCGGGAAAGGAAAACCTCCCCAGAGATATGCAAATTTGCCACATACCCCCCACAGCAGAGGTGACTTGTCTTCACCCCTCTTTTGTACTGCAGACATCAAGGGATTTGTTGTCTCCGCATTCTCCCTTCTGTCTCATTTCATGTCTGACCGATCCCTGCCCTTCCTGTCCTCCAGCCATTTGCATCCCATCACTGAACGCTGGAGGCAGCAGGGGGAGGGGGGAGACTGAACACAGCATGCTGAGCCTACGTCCTGTGTAGAACAGTTCTTGTACTGGAGTTTTCTCCAAGATTTTACTTTGTGTGTTGACATTAATAAATTGTGGTATCAGTTTGGTAAACTGCTTTGTAACGGTAGCTTTTTGTGTGGATTTTTTTTCTCTTATGGCTCATATCATATCTCTTTCTATGAATTTCATTGTAACTTGTCATTTATAATGGTCGATGCTACTCCTCTGATAAAATGAAAACTTTTTGTTAGCAGCTTGATAATTTTAGAGCTTTAATACTTTGCTTATGCATGAGTAACATTACAACTCGGAATGATATACACGTTCAGTCGTGGAATGTTTAACCAAATATGACAGATGTAATAGTGCCCACAACCACCGCAAATGGAGCCAACTGGTGCAACGTTCGTCATTGCAGTGCCCCTACGACCATGGTGGGGTTATGGGAGCAGATGAGATGATGAGATTAATGATAATAGTAGGCAATAATTTGTTGGCACGTTCTTCACTTAATAAATTTGTTGAAATATTTTATGTTCACCTTTTAGCATCTCACATCCTCCATATTTAATCAAAGGTCAGAAACAGAGACAGAGGGAGGAATCTCCTTGCTAGCAACAAAGCTTTGTAAGGATAGGAGAAACAACCACATGCTTAGCATGACAACGATGACTTGCTTTCACCCCTCTCTTATGTTCCAGACATGAAAGAGTTTGTTGTCTTCACATTTCCCTTCAGTCTCCTGTCATGTCTGACCAATCTCTGCCATTCCTGTCCTCCCGGCTCCTGCATCACTGGATGTGGAAAACTGTGTGATGGAACAGTATGGTGGAGGCACTTTCTATCACACAGACCTCTCAAGCACAAAACACTGAGTGTATGTCCTGAATGGAAGACCTCTTTCTCTGAATTTTTCTCTGAGATATGTGCTCGCAACCTGGTATCTATTAGGTAACCCAGTGCGCAAAAGTAACATTAATTTTCCTAATTTTACTATGTAGACCTTGTATCATACCTCTTTCTATAACTGCAACTTGCCACTTAAAAACAAATTACACTATTTTACCCCCCCCCCTCCCCCTCTCAGATAAATAGCACCTAAATTATTGTCAAGAATGTATTATTTTTTGAAAATCTTGTTGTTTTAAATTACTTCTCTGTAAATATTGCAGTTGTAAATGACATATATATGCAGTCATTGACCATTGAGCAAAAGGTAGCTTGTTCAATAAAAAAAAAATTATACAAGCATGCTACAAACATGTTTGCATCTCTAACTATTTCAGATATTTCATGCTATTACTTCTCAAATCTCAGACAATAATTAACATGGGAGAAGAAACAAAAGAGACCAGGGACAATTCTACCTGGAAGAAAGGCTTTCCAAGGACATAGATACCAACCACGTATTTCTAACTGTAGGAGTGACCTGCTTTCGCCCCTCTTGTGTATTCCTGACATCAGGGGATTAGTTGTCTCTGCACTTTCCCTTCTGTCTCATTTCATGTCTGAGCAATCGCTGTCTTTCCTGTCCTCCAGGCATTTGCATCACTGAATGCGGGCACCCACACACAGAATGAGATTGGGTCACGTCCTCTGTCCTGTTGTCTTCTCAAGAGCAATGTTTTGAAGAAAATTGTGTAATTTCCTTTCAGCACGTTTGTTGGAGATACTATAGTGTATAAATGCCCTTGTAGAAAGACGGAAGCGCAATTCATTTTCACTCATATGACAGACAACAATAGTTGCTGTCTGCGCATTCTACAAAGAATGAAGAAGAATTGTGCAAAGAAGGAGGAGGGGGAGGAGGAGGAGAAGAAGAAAGGAGGAGGAGGAGGAAGGAGAAGAGAAGGAGGAGGAGAGAGAAGAAGAAGAACAAAAAGAACAAGAAGAACAAGAAGGAGGAGGAGGAGGAAGAGGAGAGAAGGAGGAAAGAGGAGAGAGAAAGGAGGAGGAGAGAAGAACAGAAAAGAGAAGAATTGCGAGAAGAAGAATTGCGAGAAGAAGAAGAAGAAGAAGAAGAAGAAGAAGAAGAAGAAGAAGAAAGAAGAAGAAGAAGAAGAAGAAGAAGAAGAAGAAGAAGAAAGAAGAACAAGAACAAGAACAAGAAGAACAAGAAGAAGAACAAGAAGAACAAGAAGAAGAAGAAGAAGAAAAAAGAAGAAGAAGAAAGATGAATGTTTTGTATTTTAGCTATGGACTAGTTCAACTGAGCCTCATATTGTATTGCCTAGACTTCTTCAACACAAAAATGCTGAGTGCACATCATGTATGGTCGAATACTGGGCATGAATTTTTATTCAAAATGTTGTCTTATCTATTTACATGTTTACACCAGTTATGTAGTATGCAGATGTCCGGGCTTTTTTTTCTCTTGTATCATGCTTTGTGTCATACCTTTATCATAATGATTTCTGTGCCCAGCTCCTCAAAAAAATATGACAAACAATGTTTATATGCATATTATTTAACTTTTCGTTAATATTCTGATTCTTTCAGAATTTAAGACTTTAAGAGCTGGAGATGTGTAAGTTTAAAATTGTATTGATCAAGATCCCAAAATGTTGTTAAAAAATTTATCAGGAATTTTCCTGCAGGGTGAAAAACTCAAGAACAAATACATGAGGAAGTAAATAAGGATATTGTATCTCTCTCTCTCTCTCTCGCTCTCTCTCTCTCTCTCACACACACACATACACACACACATACGCACACATACACACAAACGCACACACGCACGCACGCATGCACATACACGCATACATGCGCGCGCACGCACACACACACACGCACGCACACACACACACGCACGCACACACACACACACACACACACACACACACACACACACACACACACACACACACACACACACACTAAATGTGTATTAGCCACACTTGTGACCCCCTCTCTTGTACTGCAGACATCAAGGGATTTGTTGTCTCCGCATTCTCCCTTCTGTCTCATTTCATGTCTGACCGATCCCTGCCCTTCCTGTCCTCCAGCCATTTGCATCACATCACTGAATGTCGGCAACTGTGGGATGGAGCAGATGGAGTCACGTTCTCTGACACATCGCTTTTCTTAACCGCAAGGATTGGAAGGGGAAAGGGAGACGATTTCTGTTCCCCTTTTTTTTAGTATGGAGGTCTTTGAAAACCAGAACTGAAAACGCCATCAGACCGTATGAAGAGCTCCTCTCTTCAGTGAAATAAAACCCGAAAACTCAAGTGGTACCGGCACGTCACACGAACATCTGGATTGGCCAAGACTGTCCTACAGGGAACAGTACAAGGAGGGAGTCAAAGAGGCAGACAGAGAAAACGATGGGAAGACAACATCAGAGAATGGACTGGCCTTGAGTGGAACGATTTGCTACGGAAAGCAGAGGACTGCGGGGAGTGGAGGAAGCTGGTTGCAAAATCTTCATTGGAGTCCCCACGGTCCACGGGTATACGGGATAGTGTGAAGGAAGAAGGGTGTGTTTCATAATTTAATGAACAACTCTGATGCGTAAGTGATCCTTGAGAGAGATGCTACCTTATAGTTCTGGGTTATTTTTTTTCTTTTTAAAGACTATATCATGAGATAAGCGCTTTGATTTGTTGCTTTACAAGATTCAGCGCTATATAAATTCCATACATTATTATTAGTAGTAGTAGTAGTAGTAGTAGTAGTAGTAGTGTTGTTATTATTATTATTATTATTATATTATTATAAAGATAAAATTATAATGTGCATGTGTGTACATGTACATGTGTGTATGCGCGTGTGCTGTAATGTTACTTTGACACCATTTAGCGTTTTGTTTCTTCTTTTTCCCCTTTGTCTAATCTTAGGTTACCAGGAAGCAAAACTTCCACTCTTTTATAACTATTTCCTTGACCCAATCACGTGGAACTGCTAACAAGAACAAAAAATCAGGTATGTGTGCAAATGCAGATATGAATATGATGTCAAGTCAAGTCAAGTCAAGTCAAAAACACTTAAATCATCCCATGAATGGCAATTACAATGATGATGATGGTGATGATGATGATGATGATGATGATGATGATGATGATGATGATGATGATGATGATGATGATGATGATGATGATTTGTGTTATTATCATAATTCTTAGTATTATCATTCTTACTTACCTCTCTGCATGTGTGTCGGTCTGTCTATCTGTGTCTATCTGTTCCTCTCTCTCTCTCTCTCTCTCTCTCTCTCTCTCTCTCTCTCTCTCTCTCTCTCTCTCTCTTCTCTCTCTCTCTCTCTCTCTCTCCTGCTCTCCTACTGTCTGACTGTCTGTTGTCTCTCTGTCGCTGTCGGTCTGTCTGTCTGTCTGTCTGTCTGTCTCTCTCCATCTCTCTCTCTCTCTCTCTCTCTCTCTCTCTCTCTCTCTCTCTCTCTCTCTCTCTCTCTCTCTCTCTCTCTTACTTTCTTTCTTTCTTAAGTCTGGTTTATGTATTGGTTTGCGATTTCAGGATAGGTATAAGTGGGGGAGGGTAACGATGGGTGTAGGTGGGGGGGGGGGGGGTCATCAACGGAGGAGAGGGACGGGGGGAGAGGGGAGGGGGTGGATACATG
>CM054147.1:19780780-19783280 GCA_028751875.1 Rapana venosa
GGTTCCCTTTCCAGTTCCGCTTCCGGTTCCGCTTTGGCCCGCCACGTCACATGGCTGAAAATAAAATCAGTGCAGCGCCCCCAAACGACTCCTCCGGGAGTTTTGGGAGAAGTCAAGTATAGTGAGGCTACAGCAAATGAGTCAGAGAAGTGGGAGACAGAGAAAGAGACACAGAGACACAGAGAGAGAGAGAACTCAGGAACTCAGAGGAGAGAGACAGAGACAGAGAGACAAACAAACAGACAAACCGACAGACACAGAGAGAGTGAGAAACAGAGACAGAGAGAGACAGGGAGACAGACAGACAGACAGGCAAACAGACAAAGAGACAGAGAGAGTGAGACCAACAGACAGACAGAGAGATACACACAAACACAGCCAGAGAGACAGAGACAGCCTCAGAGTCAAACACAGGATGAGGGGGAGGGAGGGGGACGGGATATCGGAAAAGTTTGCAGGATATAATTATATAGGGGTGTAAGGGTAGGGGTTTGGGGGTGAGAGGGGCGGGGGGGGGGGGGGGGGGGGGGGGCGGTGTCAGGGTGCCTTTTTGTTTTGGCGGCTTTTCCCTCAGTCCAGCGTGACCAGAAGTGGGGAGGTTTATGGGAGATGATTTCATGTCCCCGCATACAGGGTGAAAAACTGGTAGATAGCTAAGGGAAGAGGTCTGCCATTGTTTTCAGTCTTGTTCGTCTTTGCTGCCGCGCGCCGCCGTTTTCTTCTCTTTCTCTGTCTGCGTGTATCTGTGTGTCCGTCTGTCTGTCTGTGTCTGTAAGTGCTGTGTTCGTTGTCTGTCTGTCTGTCTGTCTGTCTGTGTCATTTGTCAACTGTTCTTCTGTTCTGTATATCTTGTCTGCTCTCTCTCTGTTTCTCTTCTCTCTCTGCTCTGTCTTTCTGTCTGTTGTGTCATGTCACTACTTCTTCTGTCTGTCTCTCTCTCTCTCTCTCTCTCTCTCTCTCTCTCTCTCTCTCTCTCTGATTTTGTCTCCGTGTGTTTACGTGTCTTGTTTTGTTAGTCTGGTCTTGTCCTCTCTTAGCGCATGCACGTTAGGCCTATTTGTATCAGTGTGTGTGTGTGTGTGTGTGGGGGGGGATGGTGTGTGCTGCGCGCGCGTGCGGGAACGCTAAGAGCGGAGCGCACGTATGTCTATATTAATCTCCTCGAAGTGAAAAGCATTGGCGATGGATTTTGAATGCCAATACCTCCCCCACCCCTCTCCCCATTAAGGTACACGTGTCCCCTAGCCTATCTGGCCATTGGTAAACGAAGTGTCAGAGACCTCAGCTTCTCTAGGAAACCAGTATATTAATAATAATCATCATCATAATCATAACAAAAAGGAATTTGTATTGCGCTATATCTTGCAAAGACAAATCAGAGCGCTTAATATTAAGAGCAGCGCTCATCTCCTCTCCTCCGCTGCTTTACTTCCCTTGACCCTAAAGAGAGTAGGTACCATTTACAGCTGAGTGAACTGGGGGACTGTAGTGCAGCCAAGATGCACGAACGATCCCCATCTGCGAGGCAAACCACGCACAACGCTGCCTAAACCTTAACTTGGGGGAGAGCCAGCGCTCTGACCACTGAGCTATCGTGTACCCTGCCTGTCCCTGCCGCTTTCTAGGTCATTTCCATATCACTAGTCCAACCTACTTTTTTTTTTATCCGTTTCCCCACAACGTGAAAAATTAATAAGGATTTCACACGAAAAGGGCTACTACTTTTATTTTAATAATCCCGCCCAGTAAGGTTTCACAAAAATAGCCCGGTATTTTTGGCCGTTAAGTGATCAGTTTAGTATAAAAATGTTCATGGTATGCTGTATTAGAACGGGCACCACTGAATGAAGATTGATGGCTTCTCGTGTATTGGTGGCTTAGTGGCTGAGGGGGGGGGGGGGGGAAGTAGTGACTGGTGGGTGTGGTTATGTGTAGTGAGTGTTGTGGTAGTAGTAGTGAGATGAATGACTTGAGATTAGTAGCATTTGAAAGTCCTAGAAAAAATTACTGCAACCTAAAATTTCACTGCTGGTTGGATAGAGAGTAAAACTAAAATGGGAAAATGTGATAGAATGTATAGCTGTAAGAAACGGAGTATGTGTGTGTGTGCGTGTGACACACACACACACACACACCACACACACACACACACACACATCTGGCTAAAATCACATTTTAGTGGATAGACGTTAAAACGAAACACAACACACACACACACACACACACTCACACACTCACAACACTCACACACGCGCACACACACACACAAACAGACACACACACTAACACATACACCCACCCCCATTACCTCCCCACACACATACTCCCCCCCTCCCACCCATACGCACACATCACTCCCCCCCCCCCCCCCCCCACACACAAACAAACAAAACAAACAAAGACAAACAGACAAGACAAACAAACAGATAAAGACTTCAGGAACGAATGTGAACAAAAAAATAAATAAAAACCCCTAGCCTCCTCCTCCATCACATTGTTG
>CM054147.1:19788280-19813587 GCA_028751875.1 Rapana venosa
GTGTGTGTGTGTGTTTGTGTGTGTGTCTGTGACTGTCTGTCTTTGTGTTTTAGTTTTGATTGTTGTATAACTATTCTTTTTTTTCTCTGTCCGTCTCATCATAATTGTCATAAAAAAATTGTTTTATTCTTTGATCATTCCTTGTGTCAAGTCAAGTCAAGTCAAAATTTTATTTCCAGATGGTACATTGAATAAGCAATGCATTTGCTTTTTTTCATCAAGCCATCTATCTAAGAACAAATTTCGTAATGATTATACTAAGACACTACATTATTGCATCGTTTACCATTAGAATGTGTGTGTGTGTGTGTGTGTGTGTGTGTGGTGTCGTGTGTGTGTTGTAGTGCTGGTGTGTGTTGGTGTTGTGTTGTGTGTGTGTGTGTGTGTGTGCATGTGTGTGTGTGTGTGCTGTGCGTGTGTGTGTGTGTTTATTTTATTATTTAATTTCGAGGATCATGGAATAAGCATTCGTGTGCTTTTTTACTTTCAGACCCCGTGTGTATGCAGCTTTGTACATGTTGTCATCCATTCCCACCGGCACACAATGGCCCTCTCTTCCGAAAAGTGGTACGGGTTTTAACGTGTGCGCAAGATGTTCTGCGTGTGTTCGCACACAGGATCTTGGTTTATAGCCTCATCCGAAGGACTTGTGTATGTGTGTGTGTGTGTGTGCGTTTGCGCGCGCGCGTGTGTGTGCGTGTGTGTGTGTGAGTGTGTGGTGTGTGTGTGTGAAAGAGAGTGAGTGTGTATGCGTGTGTAGGTGTGTGTGAGTGTGTGTATGTGTGTACCCTAGGGTGTGTGCTGTACAGAGGATAGATGTATAACACCTCGCTTGTATTGTCAGGATGGTAAAAATCTTATAACAATCCTATGTTCGGCCTCTCTGGGAATACTGCCAGACAGTGTAATGGTTTGAGGTTGAAGGGAAGAATGGTTTAGTTTCCGATTTCTTTCTTTCTTTTTTTTTTTTGGGGGGGAGGGGTATTGGGGGAATAAAAAAAGATTATCTAGTGTTTTCGTGGAGGGTGTTGCTTTAGATTCTAGTTGAAGATTGGTAGCGAAAAGTAGATTGGTTTTTCTTCTTTCTTTTAATTTTGAGGGTGTTTTTTTTAATCGAGGATGAAAGATTTTAGTGATTTGTGAGAATAATATGAACTTTTTTTGGTTTTGATGTTTTAATGACTGTAATGATGATATATTCAGAACTGTAAAACGTACACACGCACGGACGCGCGTGCACGAGGACACACACTCACACACACACACACACACACACACACACACACACACACACACACACACACCACACATATAAAACACACACTGAAACCCGTATCTCACCTCCCTTCAGATCACAAGCAGGACAATCTAACCACTAGGCTATTCCGTCCTGCTATCACTTTTATTAAAATAATGTGAACTTAAGCGGACTGTACTTTTAACTAAACCACCAGCGCGGCATTCGAAAGCTGTATAAAATACCTCTCACATCACCGAATCTGTTACTATGACCTGTGCAATTTCACGTTTTTAGCAACAAGGGATTAATTGTAATACTTGAAAGTCTGATAGAGTCGGTGTGTATTGTATATAGAATTAGCCTCAGTCAATGAATTAAACATGCGACCTATATTTTACAGGACAGAAAACTCACAAGACATAGTATGAATCGATAGGGGGGTTGAGATTTTGTGCACTCTTTAAATTTACGTCTATTCGTACTTACTAGTACTTACTTGTCATGAATGTAGCTAGAAAACGTAGCAACCTTTAGAAGTGTAAGACGTGTAACTTGGAGCATTGAATTTTAAAATAAAAGCTGTATCCAATATTATGTTTGTTTTCTATGTCTAACTTGTACATCTGTCTTTATCCTCTTCACGTGCGGTTGTTTTTTTTGTTTAATCCTTCTTTATCCTGTTGTTTACTTTTCATTCTTCTGCGGGTGCTCTTTTTCTGATCAAACCAAGCTTAAAAACATAATGCGGACGTTTCAATATCAATTTTAAGTTACTCCCTCTTGCAACGAGCGTTTTGTTATTGTGGGTGTGCTAAACTTTGTTTTTGTGCTTATTCTACTTTGCTATTCCCAGCCTCTCGTCAACATGTAATAAAGTTCGCTGGAGTCTTGACATGTTCAGTCTGGTTTTCCTATTCTTTGAACTAACATGTGATGCTCCTTTGCTCAATATGTGCATTTTTTCTCCAGTTTCTTTCATTCTTTTTGTGCCTAGCTTTGTGGGCTTTATCTTATTTCGACCTAGCCCGTCTTTTTTATTTCTTTTAAACACACACACGTCTTTTTGTATAAAAGGTAAACGATGAAGGTGTTTCCATAACCTATGTGGTCGTAGGGGAGCGAGGGGTCAGAGACCTCACTTCTCCAGGGGCCAGTATATTGAGGGCGGCACCCATCTCCTCTCTCTCTCTCTCTTCTCTCTCTCTCTCTCTCTCTCTCTCTCTCTCTCTCTCTCTCTCTCTCTCTCTCTCTCTCTCTCTCTCTCTCGCTGCTTTACCTTCCCTGACCCTAAAGAGGCAGGTACCCACTTACAGCTGGGTGAACTGGGGAAACTGTCCTGAAGCCAAGGCGTCATTCTGTATAAAAAGGAAAGGTAAAGGAGTCCCATAACCTATAAGGTCGTAGGGGAGCGGGGCGTCAGAGACCTCACTTCTCTAGGGCCAGCATATTGAGGGCGGCGCCCATCTCCTCTCCCTCGCTGCTTTACCTTCCCTGACCCTAAAGAGGGCAGGTACCCATTTACAGCTGGGTGAACTGGAGGAACTGTACTGAAGCCAAGGGGCGCAAACGGTCACCCATCCAACTGGTAACCACGCTCGACGCTGCTTAACTTGGCTGGGGGAAAGCGAGTGCTCCGACCACTGAGCTATCCCGTCCCCTCATCTCATTTCTTTCTTTCTTTCTTTCTCAGTTCGATGTTGTCTTTTCTTTTCTCTCTTTTTCTCCCTCCATTGCATTTCTTTCTTCTTTCTACTCTTCTCTCTCTCTCTCTCTCTCTCTCCCGTCTTTCTTCCTTCCTTATTGAAGTTACTTCCATTCTGTATACCTGCTACAAATGCAAAGTTAATTCTGGAACTATGCAGTGGGACTCTCTTACATTAGTACTAATATTTCATTACCCTCTCCCTTGCTCCCTTTCTCCTTCCTACCTCAGATCATTTTAGGAGCTTATATTAAATCATAATCAAAGAAAATGTTTCATCAACATACCCGTGACAACAGATAAAAAAAGTACTGAATACGAGAAATAACAAATAATGTCACCATATGAGCAGTTTATGAATATAACTTTTTTTTAAAACGAAAAATGGGTGTATTTTGTCTGTCTGTCTGTCTGTCTGTTTGTCTCTCTCTCTCTCTCTCTCTCTCTCTCTCTCTCTCTCTCTCTCTCTCTCTCTCTCTCTCTCTCTCTCTCTCTCTCCCTCTCTTTCTCCCTCTCTCGCTCTCTCGCTCTCAGAGCACAATTCAAGGACATTCACACGTCACCAAACTTGTATCATACCTGTTCGCTTCGAATTAGCGTCTGCGTGTTGAGCATGACCACACCAGCGGTAACAGGTAACACGCCAGCATAATCCGCCCCCCTCCCCCATCCGCCACAAAGACCCGGACATGTCAGTCTGCTTCCAAGAACGCTGGCTCTCTTTAGAGTAAACAAGCAAAAATCGTTTATTGATTATAAGGATGAATAAAAAAAACAACAACAACATACAAACAAAACAACAAAACAAAACTGGCCATGCACACAAGAATCCTTTGCACAAAACTAAAAAACAAAACTGGCCACACAAACACACACACACACACACACAAATCGTTTGCGCAAAACTACAAAACAAAATTGGCCACACACACACACACACACACACACACACACACACACACATGAGGTCAAACAGATTACCTTTAAATGGAATTTCACGTTATGGCAAACCGATTACTGATCCATTCTGCTCTCAGTGTGATGGCCAACAAATTGAAGATGTTTGTCACTTTTTACTTGTATGCCCAAAATATGCTGTATTGCGAAGAAAATGTATTCCTCTGTATTATTACAGATTTCCATGGAATCTGAAAGTGCAGCTTCTTTGTATGAACTCTAAACCTAGTTTGATGTTTAAAGTTGGATTATTTCTTACTAAGTGTTTAGATATTAGAAGTAAGGATGTTCACCTTACATAAAAGTATATGATTAACTGTTGTTCCTATGGGCCATATGGCCTGCAAAAACTAAATTAAAATTATTGTCATTGTTATATTGTTACACACCACACACACACACACACACACACACACACACACACACACTCACTCACACACAAATCCTTTGCGCAAAGCTACAAAACAAAACGGCCACACACACACACACACACACACACACAAATCGTTTGCGCAAAACTAGAAAACAAAACTGGCCACACACACACACACACAACACACACACTTTGCAGGAATGCGGATTTAGTTTACAGGATAGAAAAGCTTTAATATGGAAAATGGAAATAAAATATGCTGTTGTTGTTGTTTTGCTTCCTCTTTTTTTATAATAAATATCGCCTTATTTCACAAAACAAGATTTGGTTGCAGTGGTTTTGTGTTTCAGAACTGCCAATCCTGTTTATTTCTTTAAAAAGCTAGGGGCGTTTTGATTATTGTTCTCTTTTTGTCATTCTTTCAGAGGGTAAGTTAGAATAAAAGACTTGAAAGAGTGCGAGGATTTTGTTACTTTCTTAGTGTTCGTTTCTTATTTATTCATTTATATATTTATTTTTCTATTTAACTATTTATTTATTCATTTATTCAGTCATTTATCGATTAATTTATTCATCTATGTATCTATCTACCTATCTATTATCTATCTATCTATGGATTATTTACTTATACATTCGTTTTCTTTTGTTTGGAGATGGGGGTGTTTTAGTTTGGTTTGGATCAGCTTGTTTTAACGTTATTGAGGACTGGGGTGGAGATGTGATTGTGGGTTAACACTGTTTTCTTTTTTTCTTTTTCTATATGTTATGCTCTGTGGGAAAATTGGTTTAGGATTACTATTTATTGGATGAATTTGAAATAGGAACAAAACTGAATCGAGCACAGACGTTGGAGCAAAATATTGTTGTTTTTGTTAAACTCACAGTTTGAATGAGATGAAAGTCTATAATTATAGCTCTCTCTCTCTTTCTCTCTCAAGCTTGCCATCAACAGTTGATATATTCAGTGGAATGCACTGTCTTATTAGATAGTCCTTTCCCTCTTTCATTTATCATTAAGTTTTGGTTTCTTTGTTGTAAAAAATATTGCTGAAATTGTTTTCATATTGTGCTCCTTGCCAACAGAAAGACTGTATTGTAAATGGCAATAAACTACTTTCAGTGTTCAGCTCTCTCTCTCTCTCTCTCTCTCTCTCTCTCTCTCTTTCTCTCTCTCTCTCCCTCATTACCAACATGATTTGTCCTAGTATATATGTCATTAAGCTAGTACCACACCTGTCACTGTGAATTAGTGCCTTTGTATTGAATGTGACTAATAATGCTATGTAATGCCGTTACCTCTACCCAGTCTTCCTCACAAAGGTCATACTACGCGCGTGATAATCCTTATTGTGTTAGACAATCGTGTAACACAATCACACTGTTGATTGAATCACATCTAAGAACTGTACTTGAAGTAAAGGTAAAGGTAAAGGAGTCCCATAACCTATAAGGTCGTAGGGGAGCGAGGCGTCAGAGACCTCACTTCTCTAGGGCCAGCATATTGAGGGCGGCGCCCATCTCCTCTCCCTCGCTGCTTTACCTTCCCTGACCCTAAAGAGGGCAGGTACCCATTTACAGCTGGGTGAACTGGGGGAACTGTACTGAAGCCAAGGCGTGCAAACGGTCACCCGTCCAACTGGTAACCACGCTCGACGCTGCTTAACTTGGCTGGGGGAAAGCGAATTCTCCGACCACTGAGCTATCCCGTCCCCTTTGTCACTTTGAATTAGAGCCTTTGTATTGAATGTGACTAATAATGCTATGTAATGCCATTACCTCTACCCACTCTTCCTCACAAAGGTCATACTACGCGCGTGATAATCCTGATTGTGTTAGACAATCGTGTAAGACAATCACACTGTTGATTAAACCGCATCTAAGAACTGTACTTGAAGTATTCATTTTGAAAATAATGTGTATAGTTAGTTTTCGTATGTAAGAAGTGTACTTGAAGTATTCATCTTGAAAATAATGTGCAGGGTTACTTTTTGTGTGTAAGAAGTGCGCTTGAAGTATTTATTTTGAAAATAATATGCAGGGTTGGTTTTCGTATGAAAGAAGTGCACTTGAAGTATTCATTATGAAAATAATGTGCTAGTTTTCGTAGGAAAGAAGTACACCTAAAGTATTCATTTTGAAAATAAGCAAGGTTATTTTTCGTGTGTAAGAAGTGCTCTTGAAGTATTCATTTTAAAAATAATGTACAGGGCTAGTTTTCGTAGGAAAGAAGTACACTTAAAGTATTCATTTTGAAAATAAGCAAGGTTATTTTTCGTATGTAAGAAGTGCACTTGAAGTATTCATTTTGAAAATGACGTGCAGGGTTAGTTGTCGTGTGTAAGAACTGTACTTGAAGAATTCATTTTGAAAATAATATGCAGGGTTGGTTTTCGTATGAAAGAAGTGCGCTTGAAGTATTCATTTTGAAAATAATGTGCAGGGTTAGATTTCTGGTAGGTCTACTGGGTTTGTTTTTAATGTATTCCAGGCATATTTCTCAGTGTGAAATTTGAACTGATTTTCTTTATTATGAATTAGTTTCACTTCAGTTTGGTGCCAACGTACATGCGCGAGGGCGCGCGCGCCCATGTGCGTGTGTGTGTGCGCGCGCACGTGTTTGTGTGTGAGTAGGTTGTTTATTCAGAACTTTGACAAAATACACTTCTCTTACTGCTGTAGTTTCATTTCTGTATGTTAAATGTGTGTTCCTTGGGTTTCCTCTTATACACTTCAACGGTCCGGGAGGGCTACAGGAGATCGTAGAACTCATTAGAAACAGAGAGATTCCGAACCCTGGTGGCATTGTGTGGAGCTCCTACTGACAACAGCGGTGATGGAGACAACTGCGTTGAGTTTTGCTCCAAAAATATTACCCAGACCATCATTCATGGTTTAGAAGATGATGGACATTTTCTTCATTAAAAAGATCAAACCATGCAGCTTTACCTCTTTCGATTTAACCCATTCTTATCTCCTGTTGACTGTACCCGTATGGGAAAGGCGTATTGGCTCAAGATTTCCAACATCTTCAGGATAGCAAGAGGGAATATAAAAAACGAAAATGAGGTACTAGATAAGCACTATTCAGACTGCTTGAGGACTGAGTGAAGGAGGGAAGAGCCAGTAGAGAGGAGAAGAAGTAGAAAAGGGAGAGAGTGAGAGGAAGGAGAAGGAGGAGGAGGAGAGAGAAATAGAGAAGGAAGAGGAGGTGAGTGAAGGAGAGGAAGAGAGAGAGAGAGAGAGAGAGAGAGAGAAGAGAGAGGAGAGAGAGAAGAGAGAGAGAGAGAGAGAGAAGAGAGAGGGAGAGAGAGAGAAGAGAGAGAGAGAGAAGAGAGAGAGAGAGAGAGAGGAGAGAGAGAGAAGAAGAGAGAGAAGAAGAAGAGAGAGAGACAGAGAGAGAAGAGAAGAGAGAGAAGAGAGAGAGAGAGAAAGAGAGAGAAGAAGAGAGAGAAAGAGAAGAGAGAGAGAGAAAAGAAAGAAAGAGAGCGCGAGAGAGACAGAGACAGAGAGAGAGAAAGAAAGAGAGAGAGAGAGAGACAGAGAGAGAGAGACAGAGAGAGAGATAGAAAGAAAGAGGAGAGAGAGAGAGAAAGAGAGAGAGAGAGAGGGAGAGACAGAGACAGAGAGAGAGAAAGAGAGAGAGAGAGAGAGACAGAGACAGAGACAGAGACACAGAGAGAGGCGGAAGGAAAGGAAGGAAGGAAAGAAGACAGAGAAAGATGGAGAGGGCTGGTTGTTCAGTCAGCCAAGGCGCCTTTACTGGGGGAGAAGACTAGGGGACGAGTGATGCGCTAATGTAACATAACGGCACGTTGTTCTGATGGGGACCAAAAGTGCGCCTTGGCACGCCACTGTATGAAGTAGACAGATTCCAGAAAGTCGTGGGGTTGAGAGAGCTAGAAGAGGCAGGTTTGATCCCCATCTGAATCCACCACCACCCTACCCCGAACTTCTATCCACTAGACCACGAGTTGTGGTCTGGCTGCAAGTCTTTTAACTGAGATGACAAGCCAAGGCTTCCGTGTACAATATGAATTCGCGTACGGAAAAGAACCTGTGGCAACAAGGGAGTTGTCGTTGGCGAAATGCTGCGGAAAAGAGCCCATTCTTGTAGGGAAACTATCACACATGCTGCCCGGGAAAGAAAGAAATCACCAAAACGGGTGGAGTTACCTCGATTTTCCTGCACGGAAATCATCCGTGACAGAAAGTGTTATATGACACAATGCATTGCAATCCAACTTAACACTTCACAATCCAACACAACATTTCACAATACAACACAACACTTCACAATACAGCACAACACTTCACAATACAACACAACACACAACACACAACACAACACAATACAGCACAGCGCAGCGCAGCACAATACAACACAACACACAACACAACACAACACAATACAATACAACACAACACAATACAACACAACACACAACACAACACAACACACAAGACAACACAATACAGCACAACACAGCGCAGCACAATACAACACAACACACAACATAACACAATACAACACAACACAATACAGCACAGCACAATACAACACAACACACACCACAACACAACACAACGCAATGCTCAGCAGCCCTCGGAACGAAATTTCGAACGGGACAAAGGGGTGGCATGGAAGCTGTTATCTTTCCTTTGCCATCAGAACTACAACGACAGCGGTGTGGAAAAGGGACAATCATAAGAACACTAATGACAACAAATGTTACCGTTGATTGACAGAACCTGTCACGCACGGTTGTTTTCTTCTCTGTCTGTCCATGCCAGAGACAGTTTGAAGATTTTCATTAGGCTAATCAAGGTTTTTTTAAAATCAAACAAAGAAAAATCACCATATCCGAAAGACTGGCAGATACTCAGAGACAGACCAAAAAAACAGACTGACAAAGAAAAAAGACAGGCAGACATGCAGACAGTCAGGCATACAGGCATGCAGGCAGGCAGACAAGCAAGGCATGCAGGTAGGCAGGCAGACAGGTAAAAAAATACAAGCGGGCAGACAGGTGAATAAAAAGCTCACAGACTCAATCAGCATTAAAAAAAAGTTTGGATTTTCCTTTCAACTTTAGCAAGTACTCAAGCAGTAAGCCTGAAATCTCCCATTAGTTGAGTCACACTCTCTGTCTGTCCCTACTCTCTGGACTGTCCTGTCAAGATCTCACCGACGATAACCAGCACAAGGGGAACACTGCTCCGGTAGTCCAGACTAAGGGGCAGTAGTTAATCGTCAGTGCTATTGACACAGGCCGAAAACAAACAGCAGAAAACACAGAGCGCTCAGACGTTCGGGCGCTATCGTGAAATCCGCTTAGTCCAGCTGTTACCTCTGATGTCCGGGTCCAGCTAGCTAAGTTTCTAGAAGTCGTGGACTTTGGGGCTGAAACGTACCATGTATGACTAGAGCAGCCAGAGACCTCTTGTATAAATACCTCCTCCGCCCCCTTCCCCTCTCCCCCTTCCTCTGTCTGCAGTCTGATTTCTGCAGTCCCTCAATGGGAAATCTCCGCTAGGACGTGGTCAAGTCAAAGTCAAGTCAAGTCAAAAACACTTTAATCATCCCATGAAGAGCAATTACAATACTGACAGGCAGGTTGATACGTATTTCTGCGGTCTGATTTCTGCAGTCCCTTAATGGGAAATCTCCGCTAGGACGTGGTCAAGTCAAAGTCAAGTCAAGTCAAAAACACTTAAATCATCCCATGAAGGGCAATTCCAATACTGACAGGCGGGTTGGTACGTATCTCGGAAGACACAAAAAGCTACATTTAATACTGATTGAAACATTCCAAAATTACTTCAAATGAAAAGATCACGAACACACACGCAGACACACACACACACACACACACACACACACACACACACACACACACACACACACACACACACACACACACACATGGGGTAAGTTTAAAGAATCTGATCAATTCAAGGAACGATATTTAAAAAGTTGTCTGACTACTGCCCATATTTCTTGTTATATGGCTCCTTCTCAAATAGATTCGCGTTTTATATCCGTGAGAAGGGTTAATTCACTATATTTTAGAATGAAGTTAAATGCATTCCTTACAAAATTTTGTCAACATGTCAGATGTCTATGTGGGGATCATATTTCCAATACTCATATCATATTTGAGTGCCCTATTGTAAAAATTTTTTTACCTACATTTTCTTAATAGTCTCTGGAAAATATATTTGAAAATTCAAAGCTAGTCTTTGCCATTGCCAGATGTTTATTGGATAGTCCATTTGAATATTTATTGTAGTTACATTATTGTTATTTCATGTTTCCACATTGTTGAGTTTATATTTTGCTCCTGTTTAAAAGTATTATCCTTACTTTTCTAGGGTTTTTTGGGGGTTTTTCCTCACAAAAATACCAACACTGATGCTATTTCTTAACCTTTTCTCCCTCCACTCCTTCCTCTCCCTTCTTTAACTTCCATTATACTTTCTATTTCCCTCGTCTAATATCACTTAGAGTGAACAGACGTTAAATTGAAGACAACAACAACAACAACAACAACAACAACAACAACACACATGCTGATTTTTTGAGACGACAAACAGTGACCATGTCGTTGTGGTGAAGGTTCTCCGAGTTTCAGTTTACCTGGTAAAAAAAATAAAAATAAACAAAAATTAAAGTTCTCACTTTCAGGTTGATAGACGAATGATGATCACAAAAGCCCCATGTAAGAATTTTTCTGTGTGTATTCAGTTACAGAAACAGAAACCGCTGATAAAATCCTTCCTACTTTCTTTTCTCCCTTGACTTCCCATGTCTGTGCTTAAAGTTTCACAGGGAGATCGTAAAATCTCCATCCTTACTTAACCAGACACCACTGCAGAAAATTCCAGCACCACGACTTCAGTGACCAACAAGGAAGGAAATCAAACATCTTTCCACTTAGCTCTACCTTCCGTCACTGTTGACAGGAGCCTGCAATTCTGATAATTATTTCTTCTTGCTAGCTGTTATCGTTGACTAAAAGCTGAAAAAAACGATATCCTATAATCTGAAAAAACGATATCCTATAAGCTGAAAAAACCTATATCCTATAATCTGAAAAAAAGCGATGTCCTATAATCTGAAAAAACGATATCCTATAAGCTGAAAAAACTATATCCTATAATCTGAAAAAACTATGTCCTATAAGCTGAAAAACACTATATCCTATAAGCTGAAAAAACTATATCCTATAAGCTGAAAAAACTATATCCTATAAGCTGAAAAACTTATATCCTATAAGCTGAAAAAACTATATCCTATAAGCTGAAAAAACTATATCCTATAAGCTGAAAAAACTATATCCTATAAGCTGAAAAAACTATATCCTATAAGCTGAAAAAAACGATATCCTATAAGCTGAAAAAAACTATCTCGTTCATTACATATGATACCGTTCAGAAAAATGCAGATGGGTTCTTTTTTGACCGCAAGCATGCTCTAAATAGCTACCCCGACAGTTTAAAAAAGAAAAAAAAAAGAAAATCTACCAAATCATTTCATCTTAATTTGCAGAAGGCTCTGAATCAATATCCGTATCTAGCAGGCTGCCTTATTAATCTGCGAGACCTTATTCCTGGAAGCTGGCGGATTTAGACCTAAGGGGCCCAACACCCGATTTCTTGCCTGGTTGGCTTTGAAGCGAAATTGATCACGTTGAGAGATAGCCTACTGGGAGTAAAAAAAAAAAAAAAAAAAAAAGAAAGGGGAAGAGAGATGGGGGAGGGAGAGAGAGAGAGAGAGAGAGAGAGAGAGGGGGGGGAGAGAGAGAGGGGGAGAGAGAGAGGCGGAGAGAGAGAGAGGCAGAGAGAGAGAGAGGGGGGGGAGAGGCAGAGAGAGAGACAGAGAGAGAGAGAGAGAGAGAGAGAGAGAGAGAGAGAGAGAGAGAGAGAGAGAGAGAGAGAGAAGAGAGAGAGAGAGAGAGAGAGAGAGAATATCGTTTAGTGAGAGAAACGATAAGCAAGAGCAGGCTTTTATTTACATCTAACCTAAAGCAATTTTTTAAAAAGTAAATATACAAATGAAGGAATAGGAGAGGGAGAGAGAGACATAGAGAGATAGAGACACACACACACACACACACACACACACACACACACACACACACACACACACACACACACACACAGATTCAAAGTCCTTCGGATTAGACTATAAACCGAGGTCCCGTGTGCGAACACACGCGGAACATCTTGCTCACACTTTAAATCCTGTTCCGCTTTTCGTAAGAGTAGGCCCTTTTGTGCCGGTGGGAAAACACATGACAGAATTTACAAAACCGCATACACACTGGGACTGGATGTAACAAAAAAGCACATAAGCCCTTATTCCATTATCCTCGATATACAAGAATAAAATAAAAATAAAAACAAAAACAAAAACACACAGAAAAAAATCCCAGAAACTGAAAAGAAGATCGATCAAACTATCGATCGGTGATACGGATCGATCCCTCCCTTTCCTGATCGATGCTTGCACGCAGTCTGCCCAGCTGCCCGACCAACAGAACGTCAGGCAGTCCATTATTGCCCTCGCTTCGTTTCACTCTCTTTCAGTCCCTTCAGAAGTCACTTTGAAAATCTTCTGTCCTCGGCGGCCTTTGAGGCTATTGTTTAGCCACTACATACAAGAGTCTGTGCTAGCTGCCTTCCTTTCTGCTGCTGCTGCTGCTGCTGCTGCTGCTGCTGCTGCTGCTGCTGTTGCTGCTGCTGCTGTTGCTGCTGCTGTGTAAGGTGGATTATGTATAGGTATGTGTGTGTATAATATGCTGGTGATTGTGGTATTATTGTTATGGTTTATAACTAGGTGATGCTGACTGTGTGGAATTTCTACTTGTGTGTGTGTGTATGTGTGTGGAGGGGGGGGGGGGGGTAGGGGGGGAGTGTGAGGGGAGGGTGTGTGTGTGAGTGTGTGTGTGTGTGTGTGGTGCTTGTGGTGGTGTTGATGGTGGTGGTGGTTGTGTGTTTGTGTGTGTGTGTGGTGTCTGTGTCTGTCTGTGTTTTGTTTTGTTTGTTAATGTCTATTCACTACATGGTGATTTAGACACACCCGCATTCATACCAAAGTACCTATTTTACACACCGCATCTCTCTCTCTCTCTCTCTCTCTCTCACTCTCTCTCTCTCCTCTCTCTCTCTCTCTCTCTCTCTCTCTCTCTCTCTTTCTCTCCCCTACACGCACCCACTCCACACACACATAGGTATATAAATATATATATATATATATATATATATGAATGTAAATATAATAATATATATATATATATATATATATATTATAATATTATATATATGAAATTCAGTAAAGGTTTTACAGGTGAAGAATATATGACTTCAGCAATGACCTATGAATTGCTGAGAGTCATATAAACTTCTTGATAGTGGCATATTTCTTATGATATTAAACTCTCCTTTATAATGTCAGAAGAATGGCAAAAAAAAAACAATAAAATTAAAAAACACCCATAAAGGGGGAAATTCCAATACTGACAGGGGGTTGGTATACCCGGGAAGACACAAAAAGCTACATTTAATACGATTGAAACTTTCCAAAAATTTACTTCAAATAAAAAGATCACGAACACACACGCAGACACACACCCCACACACACACACACACCACACACACACACACCACACACACACACACACACACACACACACATGGGTAAGTTTAAAGAATCTATCAATTCAAGGAACGATATTTAAAAAGTTGTCTGACTACTGCCCATATTTCTTTTAAATATGGCCCTTCTCAAATAGATTCGCGTTTTAATATCCGTAGAAGGGTTAATTCACAAAATTTTAGAATGAAGTTAAATGCTTTCCCTTACAAAATTTTGTCAACATGTCAGATGTCTATGTGGGATCATATTCCAATACTCATATCATATTTGAGTGCCCTTTTGTAAAAATTTTTTTACCACATTTCTTAATAGTCTCTGGAAAATATATTTGAAAATTAAAAAGCTAGCTTGCCATTGCCAGATTTTATTGGATAGCCCTTTTGAATTTTTAATTGTAGTTACATTATTGTTATTAATGTTTCCACATTTTTGATTTTATATTTTGCTCCTGTTTTAAAAGTATTAACCTTACTTTTCTAGGGTTTTTTGGGGTTTTTTCCTCACAAAAATACCAACACTAAATCTATTTCTTAACCTTTTCTCCCTCCACTCCTTCCCCCTCCCTTCTTTAACTTCCTTTATAACTTTCTATTTCCCTCGTCTAATATCACTTAGAGTGAACAGACGTTAAATTGAAGAAAAAAACAACAACAACAACAACAACAACAACAAAAACACACATGCTGATTTTTTGAGACGACAAACAGTGACCATTCGTTGTGGTGAAGGTTCTCCGAGTTTCATTTTACCAGGTAAAAAAAATAAAAATAAACAAAAATTAAAGTTCTCATTTTCAGGTTGATAGACGAATGATGATCACAAAAGCCCCAGTAAGAATTTTTCTGTTTTAAATTCATTACAGAAACAGAAACCGCTGATAAAATCCTTCCACTTTCTTTTCTCCCTTGACTTCCCATGTCTGTGCTTAAAGTTTCACAGGGAGATCGAAAATCTCCATCCTTATTTAAAACCAGACACCACTGCAAAAAACCAGCACCACGACTTAAAGTGACCAACAAGGAAGGAAATCAAACATCTTTCCATTAGCTCTACCTTCCGTCACTTTGACAGGAGCCTGCAATTCTGATAATTATTTCTTCTTGCTACTGTTATCGTTGACTAAAAGCGAAAAAAACGATATCCTATAATCTGAAAAAACATATCCTATAAAGCTGAAAAAACCTATATCCTATAATCGAAAAAAAGCGATGTCCTAAATCTGAAAAAACGATATCCTATAAGCTGAAAAAACTATATCCTATAATCTGAAAAACTATGTCCTATAAGCTAAAAAACCAAAACTATATCCTATAAGCTGAAAAAACTATATCCTATAAGCTGAAAAAACTATATCCTATAAGCTGAAAAATTTATATCCTATAACTGAAAAAACATATCCTATAAGCTGAAAAAACTATATCCTATAAGCTGAAAAAACTATATCCAAATAAGCTGAAAAAACTATATCCTATAAGCTGAAAAAAACGATATCCTATAAGCTGAAAAAAACTATCTCGTTCATTACATATGATACCTTTCAGAAAAATGCAGATGGTTTTTTTTTTGACCGCAAGCAGCTCTAAATAGTTTCCCCGACAGTTTAAAAAAGAAAAAAAGAAAAGAAAATCTACCAATCATTTCATCTTAATTTGCAAAAGGGCTCTGAATCAATATCCGAAATCTAGCAGGCTGCCTTATTAATCGCAGACCTTATTCCTGGAAGCGCGGATTTAGACCTAAGGGCCCAACACCCGATTTCTTGCCTGGTTGGCTTTGAAGCGAAATTGATCACGTTGAGAATAGCCTACGGAGTAAAAAAAAAAAAAAAAAAAAAAAAAAGGGGAAGAGAGATGGGGAGGGAGAGAGAGAGAGAGAGAAAAGAGAGAGAGAGGGGGGGAAGAGAGAGGGGGAGAGAGAGAGGCGGAGAGAGAGAGAGGCAAAGAAGAGAAGGGGGGGAGAGCAAAAAGAGAGACAGAGAGAGAGAAGAGAGAGAGAGAGAGAGAGAGAGAGAGAGAAGAGAGAAGAGAGAGAGGAGAAAAAGAGAGAGAGAGAGAGAGAGAGAATATCTTTTTAGTGAGAGAAACGAAAAAGCAAAGCAGCTTTTATTTTAAACATCTTAACCTAAAGCAATTTTTAAAAAGAAAATATACAAATAAAGGGAATAGGAGAGGGAGAGAGAGACAAGAGAGATAGAACACACACACACACACACACACACACACACACCACACACACACACACAACACACACTCACACAACAGATTCAAAGTCCTTGGGATTAGACTATAAACCGAGGTCCCGTGTGCGAACACACCGAACATCTTCTCACACTTTAAATCCTGTTCCGCTTTTCGTAAGAGTAGGCCCTTTTGTCCCGGGTGGGAAAACACATGACAGAATTTACAAAACCGCATACACACTGGACTGGATTAACAAAAAAGCACATAAGCCCTTATTCCATTTCCTCGAAAATACAAGAAAAAATAAAAATAAAAACAAAAACAAAAACACACAGAAAAAAATCCCAGAAACTGAAAAGAAAAATCGATCAAACTATCGATCGGTGATACGACGATCCCTCCCTTTCCTGATCGATGCTTGCACGCATCTGCCCAGCTGCCCGACCAACAGAACGTCAGGCAGTCCATTATTGCCCTCGGCTTCGTTTCACTCTCTTCAGTCCCTTCAGAAGTCCACTTTGAAAATCTTCTTCCTCGCGGCCTTTGAGCTATTGTTTAGCCACTACATACAAATTGTGCAAGCTGCCTCTTCTGCTGCTGCTGCTGCTGCTGCTGCTGTTTGCTGCTGCTGCTGCTTTTGCTGCTGCTGCTGTTGCTGCTGCGTGTAAGGTGGATTATGTATAGGTATTGTGTGTATAATATGCGGTGATTGTGTAAAATTGTTTAGGTTTATAACTAGGTGATGCGACTGTGTGGAATTTCTACTTGTGTGTGTGGTAATTGTTGGAGGGGGGGGGGGGGTAGGGGGAGTGTGGAGGGGGAGGTGTGTGTGTGAGTGTGTGTGGTGTTTTGGGGTTGCTTGTGGGGGTGTTGATGGTGGTGGTGGTTGTGTGTTTTTGTGTGTGTGGGGTGTCGGTCTGTCTGGTTTTGTTTTGTTTTGTTAAATGTCTATTCACTACAATGGTTTGAATTTATACACAACCCCCGCTTCATTTCCAAAGTACCCTACTTTTACACACCTCACTCTCTCTTTTCTCACTCTCTCTCCCTTCTCTCTCCTCTCTCCTCTCTCTCACTCTTCTTCATCTTCCCCTCTCTCTCTTTCTCTCCCCTACACGCACCCACATCCACACACACATGGGTATATAAATATATATATATATATAATATTATATAATGTTACATATATATAAAATATATATAAATATATATAATATATTTTTAAATATATAATATATATGAAATTACAGAAAAAGGTTTTTACAGGTGAAGAAATATGACTTCAGCAACTACACTAAAATTTGCTGAAGTCATATAAAACTTCTTGACTAGTGGCATATTTCTTTATAAAATATCTAAACCTCTCCTTTATACATGTCAAGAAGAATTGGCATCAAACAACAAATGGGACTGAAAGTGGAAAAACAACAACATGTTACATTTTTGAATATTTAGTAATCCATGCATTTAAAATCTCAGTTTATGTTTTTAGAATTTCTAATTTCCGTGGGCAAGGAAACTGCTGATAATGTTTTCTATAATCTTTGAATGTATGCATTTCTTTTAACTTAGAATGAATTTCATAAGACGACAATGCAAGATTAGAATCAAACACTTCAAAACTGTATTCAGAGGAAACCTTGTTTTGCCAAAGAATCAACCAGCTCTTCGAATAAATTCCACAATGAGAGGGGATCCAGCAAAAGTTATGCTGATGCCTCTGCTTGCAATAGAATGTATCAGGAATTTTATCTCAAATACAATACTTTTCCCTTATTTTACCTATGCCATGACTTTAAAATGCCATTAAACACTGCCTTTGAGTCAACGCAAAACAGAATTTGGCAAACATCAATAGCAGTATCAGACAAAAAATTCAAAGCCATAAAATTGCAAAAATATCAAAGTAAAAATAGAAAAATTTGTCCAAAAAGAAAATATTTTGAACTTTTAAAGTCGGAATCACATAGGCAGCACCCTTTTGCCTGTTTTCAATACAGATCCGTCGTATAACACTTTTAAGGTGATTAGAATAATTTTTTCTAAGTGACTTTTACATCAACGTGAGAAGATATTGATCTTCAATTTTCTTTATTTCCGTGTAGTCAATGTCAAATTTAGCGAAATATTTTCCCCAAAGGGAGGTAATTGTGGAACAATCGGAAAAATTTGGAATTGTTGATATATCGATGCATTTTCTTTCATAAATGTGTCGTATAATTTTTAATTGGCTGCAGAAATGAAATATTGCGTGCCCGTTTGGGAAAATCATGTCTTGATTAATAAATATTTCCCTCTTTACTAAATTTGGGAATAGAGATACTGCAACCACATATTTGATACTGCCAGTTTTCGCTGATCAGAAAGAGATAGTAAATGAGCTTCTTTATAAGTATTTGCTGTATTTGCATGAGCCGGGAAAACCAAGAGCATCTTTACTGCTTTACGTCCCAGACTTTGTAATTTTTTAAGTAATAATCTGCCAAAAAATAAACTCTTTTCCGTATATAATTTTGAACGTACCAAGGACAAGCCAGATGTATCAAGTCGTAGTGTCTTGACTCCATGCCTGAGAACTTATTATCTTTTAAAAATTAAGTCTTTCCTAGCTTCATTATCATTTGGGTTTATGTGCACTTCCAATTCAACTTTCTAGTTAAAAATACACCTAAGAATTTTACATCTTTTTTGTATTGAAACACCTTTCCTTCTAATTTCAGTTTGTAATTTTAATTGCGTTGTCACCGTTATTAAAAGCACAAGACACTTTTTCTGCTGATATTCCTAATCTGTTTTCTTCATATAACACGAATTTACTAATTCTCCCGATATATTTTTTCAACATAATTGATCACCTCTTTTCTTTTTTTCCTAACGACGTATTAAACCAAATGCAAACATCTGCATACTGAACCTATATTAGTGACAAAGAGCTAGGAATCATGACAAGAATAAAAACAAGATATCAAGTACTGATCCCTGTGGTATACCCCAAAATCATAGCTTTAAAAGATAGTAAAACACTGAACCTAATTATGCAAATGATCTAATCTGACAAGAAATTTTGCAGAATTTATAAATATGCCATTAAAACCAATGTATTTTAATTATTTGCAATTATCATGAAACTCATCAAGGCCTCTTTAAATCAAAAAATGTGCTAACAACACTTTTTTCGTTTGGAAAAATTTCTTTTTAATTTATGTGTCATTTAACTAAGTGTCAGAATACATCTTCCCTTTCGAAAACAGCCTATTTGTTGGGTACACTTATTTCTTTCACCAAAATGAAATAAACGCTTATGTATAATTTTTTTCCATTACTTTACCCACATGAGACGTAAAGCAATTGGGCCCGTTACTATCTATCATGACCGCAGTTTACCTTTTTTCAGGGTTGGGACTAAAAATCGACTGCCTCCAGATTTTAGGAAGAGCGCCATTTATCCAACATTCTGGAAAAATGAAAAGAGTAGCCTTTTCCATTTTAAAGCATATGAAACCAGCATTTTATAAATATACCATCAGCACCAAACAGCCGTCCCTTGTTATGTGTAAATGAATCTAAAGTTTCACTAAATTCATCATATGAATGGGGGCATTTAAATAATCACAAAATAAGCAGCAATTTGTTTAATTTATTTTGCCTTTTTCTAATTCGATATTTATTGTATTCTTACTGAAGACTATTATCTGAAAACATTGAAACAAAAGCTTCCCCGCTTTTTCAATTATGCTTGGAAACTATTATTTTCAAATTTTATGATGTGTTGGAACGAAACCCATTTTTCATTTCCCAAACTACCTTTCTTCCAAACTTTATGTAAATCCTTAGGATTCCTATATTTCATTTAATACAGAATCTGTCCAATAATTGTTTTTTTTTCCGACAATTATCTTTTAAAATTGATTTAGCAATACTTCATACAAAATAAAGTTTTCTTCGATTGATCTTTTAACCAATTTTTTATCTTCTTTTTTAACAATTCCTCACTTTTTAGCCACCACAAAACCGTATCTTTCCATTCTTGTTGCTTTTGTGTTTGGGAATAGAAAACTCAGCTGCATTATGACTTGCCCCACAAAATTGGAATAAAACACTACATTCATCCTCTCGATCGTTTTTCAATATCAGTAGCCTGAAAGGAAATTGAAAAGAACTCCATCACCAATTTATATCGAAATTAGAATTTTATCCCTCATATTGTTAGTCTGATATTGCAATTCCTCAAATGACAACGTATAGGGGAATGATCACTCCAAACAATCCTCTCAACATTCAAAGCAATTTAAGCAAACCAGAGATATTAATGTTAAATCAATAGACTTGGTTATGACTAGAAACATCAGGAAATTCTGGTTACTCTACCATCATTCAATAAGTAAAGTTTGAATCCACAATATTTCTACCAACGGTTGCTGTGGGTAGTAAGCACCCAAATCCAAAAAGGGGATGAGAATTGAAATCGCCCAGAATAATCCATTTATGTTTGTGAAGTCTGTGTTTTTTAACCATCAGTGTTGTCATTTTTGACCTTGAGGTAAATATACAGAGACTATATTTAATATGTCATCTTTGTTAAATTTGACTGTCACCCCTACTTGATATATCTGCTGTTGTTGCATAATAGGGGAAAACACAAGTATTTTCATACCTAAGCCCTGCCTGACATATAAGGCAGATTTTACTTTAAATTGTATCACAAGTCCACACTGTGGTGGAAAATAATATTGTTAATTTAGGCATTTTGCTTTATCCACATTCAGGGATTGAATGCTAATATTGAGTAATTATCATAGTTAAAACTGCGTAAAACCCAACAAGTTGTGGCTATGCTGCGAGCATTCCACGCATGATTTTTTTCACCTCTAGAACGTTGTAATGACATACCAAGTTTTGGGGGGTTTTTTCTCTCCAGAAGAACTTGTAAACACAATGTTTTCTGCCAATTGATTTTGGTTAATAATTTCGCATACATAGAACAATTAAACATAGGTGGAAAATTCGTGCTTAATATATAAAAACAACGATAACGAAACTCTGTCTGTGTGTATTTGTGTTGGTGTGTTGTTGTTGGGTGATTGTGTGATTTTTGTATAGTGGTGTCTATGTCTGTGTTCTGGTTGTGTGGGGGTGGTTGGGTGGGGGTGGTGGTGGTGGGGTTTGGGGTGCGTGTGGTTGTGTCTATGTGTGGGGGTGTGTGTTTGGGGTGTGGGGTGATGTTGGGGGTGGTGGTGTGTGTATATGTGGCTGTGGATGGGGGGTTTTTCATGATATATGGTACATATTATGATGTAAACCCTCACTCCCGCCACATCCTAAAAGGATGGGGATTTATAATCTTGGAAATAAAGGATTTTTCCTTGCCTTGCCTTGCCTTGCCTTGCCTTGCCTTGCCTTCCCCTGCCTTGCCTTGCCTTGCCCTGCCTTGCCTTGCCTTGCCCTGCCCTGCCTTGCTCTGCCCTACCCTACCCTACCCTGCCCTGCCCTGCCCTTCCTCAACTTACCTCGCCTTGCCTTGCCTTGACTTGCCTCGCCTTGCCATGCCTTGCCTTGCCTTGCCTTGACTTGCCTCGCCTTGCCATGCCTTGCCTTGCCCTGACTTGACTTGCCTCGCCTTGCCATGCCATGCCATGCCTTGCCTTGCCTTGCCTTGCCTTGACTTGCCTCGCCTTGCCATGCCTTGCCTTGCCTTGACTTGACTTGCCTCGCCTTGCCTTGCCTCGCCTTGCCTTGCCTTGCCTTGCCTTGCCATGCCTTGCCTTGCCATGCCATGCCTTGCCTTGCCTTGCCTTGACTTGCCTTGCCTTGCCCTGCCTTGCCCTGCCCTTCCTCAACTTACCTCGCCTTGCCTTGCTTTGCCTTGCCTCGCCTTGCCTTGCCTTGCTTTGCCTTGCCTTGCCCTGCCCTGCCTTGCTTTGCCTTGCCTTGCCCTTTCCTTGCCTTGCTTGCCCTACCCTTCCCTAACCCTGCCCGCCCTTCCTCAAATTTTCCTCGCCTTGCCTTGCTTTGCCTTGCCTTGCCTTGCTTTGCCCTGCCTTGCCTTGCCTTGCCCTGCCCTGCCTTGCTCTGCCCTACCCTACCCTACCCTGCCCTGCCCTGCCCTTCCTCAACTTACCTCGCCTTGCCTTGCCTTGACTTGCCTCGCCTTGCCATGCCTTGCCTTGCCTTGCCTTGACTTGCCTCGCCTTGCCATGCCTTGCCTTGCCCTGACTTGACTTGCCTCGCCTTGCCAATGCCATGCCATGCCTTTGCCTTGCCTTGCCTTGCCTTGACTTTCCTCGCCTTGCCATGCCCTTTCCTTGCCTTGACTTGACTTTTTCCCTCGCCTGGCCTTGCCTCGCCCCTTTCCTTGCCTTGCCTTGCCTTTGCCATGCCTTGCCTTGCCATGCCATGCCCTTGCCTTGCCTTGCCTTGACTTGCCTTGCCTTGCCTTGCCTTGCCTTGCCCTGCCCTTCCTCAACTTACCTCGCCTTGCCTTGCTTTGCCTTGCCTCGCCTTGCCTTGCCTTGCTTTGCCTTGCCTTGCCCTGCCCTGCCTTGCTTTGCCTTGCCTTGCCTTGCCTTGCCTTGCTTTGCCCTACCCTTCCCTACCCTGCCCTGCCCTTCCTCAACTTACCTCGCCTTGCCTTGCCTTGCCTTGCCTTGCCCTGCCCTGCCCTGGCCTGCCCACCTTGTATTGCCTTGCCTTTGCCTTACCTGTCTTTATCATTTACTGACAGGAAGCATAGCAAGCAGAATGAACAGTTCAAGCGAAGATGCAAGCGTCGACTACAGAGAAAAGAAATTATAGACACGCAAATCAAATGTTAGGATTAAAGCATTTGAGTGCGAGCAAGCGTGCACACCGACGAACATGCAGAAATATAAACATACACACGTACGCAGGCGCATCATTATGCATACACACAATAATCTTGCAATCACGCAACTTCGAATGAACAAGCATACACACGCACACGTACACGCAATAACACTCACACACACATACACACAAGCACGCACGCACACACATACACACACAAATCAGAGAGAGAGAGAGAGAAGAGAGAGAGATGAGAGAGAGAGAGAGGAGAGAGAGAGAGAGAGAGAAGAGAGAGAGAGAGAGAGAGAGAGAAAAACAGACATGACAGACAGAGACACACAGAGACACACAGAAACACAGACAAGAAAGACAGACAGACAGACAGACAAACAGACAGAGAGAGAGAGGACAGACAGACAGAGAGATAAGGACCACACACACACAACACACAACACACAAAACCGACCACACACACACACACACACAACACACACACAACACACAAAACACACAAACACACCGAAAACACACCGACACACACACAAAACACAACACAACACAAACTCACACACACTCACCCTCCACTCCCCACCCCCCCACCCCCACACCCCCAACCCCCCCAACACCCTCCCCTCCCACCCACCCCCCCCCCCCCAACCCCCCCCCAACCCCCACCCCAACCCCCACACCAGAGAGATAGATCAGAGAAAAAATTGCCGTAAGCCGAACTTGGATGATTTTTTCAGGGGAGAAAACCCCACACCCAGATGAAAACGTCCGGGCATGAGGCATTTTGCGGCACTTTTCACTCCTTGCCACTCCACCTTGAAAGCCCAGGTAATTATTGTCTTAAATATGCCCAAGGTCCATAAAAGAAAGTAAGGTATAATAGAGGGGATCGTACTGCTAGTTTTGAGGGAGTGCGGGTGGTGGGGGGGTGGGATTGAGGGGGGGTTTGGGGTGTGGGTGTGAGGGTGAGGTGTGGGGGGGTTTTGGGGTGGGGTGGGTTGTGAGGTGTGGGGTGTGACTTGGGGTGGATTGTGGGGTGGGGTGTGAGGTGTGGGGGGGGTTGTGAGGTGGGGAGTGGTTGGGGTGTGGTGTGAGGGGTGTGAGGTGTGGGGTGTGGGTGAGTGTGTGAGTGTGGGGTGGGGTGTGGGGGGGCTTGGGGTGTGTGGTGTGAGGGTGGGGTGTGATGGTTTTGTGGGTGAGGCGGGGGGGGGCTGTGAGGTGTTGGGTGGGGTGGGGGGTGGTGGGTGTATGGTGTGGGGTGGGGGGTGGTTTTGTGAATGTGGGGTTGGGTGTGTACTGGTGTTAGGGTGGGGTGATTGGGGGGTGGGGGTGGGGGGAAAGTGTAGGGGGTTGGGGGGTAAGGGGAGTGGAGGGGGGGGGTTTGGGGGGTGGTTTTGTGTGTGATTGTTGTTGGGAAGGAGGTGGTGGTTTTCTTTAAATTTAATTTTTTTTATTTATTCTTTTTATTTCAGATAATGGAATAAGCCCGAGTGTTATTTTTTTTTACAAAAAGTCCACTTGTATGCAGGTTTTTTTTAAAATTTTTTCAACCTTCCCCCCAGCACTGTATGGGCCAACTCTTCCGAAATGCAGAACTTTTTAAAAAACGTGTTCCCAAAATGTTTTGCTGCGTTCGCACACGGGACCCTCGGTTTTTTTGGATCATCCGAAAGGGGTGTTTTTTTGCTGCGTGCTGTGTGTGGCGTACACGGTCGTGCGTGCTGTGTGTTTTGGGGGGGAAAAGTGTTGGTGTAGGTGGGGGGGGGGGTTTTAGTACTTGGTTTTTGCAGCAGCCCGCCAGCAACGCTTTAAAAATTTTAAAGAGGAATTTAATAACCATTTTAATAAACGAAAAAGGGAAAACGAATGCAACCGGAGCTCAAATAACGGGGTTTTTCAGTCTGCTGGAAAAAGGGAAATTCCGGTCAATCATCATGAAACAGCGATATCAATTTATCTCTCTCTGTCGCTTCTGTCTGTCTGTCTGTGCTTCTGCGGCTCTCTCCTCTCTCTCTCCTCTCTCCCCTCTCCCCCTGCTGTCTCCGGCTTCTGTCGCTCCTCTCTTTCTAAATTGCACCCTGTTTCTCTCTTCCCCTCTGTCTCCCCCTCCTCTCTGTCGTCCCGTCTGCCTCTCTGTCTCTCTGTCATCTCTGTCGCGCCTCCTCTCTGTCTGTCTTTCTGTCTGTCTCTCTCTCTCTCTCTAACTTTCACCCCGTTTCTCCTGCTGTCTCCCTCCCCCCCTTCTCGTCTGTCTTCCTGACCCTGTCTCTTTTTGTCTTCTCTGTCTGCCCGTCTTCTCTCTGCTGTCTCTCTATCTGTTGTCTCCTCTCTCTCTAAATTCACCCCGTTTTCTCTCCCGTCTGTCTCTGCCCCCTTCCCCTTT
>CM054147.1:19814087-19834087 GCA_028751875.1 Rapana venosa
GCAGAAATCTTGCACACGCGTTAAATCCTGTTCCGCTTTTCGAAAGTGTAGGCCATTGTGTGCCGGTGGGAATAGATGACCAAATTTACAAAACCGCATACACACGGGGACTAGATGTAAAAGAGCACATGAGTGCTTATTCCATTATCCTCGATATAAAAGAATAAAATTTTAATAAATAAATAAAATCTCTCTCTCTCTCAGTAAATAAATAAATAAATAAATAAACGATATGTTTATTTTGTCGTAGCACTTCTTTCATAACATAATTATGATACAGATTGAAAAGTCCACCAATGTGTCGAACTGACAACTGTATACTCTTAAAATAAACGACCCACCCCAAAATCCTTTCCTATTCATCAACCAGAATGCGAAAGTGAAAACGATAGGAATACTTGTGCAAGATAAAATTGTGTTGCTTAAATAACTCAAGATGATTAATCCTGGCAAAACCCCAGTCAGACTGAGTCTCCTGATTAAGAAATAATCCAGTAAGGCCCGAGATATAAGACAGTGAACACTGAACACTGAAGGCCCGAGATATAAGACAGTATAAGACAGTGAACACTGAACACTGAAGGCCCGAGATATAAGACAGTATAAGACAGTGAACACTGAACACTAAAGGCCCGAGATATAAGACAGTGAACACTGAACACTGAAGGCCCGAGATATGACAGTATAAGACAGTGAACACTGAACACTGAAGGCCCGAGATATAAGACAGTATAAGACAGTGAACACTGAACACTGAAGGCCCGAGATAGAAGACAGTGAACACTGAACATTTATGCATCATCATATCCTTCTCATTGGGTACAGGCATTCCTTCTTTATGACTCTCAATACGTCAACCTATTTTGTTGCTATCAATACCCTTTCCCAGCCTTTTCACATTTTCATTTCATTTTTCATTTTCGTACCACTTTAAGTCACGGCAGATTTCTCTGCGTGAAATTCGAGCTGCTCTCCCCAGGGAGAGCGCGTCGCCGCAAGAGCCGCGCCACCCATTTTGACACATCCTTAAGTAAAAAAAACATTGTAAAAACCCACCTCACTGCGAATATCTCTATTATACTTATTCAAATTTCTCTCTACGTTAATATTAAAGTTGGTTTTCCCAGAAAGGCAGAGAGAGTGAGAGAGACAGACAGAGAGACAGACAGTACAGATTGGAATTTCTGTGCAGACGACAATACCAACTGGCTTCTCATTGAAATGCATGACTCTTTCTGCTGTGTCTTCAAGTGACCGGCCCCACCCCCCTCCCCCCCCCCCCCCCCCCCCCCCCCCCCCCCCCCCACACACCCCACACACAAACAACACTAAAACACACTCACTCTACAACAGATATACACACACTCACGCACACACCCACTTTTGAAACCCCACACTTTACACCACGCGGGGCCGCCCAAAAAACCATCAAAACCACATATCCCACACTCACACACTCACACAAAAACCCACTCACACACCCCACACTCACACAAAAAACCCACACACCCCCACACCACTCACCCCCCAAAAAAACACCCCAACTCCACACAAATTTCTTTAAAACGGAAGAAACCCCAAAAGGGAAAAACCTGAACTTTTTGAATCGCGATGCTGATAAGGGGTTATCCGCCCCCCCCCCCCCCCGCCCCCCCCCCTTCACCCCACACCCACACACACAAACACGCACCCCTCCCCCAAAACCCACAAACCCCAAAAAAAGAAAAACCCTGAACTTTTTGGTTTGGGTGCTGATAAGGGGTGGTGCCCTCCCCCCCCCCCCCCCCATTTACCACCCCAACACTAAAACAACATACTCCCCCGCCCACCCCCTACACAAAACACACACCTCACAAAATACACACCAAAAGCCCAAAACCTGAACCTTTGAATCGCGTGCTGAAAAATGGGTGGGGGCCCCCTTCCTTTCCCAACACCACACACACACACAAAACACACACACACCCAAAACCTAAACCCCAGGAAAAAACTGAGCACCTTTAAATCTGGATGCTGCTGCGCTGCTGGGTGGGTTTTAAAAATTTAAAACAGTGTCGCCGGGCATCCCCCCCTTATCCTCTCCAAACTTAAATTTCTCAACAACTTTGACGTTTTGGGACCTCTCGGGAAAACCATCTCTTATCCTTAAATCCAACCCAATCCACCCAAAACCAATTAAAACCCTTTCGTTTATAACCCCCCCCAAACCCCCAAAGGGCCATAAATTATCTTCGGGGCTGTAATCCATAATTATTTGTTGTTTTAAACCCTCACTTAAAAACTGTGCACAGATGAAAACAGGGTATAAAATAACTCTGCTGTCCCTTCCTTTTTAGCAAGCCCTTTGGGCAACCCAAAAGGGGAACCCAAAACCCGGACGGTCATTGCAGCGTTGGGGGAAAAAAAACCACTCAAAACCCCTTATAAAAATGAATAAACTTTCAAACACGCGCGCGCCACACACACACACACACACAACCAAAACACACCCCTAACACACCCAAAACACACGGGTTTCCCCTTTTAAGAGGGTTTTTTTCCCAGGAAGTTATTAATTCAAAGTGCCCAAATCCATTCCCCCTAAAAGTCCTTCGATTTAACTTTTAACTCGGGTCGGGGTGTGAATGCATGCTGAAATCTTGCAAATGTTTTTAAAACCCTTTCCCACTTTTCGGAAATAGGGGCCCTGTGTGCTGGTGGAACAGATTTCAAAATTTACAAAAAATGCATACACCCAGGGGCTGGTTATGAAAAAAAAAACCCAATGAGTGTCACCGAAAAGGAAATTTTGGGGGGGAGGGGGGTCCCGCCTGTGTTAACTCCAGGGAAAAATTTTTCCTTGAACGGGAATCGAAAACCCCCCTCGTCGATTGGAGTGCAATTTTTTCTAACCCCTAGGCCCATCCCTCCCCCAAAAGACACAAGAAAGCTACATTTTAAAAAAAGGTTTAAAAAAAAAAAGGAAAAAGGGGTCCCCCTAAACCATATTTTAAAGGTCGTAAGGGGAGCGAGGTGTCAGAGACCTCACTTCTCTAGGCCAGCATATTGAGGGCAGCGCCCATCTCCTCTCCCTCGCTGCTTTACCTTCCCTGACCCTAAAGAGGGCAGGTACCCATTTACAGCTGGGTGAACTGGGGGAACTGTACTGAAGCCAAGGCGCGCAAACGGTCACCCATCCAACTGGTAACCACGCTCGACGCTGCTTAACTTGGCTGGGGGAAAGCGAGTGCTCCGACCACTGAGCTATCCCGTCCCCTACCCAGGACCTCTCGCGTGTGAGGCGAGCGTGATGGTATAATTATTCCAAAATAACTTCAAATAAAAGCATCACACACACACACACACAGACAGACACACACACACATTCAAAAATCATTCAAGCCAAAAATAAGATATACGAGTACTTAGTCGACAGCTTACAGGAGATAAGGCCACAAAAAAGAGAATGTGTTGCCTGTGTTTGATCAAAGAGATGCGCACAGGGGGAAAGGACAGACAGAGAGGGCAAAAACCAGCCTGAGAACCAATCAGACAAGTGGTCCTGTCCAGCCATTCAGCACTGACCATTAACCTGACTGGACAATAGGGGGATGAAGAGGGAGGGGGGGGGGGGGGGGGGGGGGTCAGTGGAGTGATATGCATGCCACGTCAGGTTCTAGTCCTATGGTGGACAGAACAAAGCGGTTTTGAATGTGGACAGGTCGTTGGGATATTAATTCTGCTCTCTCTCATGTGTGTGTGGTGTGTGTGCATGCGTGGGGAGGTGGTGGTGGACGGGGGATGTGCGTGTGGGGGGGGGGGGGGCAGGGTTGTGCATTTGTGTTTTTGTGAGGAGGGGTGGGGGGCAGGTGTGTGTGTGTGGGTGTGGGTGGGTGGATGTATGTGTGTAGGGCGGGATGGATGGGGGGTTGGGTGTGGTGTGTGTGTTGTAGCATGTGTGTAGGGGGATTGTGTGTGTGTTTGTGTGCATGTGTGTGTTTGTGTGCGTGTGTGTGTTTGTGTTTGTGTTTATTTACTTATGTGTGTGCGTGCGTGTGTATGTGTGTGTGGTGTGTGTGGTGTGGGTGTGTATGTGTGTTCATTTAATTTTATTGTTTTATTTTTAGGATAGTGGAATAAGCACTCACGCGCTTTTTTCTTTACATCAAGTGCATGTGAGTATGCATACAATATACAATAGGGGTACAATAGGGGTGGACATAAGCTGACAACAAAAAGATGTAAATGAGTACAGATCACAGTGCGAGAGTGAGACAGACAGACAGACACAGACAGAGACAGAGACACAGAAAGTCAGAGAGAGAAAGAGACAGAAAGTCAGAGACAGACAGAGTCAGAGAGAGAGAGAGACAGTCAGAGACAGACACAGAGAGAGACAGACACAGAGAGTCAGAGAGACAGAAAGAGCGTAAAGTACAGTCCCTGTCGAGAATTCTCAAAAGCAGATGCGCTTTCATAGCATCAAAGCTACATCCGGCTCATCATCACTGACTATCACTCAACCAACACAAAACTGTCTCTTGATTCCCTGGCTCACAGAAAGATGATGAGGCAGCAAAACCAACAAATCTACATAGTCATATAACTCGCCTGCTTTGACCAAAAGCGACGCACACAGCCGCATGGACAAACAGAGAGGGCGAAAACTGGACTGCGACTGAGAACCAATCAGACAAGTGGTCCTGTCCAGCCATACAGCACTGACCATTAACCTTACTGGACAATAGGATGAAGGGGGGGGGGGGTGGAAGGTCAGTGGACTGATATGCATGCCACGTCAGGTTCTAGACCTATGCTGGACAGAACAACGTGGTTTTGAATGTGGACAGGTCGTTGCCATATTTATTCTGCTCTTTCTCACGGGTGTGTGTGTGTGAGGGTGAGGGGGAGGGATTGCGTGTGTGTGGGTGTGTGTGTGAGGGGGGGGGGGGTTGGGTGGGGGTGGGGGGGGGGTGTAGGTGTGTGTGTGTGTTTGTGTGTGTCTGTGTCTGTGTGTGTCTTCGTCAGCGCTTTTGGGGAAATGAAGAATATTATGCATGTCCTTACAAGTTTACAAGAGAACACTGGACACTGAAAAGTGTTATTGTACTTTGGCCTCGGGCCATTATACAAAACATGTTTGGGGCAGGGGGAAGGTAGAAATCATAGCAAAAAACGTTTCTATACATTTCACATTTCTACTGCACGCGCACAGATTCGCACTCAATGTCTTCCAGTTATCACTATCCCCACCATCACCTTCAGCATAAAATTATACATAATCATCGCCATCAGCATCTTCATTACCTCTAGCCACAGCTTCAGCAAGCATATCAACATCACCACCATTAATTTGATCATCTGTGCCATCATCATCATCATCATCATCATCATATCATCTTCTTCATCATCTACACTGTCATCATTTTCTTCCACTTGTTCAATTATCATCACCACGGATCATCATCTTTTAATAATTATCTACATCATAGTCACGATCATCATCTTCATCATGTTGGTTAAAGCGTGCAGCATCCCTGTTTCAGAAACAGCAGCTGAAGCTACAGCACAAGTTAAACTAACATCATCACAAGTTTATTTTTATTTATTCATTTATTCTTTTATATCGAAAATAATGGAATAAGCACTTATGTGCTTTTTTACATGTAGTCCCCGTGTGTATGCGGTTTGTAAATTCTGTCATCTCTTCCCACCGGCACACAATGGCCTACTCTTACAAAAAGCGGAACAGGATTTAACGTGTGCGCAAGATGTTCTGCGTGCGTTCGCACACGGGGCCTCGGTTTATAGTCTCATCCGAAGGACTTTTGGGGAAGAGTGGAGTCTGCATTGATGTTAACTCCAGGGGAAAATATCCCTCTTGAGCGGGAATCGAACCTGGGTCGTCAGATTGCGAGCGCAATGTTCTAACCACTAGGCTATCCCGTCCCCCCTAGACATTAGGGGCAGACAGCCTGGTGGTTAGAGTCATACACACTGCGCTCATGACCTGCTAACCCGGGGTTCGAGTCTCGTTCAAGAGGATTATCTTTACCTCTGGAGTTAACATCAGTGCTGACTCCACTCCAACTAAGTCCTTCGGATGGAACTATCAACCCCGTGTGCGAAAACCATTTCTTACTTCTGGACTTAAATTTGGAACCCATTTTTAGTCGTTCAAAACGTAGAGTACCTTTCCTAAAATGAAAGTCTGTTTCTTACTGATGGTTTCCCCCGACAAGTAGGGTGCTTGACCAAAGCTCAAACAGACAGCTGTGAATACAGGTTACACACTTGTATTAGCTAGCGGGTCATGTAGTATCTTGTATAGAGTGTGAATCAGGGGGAAAATTGTTCATTTTCACCATTTTTTAAAAAGTTTTGGGGGATTGGGAACATAGAGCAATACCAGGTAGTTACGAGAAATTTGCAAATGATCATCAAAAGAGGATTGCCTGTATTCCTACAGCGTTGACCCCGCGCAAGCATATCTCGGTTAGGAAGCTAGCAGACAACAAAGGACTGAGGGGGTACACAGTGTTAGCTGAAAAATAAAACCGAAAAAATCCAAACCTACCAAAGTTGAGCAAAATCACATGAGTTTCGAGTCAGAGGCTAGTTTTTTCCCCACAAAAAGTGTGTTTTTTATTTATGTGGAGGCCTTAGTACTTGCGGTATGAATACAAGAGTCATATAGAAAAACAGAAAGAAAAGAGTGATTTTTTTAATACCAGTGTGCAGCCAAAGTGCGAAATTTCTAAAGCAGGAGTGTAGCCTCAGACCTCTTTCTTGCCTTTACTTCCCTTTCACGACCAGAAAAAAAAAGGGGGGGGGGTGGGGGGGGTAGGGTAGGGGTGGTGGATGAGGAGAGGGGGTAAGGGTGGTGGGGGGGAGGTTGTGATGAGCAAGGCAATAACTCCAGTCTCGTTTAATGAGATCAATTGCAAATGAGGGGCAGACAGAGAGATAGCCGAGAGAGAGAGAGAGAGCGCAAAACGGTTGGTTCAGTCAGGCCATGTTTCTTTGCGAAAATGCTGCTTTTGAAGTTGGGGGTTTTTTGGGGGTTTTTTGTTGTTTTGATTTTGGGGGGGGGGGGGTTTGGGTGGGGGGGGAGGGGGGGGGGGGGGGGGGTACAGAAGTTGTCTTTACCTGCTTCCAGGATCGACTTAAAATGTGTGATATGTCGTGATCGTTTTCTTTTTGAGATGTAGGTGTAGAAAAATTGTATACACACACATAAATATACATGCACACCACACACACTCGCGCACGTATGAGCGCATAAACGCACGCTCGCACGCACACTCACAACCAGAGAGAGATAGAGAGAGAGAGAGAGAGAGAGAGGAGGAGAGAGAGAGAGAGAGAAGAGAGAGAGAGAGAGAGAGGAGAGAGAGAGAGGAGAGAGAGAGAGAGAAGAATGATGGAATGAATGAATCTTTATTTCTCAAGGTAACAGAATAATGCATGCCATAGACTTTTTTTCATCCGACCCTTCCCCTGTTTAGGGACTTTCAACAAAACATAGGAAAAAAATCTTACAAACAAAAACAAAGGGACAGACAGAGAGACAGACCAAAACAATGCCACACACACACACACCCCCACACATACGAAAGACAGAGTGAAGAGATGGGAGAAAGAAGACAGACAGACTTACAGCCAAACAGAAAGACGACAGAGAGAGAGAAAAAAAAGGGAAGAGAAAAAAGAAAAAAAAAAGCAAGAGGGGGGAACGGAGACAATGACAGAGACAAAAAACAGGGGAAAAAACACAGACAACAAAACGCACACACACACACAAACACCACACCCCACCACACACACATACATATTCACACATGCACTTTTTCCCAGCGCCGGGGCTTTTATCAAAAGTTCTTGTTTAAAAACCATTGACGCTGGGGGCAACAACGAAAAGGGAAGAGGCTGTATGACCGGGGGCTTTTTTTTCCCCACTCATGAAAATTTCCCATTTTTCAGCTAAAGTTTTTTATTTTATCGACTAGGGACTCTTTTACTGGGGAGGTTTGACTTGAACAGCCCTTTAAAGGTGCGGGCATCCCGGGGGGCGGTTGGCTTTTTGGAAGCATCCCAACGCTGACTGTCCTTTTATGCCCACTTGGCCGAAAAGAGTGGGGATGTACTGGGGGGAAAAGGGCTCTCCACTAAAATTTAAAATTTTCCCCAATTTTTCCAAAACAGCAGCTGCCCTCCTCTGCTTTTTTTTTGGAGGGGCATTGTCGAAAACGACGGTATATATATATAGGTTTTTGTAAAGGGAGGTGGATCGGTGGTCTAGAGGTAACGCGCCTTTTTAAGGGAAAACGAAAAGCCGGGGCGGAATTTTGGGTGGTTCAAATCCCCCTTTGGGCCCCGGAAAAAATTTTTCCCCCACCACTAGACCTTGAGTGGGGTTTGGGGGCTGTTTTTCGGGTGAACGATAAACCCAGGTCCCGGGGGTTTCACAAAAAATTATTTAGCGCCGTAAAAAAAACCCACGGCCCAAAAAGAAAGGTTTTTTCCCTGGCAAAATTTTTGTAAAAAAAGCCCCCCCCGAAAGGGAAAGCCAAAAAGCAGTTGTAGACAGGGAAAAAAAAAAAAAAATGGGTTGGGGGCTGCTCTGTGGGGGACGCGCTCCCCCCCGGGGGGAGCCGCCCGGAAATTTTTTCGCAGAGAAAAACTGACGTGACTTGAAGTGATATAAATAAATAAATAAATAGAAGGGGAGAGAGAGAAGAGAGAGAGAAGAGAGAAGGGGAGAGAGAGAAGAGGGGAGGGTGGAGAGAGAGAGAGAGAGAGAGAGAGGGGGAAAGAGAGGGGAGATTCATTTTTTTATTTCGAGGATAAAAAAAATTTAAACACTCATGTTTTTTTTTTTTCAAATCCCTGTTTGTATGGGGTTTTGGGTTTCCGTTCCACCGGCAAAACAAAAGGCCCAAATCTTCCCACAAACGGAAAAAGGGGTTTTTAAAGTTTTGCGGCAAGATGTTCTGCGGCGTTCGCACACGGGACCTCGGTTTATAGTCTCATCCGAAGATCTTTTGGCGGTAGCTGGAGTCGGCACTGATGTTAACTCCAGAGGAAAAATTCCTCATGAAAGAGATTCGAACCCGGGTCAGCAGATCACGAAGGCAATACGTATCACTCTAACCACCAGGCTATCCTGTGAAAGAGAGAGAGAGAGAGAGACAGAGACAGACAAACAGACAGACAGACGGGATAGCCTAGTGGTTAGCACATTGCGCTCGCAATCTGACGACCCGGGTTCGATTCCCGTACAAGGGGATATTTTCTCCCTGGAGTTAACATCAGTGCAGACTCCACTCTCCCCCAAAGTCCTTCGGATGAGACTATAAACCGAGGCCCCGTGTGCGAACGCACGCAAGACATCTTGCGCACACGTTAAAATCCTGTTCCGCTTTTCGTAAGAGTAGGCCATTGTGTGCCGGTGGGAAGAGGTGACAGAATTTACAAAACCGCATACACACGGGGACTGGATGTAAAAAGCACATGAGTGCTTATTCCATTATCCTCGATATAAAAGAATGAAATGAAACAGACAAACACACAGAGACAGACAGATAGACAGACAGAGAGACAAACAGACAGACACAAAAAACCAGACAGGAATCTCGATGTTTCTTTTGTTTGCCAAATCAAACAGACGAGCTGTTTAGGAACAACTAGGATGCAGAGACAAAGTCTCAAAGGGTACACACACAGAGACAGACAGACAGATTGGAAACGTGCATGGAATAACCCCCCCTCCTCCCCCCCTCTCCCCCCCCCCAAAAAAAAAAAAGAACAGGGGTGGGGGGGCCGAATCCGTAGCTTTAAAGCCATTTTCTGTTGCACAAGCTTTCTAGTCGTCGTTGTCAATTGTACAAAACAGCTGCCTCGTGAGAACTTGTGTACAGTCATTTTATAATGATGTAAAAAATAGGTAAAGGTGTCCGCATAACCTATGTGGTCGTAGGGGAGCGAGGCGTCAGAGACATCATCTTCTCTAGGGGCCAGCACATTGAGGGCGCCGCCCATCTCCTCTCCCTCGCTGCTTTTACCTTCCCTGACCCTAAAGAGGGCAGGTACTCATTTACAGGTGGGTGAACTTGGGGAACTGTACTGAAGCCAAGGCGCGCAAACGGTCACCCATCCAAGTGGTAACTCCGCTCGATGCTGCTTAACCTTGGCTGGGGGCAAAGCGAGTGCTCTGACCATTGAGATATCCCGTCCCCTAATGGTGTACTATTTTAAATATTTGATGCATACGTGAGTGTACGCGTGGGTTTGTGTGTGTGTGTGTGTGATGTTGTTGTTGTTGTCTTCGATTTTACGTCTGTTCACTCTCAGTGATATTAGACGAGAAAAAAAAAAAAAACATATATACAAGGGGTGTATGAGTATTGAGGTGGTGGTGGAGGCCCTACTGAAAAAAGCGAAGGGGGAAAAGTAGTCTAATCATGAAAAGAAACCGCACAAAGCAAAAGATACAATATAAAATAAAAAAAATTAAAAAACCGAAACAAAACAAAAAGTGATTAACGTTAATGAAACTATAACAAATGTCCTATAGACTCTGCCAGAGACCTTTTGCAAATCAAATCCCAAAATTCAAGTTATTGAATATGCTTCTAAGGAGTTTTAGAAATGGGGTAAAAAAGCTTTTGTATTCTTACATTCAAATATTATATGAGTATTAGAAATATTCTCACCACACAGACATTTACTGTGTCTACTGAATTGGTTACAAATGCATTAAGTTTTTTTCTATAAAAAAAAACTATTCACTCTCGTGCTGTGGAGATATTTGAGCAAGCCTTAGAATGACTCACGACTCTTGCTTTATCAGTTTTTGATGACAGATCTGTTTAGAAATCTCTCTTTTAGGTGATACGTTTCTGTGACCTTTTTCCATGATGTTTGTTCTAATAAGTTTGGTAGCCCTCTTGTAATGATAAGGCACGTGCAATGTTGCTGATTTCCGTTCATGCTTTGCACCTCTTTTAGCAGCTCTATCAGCCCACTCATTTGGAAAGAATCCACTGTGTGAAGGCACCCAACAGAAAGGACATTTGTGCCTTTTAAGGTTAAAAGGTGTATGACATGATTAATCTCTAATGCAATGTTTGAAGTTTCTTGTACCACAAGGATTTTAAAGCATACAAAACCGACTTAGAATCAACACAAATAAGGATTTGAAATATACACAATGGCAAATTTAAGACATAATTTAGAGCCATTAAGACTGCTACAATTCTGCCGTAAAAATCGAATGATTTTACCAACATAGAATGATTTTTCTATTTTTAAAGATGGTATAACAAAAGCTGAACCTGTTTCTTTATTACCAGACGTGATCCCTCTGTATAAATTTGTAATGATGAAAATACTTTTGATGGATTTGGGATCGAACATCAGAAACCATAATGTTCAGATTCTCATTCTTTTTTTCATTAGTTACCTCTTGTCGAATGTGCTATTTCATCTCCCCACGATGGGCAAAGGTAATATTGCCTCTCGTTTGTCCATTCTGTGTTGATTGACATTAGTATTTTCCAACTAGATAAGATCACATATGTGTTATTGGGCATTAAGGAAGAGATATCTTTGCCTTTTTAGGGAAACTGTAGTTCGGAATTTTACATTCTTACTTCCTCAGAAATGAAATTTTCTAGTCGTTCTGTTTCTAAGAACATATTTAGCACCATGCCAGTTGACGTAATCATCCAAAGGCAATGTACCAACTTCATTGTACGTTCCCAGAGTGATGCATGATACGGAACTCCCAAGAGCAAAGGCCTGAAAGCTTTGCAGTCTACACATTAGTAGCTTTTTTAAGTAAAGATTTGGAGCGCTGCAAAAGATTTCTTGTCGTATGATAATTTCGGAAAAGAACAAAAGATGTAGCTAAACATTTTAGATTGAATATGTCTTGTCCCCAGAACTGTTTACTAATTATCTTCAGTATGGTTTATGCACTTTCCTTGCCTTTGTTATAGTGCTCAATATGTGTATTCCAAGTTAGCTTGAAGTGTTAGAATAACAACTAAGAACTTTATAGATTTTTGTATTCATTAATTTTCAGTCCCAATCTTAAATCTTGGTAGGCTCCTCCGGATTACTTGGGCATTATTAAAAAGCACAACATGAGTTTTTTCTGTAGACAAGTAAATCATTTTCAAGAGCATATATTTATCGATGTTATCAAGGTGGCTTTGATATTACCCTTTTTATGTAATTTATACAACCCCCTCGTTTTGGTGTATTACGTTTCATAGTAACGTTCTCCAAATGCATTATATCAGCGCATATTGTTACTAAGGATTTGATATCCTTGATAATTAATTGGGAGATCATTGCAGCAGGATATTAAATGGATAGGAGTATCCACAGAACCTTGGGGTAGTCCATATGAAGTGATATCTAACTATTGGAATATGATTTAGTATTCTTACTGAATGTTATGTCTGTTAAAAACTTTTGATATAAAAATACAAGTGCCCGAAAAACCCACTTCTTAAGTTTACCTTAATAACATTAGATGCAAACTTGGTCATATGCCTTTCTAATATTCAAAAAATGTTGCAAGAACTTTCTTTCTTCTTGCAACTGCATTTTTTTTATTCGTGTTGTTAGTTTAACTAATTATCTATGGGCAGTTCTATAAATTTTTTTGCAAACCTGCTTGATTGACAGGGATTATTTTATTTTCATTGCAGAAATACATCAGCCTTTTTAGAATAATTCTTTCCATTAGCTTGCCAGTGTTGAGAGGTCAAAGCAATTGGTTGTAGCTGGTTTTGTCAGATTAGGCTTTCCCTGTTTATGATCTGAATGACAATGGATCCTTTTCCTTTTATTTTTTTTTTATTTTTTTTTCCACTTTATGGCCATACCTCCTCAAATCCAACATTTATTGAATATGTTTGTGGAGTGATAAAATGAAATTTGTTGGTAAATGTTTCAACATTGTCATTGTTACTGCTTATGACCGACAGACGTTTTCTTGTTTGAAAGGAGATAGTAACGCTTCTCTTACTTCGTTCCAGTGATATTGGAGCATTAATGCAGAAACGTTGTCAGAGACTGGAATCAGTACGTTCCCCTTTACTTTCTTCTTATGTTCTGTAGTCCTGCGTTTAAGTGACAAGACATTCAAGACGCATTGATTCAGAAAACATGTCTGGCAAATGCCTCTGCTTTTTCTATGGTTTGATGGAAATTCTTTTATTCTCAATTGCACTGGACAAGTTGGTAAAACTAAATCCTTTTTTATTATGATATTTATCCAAACCGTTTTAAGTCTTTATGATGTGAAATTTCAGTGTGTACAAAAACGAAGGTCCAAAATTCTCTCTTGGCCTGGGTACAACAAGGTACAGTAATTTTTTTGCTTGTTTTTGTTTTACATTATTTTCTGATGTTTATCTTTTAAATAAATTTTATACATTAAGCGTTTGTTTTTACTGCTTCCTCACAATGCTGGTGTCCACCATATATTTCCCAGATGTTTATTTGTTTTAGAGGTAGTTATTTTGGGGATTGGACAAAGTGGCAGCATGAATAATTGTCTCAGTATACTGGAATATAAATGGTCTATGTTTCAGTGTCAAAGTTGTCTGTATTGTAGTTTCAAGGCTGCTTTCAAACTTTTTTCCAGTCTTGCTTTTTTGTAAATTAAATTTTGGTAGTTGTCTTACTGGGTGTCAAAAGGACGCGGTTAGTACACTAAGCGTTGTAATGACAGCAAGGTGATCGCGCCAAGGGTGTCATTGTGCGTTGGGGACACTCACATTCTGGAGCTAATGCAGGAGATTTAAGCTGATAGATCTAAGGCTGATGCTCTGTGACTAGCTATGTCGGGAATTCTAGTAACTCTGCCATCATTCAGTAAGTACAAGGCCAGGATCAACTATGTTTCTACCAAAGCGATTTGGGATACTTTTTCACAGTCTGTTATCCCAAAAAGGAGCCATGTGCATTAAAATCTCCTGCTATATAAACCACTTTTCAGTATCTTTAAGGTTGTTGTATCCATCAGTGTTCTTATCATTAGGTCCCCTAGGGTAGGTATACAGATACAGATTATTTTTAAATTTTCCCCAAATTTTACACAGTGCTGACATGATTGTACTATCTAGGACCTGGTTAGGCAATGGTGAGCGGAACTCGTGCAGTAATTCACCCCTTATTCGATGTATAAGCTGCACTGATTTAGGTTAGCAGATCAACCTGTTGATGGACTGGTGGATAATCAGTTACCAGGCAGCTTAGGTAGTTGTGTCCTGGTTACATTCAGGGGATTGTAACACAAGGACTTGGTATTATTGTTGGAAAGATGTGGATTAGATAATGTAGATTAGTGGAAATAGATCTAGCGTTCCATGCTTTTGTTTAAATAGTTGGACTTTTTAGATCTAGATCGGGTTTAGACATTTTAAATACGGAATCAATTTGTTTTAAATATTATTTAAAAAAAAAAAAAAACAACAATCAACTCTTAAACTTCAAAAATGCAAAATATTAAACAAATTAAAATGAACAATGATGTGGACCCAAAATGTTGGCTCTTATATGCGAAAGATAAACACTGCACACTGGTCATGTAAAACAGCTAGATCTACTGTGGATATGAGCAAAAACTATCAAACACCACAGATAGGCTAGTCACTACAAGTTGATGTACAACACTACCAGTCACGTCTTCAGCACATCAAAAGTATTGTCCTGTCTCTGTCGGTCTCACCATGGAACTGGTTAACTCTTGGTAAATTAAGAAACGGCCACTGGTTGTAGGCTGCTGTCAGCTGGTAATCTTCCGAGACGAGGGTAGATCTAGGTGACTTGGTACACAATTTTTTTGGTAAAATCGACGTCTTGTTTTTTCTCTTGGAGCTTTTCCCAGACTTAAAGCATGCACATGCCTGCCGATGTTTTTGGCAGAATGCTTGGACCCATGGGTTTTTGGATGTTATAGAGTCTTTGAACGTGATTTGAAGTGAGACTTTTATGTTTGACTTGTGAATATGAAGGAGAATTTTTCAAAACCAAACATGTCAGAACAAGTCACAGCATTGAATAACTTCTGCTTTCATCTGAAGATTAGCTCCTGCAGGTGCAATCTTGCTGATGACAATTTTGGTTGTCAGGACATGAGGTCATCACATTTTTTACATTTGTATTCATTTTCTGAATGGCTTCCTGTGGATCTGTCTTTTCTGATCATTGATACCACAGTGGAAACAATACACGTGGTACCTTGGAATCTGACTTTGTTTCCAATAACTGGGAGAAGATGTGGCATTGTCAGGTGTTTTAAATTTTTAACATTGAATCCATAGACAGGCCTAGCCGACTGCTATTGACTCCTTGTAGGATAGAGTCCTGAGCTAGAAATACAGTCGGAAAATCCTCCTCCATCTTGGAACTTGATTTTACGTCATGCCAATTCTTTTTCATCATGCTGGTCTTTTGACGTAACTGGTCAGGCTTCTGGATAGATTTCTTCTCTGTCCCTTTCTTTACTGACCTGTTTTGAGGCCCATGTGTGCTGGGTGTTGATGGCAGTCCTCTTACCACTTGTGTGTGAGTGTGTATGTGTGTGTGTGTGTGTGAGTGTGTATTGTGTGTGTGTGTGTGTGAGTGAGTGTATGTGTGTGTTAGCGTCAGGCTCACGTGCAACCTTCTGCGCGTGTGTATAGTTAGCGTGGCGTGCGTGCTGCGTGCGTGCGGCGCGGTGTGTGCTTGTAGATGCCTTTGCGTTGCACGTGATGTGCTGAGAGAGAGAGAGACAGAGAGAGACAAAGAGACAGAGAGACAGACAGAGAGACAGACAGAGAGAGACAGAGAGAGGCAGAGAGACAGAGAGAGGCAGAAAGAGAACAGAAAGACAGAGAGACAGAGAGACAGAAAGAGACAGAGATACAGAAAGAGAGATAGACACACAGAGACAGAGAGAGACAGAGAGACAGACAGAGAGAGACAGACAGAGAGACAGAGAGAGACTGCTAAAGAAAATGGAGAACAAAGGTAGAAAATAGTGATGGGCAATAAATGGGAACAACAGAAGAAATAAGGAGGAGGAGGAGAATTGCGAGGAAGAAGAATTGTGAGGAAGAAGAATTGCGAAGAAAAGAATTGCGAAGAAGAAGAAGAAGAATTGCGAAGAAGAATTGCGAAAGAAGAAGAAGAAGAAGAAGAAGAAGAAGAAGAAGAAGGGAAAAAGAAGAAGAAGAATTGCGAAGAATTGCGAAGAAATTGCGGGAAAAAGAAGAAGAAGAAGAAGAAGAAGAAAGAAGAAGAAGAAGAAGAAAAGAGGAAGAAGAAGAAGAAGAAGAAGAAGAAGAAGAAGAAGAAGAATTGCGAAGAATTGCGAAGGAAGAAGAAGAAGAAGAAGAAGAAGAAGAAGAAGAAGAAGAAGAAGAAAAAGAAGAAGATGTAGACGAAGAAAGAGAGAAAGAGAGAAAGAAAGAAAAAAAGAAGACGGAAAGAAGAAAGAAAGAAAGAAAGAAAGAAGACGAAAAAAAGAAAAAGAAAGAAGAAAGAAAGAAAGAAAGAAAAGTAAAGAGAAAAGAAGAAGAAGAAGAAGAAAGAAGAAGAAGAAGAAAGAAGAAGAAGAAGAAGAAGAAGATAAAAAAAAGAAGAGAAGAAGAAGAAAAAGAAGAAGAAGAAAGGGAAAAAAAAGAAAAAGAAGAAGAAATTATTTTTAAAAACTGTATTTATTTCTTCCTGCCCAGCAGTAAAACACATTTATGTGGATTGACAGATGGAAAAAAAACAAACACCAAAAGAGAAATAAGCATTCTTCCCAGTCGATTTAGCAACAATGCCTGAAGCATTTGCAGCAACAACAACAACAAAAACCTATAAACTAACCCCCACCAACCCACCCACCCCAACACACACACACACACACACACACACACACACACACACACACACACACACACACACACACACAACACACACACACCACACAACACAACACACACACACAGCACACATACACGCAGAAGAATAAAAGATATCCAAGTGTTCATGCAACATTCTCTTCCTCACACTACCCCCCCCCCCCCCCCACACACACACACACACACACACACTCCCCTCCTTTTCTTTAAACAGGATTAAAAACTTAAGAGGAAGAAATAAGCACAAACACTACTGTCGTTTATTTTTTTCTAATTTTATTTTGGTCGTTTATTTTGAGGTAAATAGAACAAGTATTTATGTGGGTGTGTTTTTTTAAAAAAAATACATTCAATCCCCGTTAGTTTTGTCAATTTTGTCATCCATTCCCACCGGAACACAATGGCCTACTCTTCCGAAAAGCGGAACGGGTTTCAACGTGTGCGCGCAAGATATTCTGCGTGCGTTCGCACGCGGGGCCTTGATTTATATAGCCTCATCCGAAGGAACTTTTGTGGGGAGTGGAGTCGGCACCGATGTTAACTCCAGAGGAAAAAATTCCTCTTGAACGAGATTCGAACCCAGGTCAGCAGATCACAAATACATCACTCTAACCACCAGGCTATCTCGTACCCCCCTCCCTTGAAGCATTTGCCAAAATGAAAATAAAAATAACAACAAAACACAGAGGAATAACAAGATTTTAAAGGTTCACGAACAAATAAATAAATAAATAAATAAACTCCTTTCAAAGCTGTAAAACAAGAGTTCCAATTTTAACCCATAAAATATGTCGGGGATTTTTTTTCTCTGTGAATATTCTACGCTGACATAATCATTTTAGCACACGCTGACGCCACGATACAAGCTGTAAATTTCTGAGCCAGCCCAACAGAGACTGACAGACACGCACGCACGCATGAACGCACGCACGCATGAACGCACGCACGCGCGAGGGCGCACACTCATACATACGTACGTACGTACATACATACATGTATGCATGCATACATACATACATACATACATACATACATACATACATACATACATGCTTACATGCATACATGCATACATACATACGTACATTCATTCATTCATACACACGCACAAGCGCGCGCGCACACACACAACACACACACACACACACCACATACACAAGATAGAGAGACAGACAGACAGACAGACAGAGACAGACACAGAGAGGAACAGACACAGCAGAGACAGACAGACAGAAGGGGGGGGAAAAGAGAGAGACAGAGAGAGATATATAGACAGACAGACAGACAGACAGAGACACCCAGACAGAGACAGAGACAGACAGACAGATGACAGAGACAGAGAGATTTCCATGCCATCATGAATAAAAGCAAATGAACTCTCATTCAAAATTCATCAACATTTGGAACCATACCTTTTCTCTTCTTCGTGGATTCAGAGAAGAAAAAAAAATTCACAACAAAACAAACCCCCCCCCCCCCAAAAAAAAAAGAATATTTATACATCCAAATTTCTTGAATAAAAATACTGCTAGGTAACTTTACCCCCCCCCCCTTCTACAAAATACCCACCCAACAACAACAAACCAATCCAAAAAAAACCCAATCTCTACCCTCCTCCTCTCTTTCTCACCCTAATCGTCTTTTCCCAAAGATTTTATTTTTTTTTCCATTTCGGATCTTCAATTTCCGACGCTACTCTTTAATTCACCAGACGACGCCGAGATTCGAACCCACGACCTTCCTGCACCCCTAGGAGTTCGAAGGCGAGCGGTCTTAACCCACTTGGCTAAAAATTCTGTCCAGAAACAGTACTTTCTGGCTGTTGAATCCACAAGGCAACAGGTGAGGGAGAGAGGGAGGGAGGGAGGGGGTGGAAGGAGGAGGGGGAGGGAGGAGAGGGAGGGAGAGGGGGAGGGAGGGGGGAGGGAGTAGGAGGGAGAGGGGGGAGAGGGAGAGAGGTGGAGGGAGGGAGAGAGAGGGAGAGAGAGGAAGAGAGAGGAGGGAGAGAGAGGGGGAGGGAGGGAGGGAGGAGAGGAGGGAGGGAGGAGGGAGAGGGGAGGGAGGAGAGAGAGGAAGAAGAGAGAGAGAGGGAAGGAGAGATATTTATTTATTTATTTATTTATCTATTCTTGTATATCGAGGATAACGGAATAAGCACTAATTTGCTTTCTTTTACATTCAGGCCCCGTGTGTATGCGGTTTTGTAAATTGTGACATCTGTTCCCACCGGCACACAATGGCCTACTCTTTCGAAAAGCGGAACAGGATTTAAAGTGTGCGCAAGATGTTCTGCATGCGTTCGCACACGGGGCCTCGGTATATAGTCTCATCCGAAAGACTTTCGAGAAATTGGAGAGGGGGGGGGGGGGAGGGAGGGGGGAGAGAGAGGGGGGTGAAGGAGAGAGAGGGGGGGAGGGGGGGGAGAGATGAGAGAGAGGAGAGAGAGAGAGAGAGAGAGAGAGAGAGAGAGAGAAGGAGGAAGGGAGAGAGAGGGGAGAGAGAGAGAGGAGGGGGAGGGAGAGGGGGGGGAGAGAGGGGAGGGAGAGAGAGAGAGGGAAGGAAAGAGAGAGAGGGGAGAGAGGAGAGGGAGAGAGCAGGGAGATAGAGAGGGAGGGAGAGACAGAGGGGAGGGATGGAAGGAGATGAGAGAGGGAAAGAGAGAGGAGGGAGGGGTAGAGAGAAGTGGGGAAAGAAAGCGAGAGAGGGAAGGAGAGAGAGAGCGAGGGAGGAGGAAGAGAGAGAGAGGGGGGGGGGGGTAAGGAAGAGAGAGAGAGAGAGACAGACAGACAGACAGACAGACAGACAGAGACACAGAGAGAGCAGAGCAGAGCAGAGACATGCCCTTCAGCTCACCCAATTTCTCGATTCCTAGATCCCCCCCAAAAACCTCCGATGTCTTTGAGGCAATAAGCCATGCCTCGAATTGATTACATTGGTAGCGGAAAATTTGGGTCGAAAGACAGTAGGGGAGAGAAGTGGGGCGGGGATGGGGGGAGGTGGGGGGAGAGGGGTGATGGTATCAGTCTGAAAACGTTTTTGTTATTTTAAAGTGAAGACTTGAAAGCGTGTTTACTTGTGTATGTGTGTGCGTGTGCACCAGTGCAAAGT
>CM054147.1:19840991-19858491 GCA_028751875.1 Rapana venosa
AGGGAGAGAGAGAGAGGGGAGGGAAAAGAGAGGGAGGGAGAGAAAGAGAGGGAGAGAGAGAGTGATGGAGAGAGAGTGAGATTTATTTATTTATTTTATTCTTTTATTTCGAGGATTATTTATTTTATTTATTTATTTATTTTATTTTTCATTTTGATGATTTATTTATTTATTTTATTTTATTCTGTTTTTTGTTTCGAGGATAATGGAATAAGCACTCATGAGCTTTTTTAACAACCGGTCCCCGTGTATATGCATTTTTGTCAAGTTTTTCATCCGTTCCTACCGGCCACAATGGCTTTACCCCTTGCAAAAAGGGGAAGGGGTTTTTTTTTAACTTGTGGCAAGTTGTTCTCGTGCTTTCGTACACGGGACCTGGGGTTTTTTGTCTCATCCGAAGGACTTTTGGGAGGGGTGGAATCGCATTTTTTTTAAAATTTGAGGAAAAAATCTCTTGAACGAGAATCAAAACCCGGGTCGCAGGTTACGAATCATTACTGAAAAACCACCCGACTATCTCCTCCCCAGAGAGAGATTCGAAAAGAAAAGGAGAGAGAGAGAAAAATTAGGGGAGAAGATGAGAGAGATGAGAGAGAGAGAAAAGAAGATGGGAGAGAGAGATTGAAAAGAGAGAGAGTGAGGAGAGGAGAGAGTGAGAGAAAGAGACGGAGAGAATGAAGAATGAATAAAAATAAATGAATGAAATGAAGAATGAATAAATTGAATGTTTGAATGAATGAACTTTTTTTTTTAAAGGGTTTAACGAAAAAGCATGCGAAATACTTTTTTTTTAAACCGGGCCCCTTACCAAAATTAGGGATATCGAAAAAAAAAAGGGTTTTAAAAAATCTTTACAACAACGACAATTTAAAATTTTTAAATATAAAAATATTTATATTTAAAAAATACTTTAATCAGAAACTGACTTGAGCATTAATTTCGAGAGAAAATAGATTTTTTTTTAAAAAAGAGAAAACCTTAATAAAAAATAAAATTTCTCAAATAAATCAAACTTTAAATTTATACAAACTGATAACGGTTTAAAATTAGGTAATCATCATCAGACCCGTTGACTTGGGGGTTTCGTGGGGGGGACACAAAAAGGGCGATGCCGGGGTTAACCTCCTCCACCCAATCTCGGCCCTCGGCTTGCCCCGTAGTCCCCCGGAGTAATTCACCCTGGTCTATTTTTGGATTTTTGGGCCACCCCAAAATTTTGTTCTGTCTTCCCTCTTTCTCCCCCTTGGGAGTGTTCCCTGCGACTTTTTTTGGCAGAGTGTTGTGGGGGGTGACGGGGGAAAACCTGTCAGTTTTTTCCCTTTCTTGACGATGGTGGAAGGGTAATTTTTGGTAATATGGTTTAATGTAAAATTAGGGGGGAACAGAAAAAGCAAGAGAATTAGGAGAGCTTTTTCAGGTTACATCAACATCAAAAACCAGAATCAAATTTTTTTAAAAGAAATCCTCACAAAAACCCCTTTTTAAAAAATTTTTTTAAAAACTACCCAATAAAGGTATCAAGTTAAGTTACAAAATGTCAAAGGTCTGATATAAACTTTTTTTAACAGCCGGCCAAAAAACAGCTTCAGTACAAAAAAATTGGGGGGGTTGGGAAAATGGGTTTAAAAAGTCATCAGTACTTTTTCCAAAGGGGCTTGGTATGTTGATTGAAGATGGAGGAAAAAATTTTTGGGGGTCCCTTTTTGGACGATGATAAAAAAAATCACAAAAAAAAGGTTATAAACCAAACATTTTTTTAAAAAATAAACATTTCTTTTAAAAGAGGAATACGAAGAGAGTAATTTCCAGGTTGTGTGGTAATCTGATAAATGGAAAGGGAAACAAAAACACCCACAAAAAACCTCTCTCCCCTTAAATTTTTACAGCTATAATAAAAAAACAACCCAAAATGGTAACCTGCAAAAAAATCCGCAACAAAAAAATTAGGTTAAAAAAATTTAAAGACAAAAAACAATTTAAACCCAAACCCTTTTGGGGAAAAATGCAAAATTTTATATAGATAAAAAAAATTGGAGTTTTAGGGCAAAAAACAGTCAAAAAAATTTTCCCAAAAGGACAGAACACGGGAGAGAAAAGAGTTTGGGAGAAGGAGAAGAGGAGAGAAGGATGAGAGAGAGAGAAAAGGGGAGAAAAGATTCGGATATTTTAATCTTTGTATAGGCCATTGCCCCCCCAGGGTTTAGGGTGTATACAAAAAAAACCCACAAGAGCATTAAATTTAAAATTGAAAAAAATCAAAAAAACAATAGAAAAAATTAAAAATTTAAAAGACAACAATTTTGGGAACGCAATTTAAATCCCTTTGTATAAGTTAAACTGACAAATTTTTAACTTTTTGTTCATGCTTTGAGGCCATAAGTAATGCAAATCGAAACTGATTGGGAAAATTTTAAAAAAAAACTTTTTTTGGTTTTGCGGTTCTGCAGTTCTTTGAAAAATGGGCAGCGAAATGAAAAAATGAACTTCTTTTTTCATCTTTTGTTTGCATACTGGGCATATGAGATCGGGCTTCAATGTCCCGGGTTTGTATCTGTAAACATGTATTGTAATTTTCAGATATTCCTTCAAAACTGCCTTTACATGCTTGAAATGTCTATAAATTTTTCCCAACAATAGATAAAGGTTTTTTGGGTGGCAAAGTAAAAACACGTTTTAAATATCAAATCTCTCACTATGGGGGATGAGGTTCCATTCTTCCCATCTACATAAAAACCTTTCTCTCTTTAAAGGGTTTAAAAGAAGTCTTTTCACCCGGCCCACCCCTTGATTCAAAAAAAAAATTGCCAAATCCATAAAATATACAAATTTACAACGAAATTTGTAACCCAGTTAACTTTACTCGACATAAAAATTCTGGGTGTTTTTCTTTTGCTTTATATGGAAATTAAAATCCCTGATTCTTGTAAATTTTTTAACCCCAATTTTGAAAACACTTTACAGCTGAATTTTATAAAGGGGGTATCTTTTTTGTTTCTCCTTTCCTTTAGATCTTTACAAAGTGCGCTTTTCTCCCCCCAAGTATTTTTTAAATGCAAATTTTTATTTTTTTCCAATAAAAAGGCAGAATTATAAAACCTCCACAACTTTTGCACCGTACGGGCCCAATTTGGGTTTTAAATTTTGGAGAATAAAAATAATTTTAAAAAAAGTCTTCAATGAGTTATTTTTTAAACCTTTTTCTTTTTTTTGTTAGATTTGCACATCAGGGGCACGTTTTGCTCTACTATTTAGATCTTAACATGCAGGAAATTTTAGCCTGGTTGAAAAATACTTTCCCCAAAAGAATTTGTATGCTTTTGAAAAACTGGCATGAAAGATCCTTTGGGTAAACCCCAATTTTCCCTTGCTGCAAAAATACCCCCCTTTTCTAAATTAAAAAAAAATGTTATTTTATTTCATGTTTATTTTTAAATGTAATGAAGAAGCCCCTTGTTGTAAACTATTGAGCGGTTTTTGAAAACCCAAATTGGTTTTTGATATTAAAGCCACGACATAAAAAAAGGAAAACTTTGAATAATTCAAAGAAACCCATACGTAAAAATTAGCCCCTTTGTCTTCCTTTTCTTTAACATCAAATTGCAAAACTCATTTATGAAAAGAGAAAAAAAATTTTGGGGGACTGCAAAATTTTCCCCTTTTTTTCACCCCCCTTGTACAGTTAATTTTAATCTGTCAAATCTCCCCCGGATCTAACTCCAGCTCTAACATTTAAATACATAAAAGAAAAACTGAAAAAGCTTCCCTTTTTATCCCTTTTTTTCTTAAAAAATGGGCCAAAATTAAATTTCTTTCCACATTTTTCAAAGGTTTTTTTGAAGCAATAAAGTTTAAATTTATAGTTTTAAGTTTTAAAGAAGCTTTTTTGTATCAAAGCAAGCAAACAAAACATGGGGGTAAAATGGGGAAATAACCTTTTTTAATCCTGTTTGGTTTTTACCTTTTTTAAAATTTTATTTTCTTTTACCCATTCTTAAAGGGTCTCCCTGTTGATTATTGTACTATTTTATCTTACGGCTTCATCACTTAGGGTATGCCTCTATAGTTACCTGGTTATTTATGGGCACCTTTTAAAATAATGGAAACACAATAGAATATGTCCGTTGTCTGGAAAAATTTCCCTTGTAAAATTTTAAAGTTTTAAAAAACTTTACAAGGAAAATTTAACCCTGTTTCCCCGAAAAACTTTAAAAATTTCCCCCAAAGTATTATCTGGTCCAGCAGTTTTCCCTTTTTTTATTTTTCTTAACGCAAAAAAAACACCTCTTCTTTTTTTATTGGACGTTTTTTGGATTTTCCCTGGTTTAGTCCAGAGAGAGAGAGAGAGAGAGAGGGGGAGATGGGGAGAGAGAGAGAGAGATTTTCTTGATGAAAAATCTTTATTTCCAAGGGGGTACAGGGAAGTTTTTGACATTTGGTTTTTTTTTCCCTTTAGTCTGCCCCCCATAGGGAGGGCTATCAAATTAAATTTTCACACCTTAATAATTTCAATAAAAAGGTTTTAAAAAAAAAATATAAATTTTATATTTTTGAGAGAAAAGACAGGGCAGTCAGACAAAACAATAAAAAGAGAGACAGAGGGGAGCATAGAGAAACAAACAGAGAGACAGGGGAAAAGACAGCGAGAAGGCAGACGGGCATATAGACAGCGAGACAGACAGGGACAGACAGAAGGAGTATCAGCAGTTTTGGAAAAAGAAGCACCCCGATACATCTAAAAATTTTTTAATTTAAAAAACCTTTTCAAAAAAGGAAATTTGATTCAAGAAAAACAACTGGTGGGAAAACAAAAAAAAAACATACAAAAAATTTGTATAAAAAAGGCTGGGGTTTCTGTTTTGTGGTTTTTGTGTGTTTTGTTTCTGTGTTGGTGTGTGTGTGTTTGTGTGTGTGTGTGTGGTTTTTGTGTGTGTGTGTTTTTGGTGTGTGTGTGTGTGTCTGTGTGGGAATTTTTGTGTGTGCGTGTTTTTTGTTTTGGTTTCTGTGTTTGTTTTGTGTATATGGGTGTGTGTGGGCGCGCGCGCGCGCGGTGTGTTGTGTGCGTGTGTGTGCGTTATAGAGACTGAGATAAGGGGACAGACATTTTGAAGGGACAGCCCTGACCGAGAAAAGGCAAAGAGGGCACAGACAGGGCAGTTAGACAGAGGGACACTGATGGAAATTTCAATGTTCATGCTGGGACAGGGGGAAGGGCGTGGGAAAAATTGTGTTTGTGGTGTGTGTGTGTGTGTGTGCGCGGGGGGGACGTGTGTGTGTGTATGTGTGTGTTTCGTGTGTGTGGTGTGTGTGTGTGTGGCGCGCCCCGCGTGTGTGTGTGTGTAGGCTTGTTGTGTGTGGGGGGGGGGGGAAGGGGGTATGTCGTGAGATTATGTGTTTTGTTCAGGGTTTTTGTGTGTTGTGTGTGTGTGTGTGTTTTGTGTGTTTTGTGTCTGTTGTGTGTGTGTGGGGCGGCGGTTGGGGCCGTAGTGTGGGGGTGTATGTGTGAGGGGTGTGTGTGGGTGTCTGTCTGTCTGTCTCTCTGTCGTGTCTCTTTGCTCTGTTTGTCTGTGTCGTTTAATTTTTAGTTTTTACCATTTTTGGTTTCCGCGTTGGGGAAATTGTAGCTCAAATTTTAGTTTTTGTCCCCACCCCTCTCCCCTCCTTTTTCACCTTAAAATCCTTTTTTCCTTCCCCTTAATGCTGCAATATTTGGGTTGTTTTTAAGGGGGTGTGGAGATTTTTAGATGCGCTCTAAACTCCAAAAATCAATTTTTTCTCTTTTTTGGCGCGTAAAAGAGCTTTTACAGAGAGAAAAAAACAAAAAAAAAAAAAAACAAAAAAAGAAAATCATTTTGTTTAGCAAATCATGCAGCCCCGTTTATTTTTCCCTTTTAAAAAAAAAGGAAAAGGGAAAAAAAATAGAAAAGGGGAAAAAAAAAAAATAATAAAAGAAAAGGGGAAAAAAAAATGGAAGGGAAAAATAAGTCAAAAATTTTTTAATGCAAGTAAAACAGCAGCAAAAAAAACAAACCCAAAAATAACAAAAAAAACCAGGCAGGCAGGTTTCTTATGCATTCCCTTTTTCCCGGGAAGGCGTTAGTTTTTTTGTTTTTTTTGTTTTTTTCAAATTTTTTTTCTATTTTTTCCCTTTTTTTTGTTTGGGGTGGGGTGTGTGTGGGGTGTGTGTGTGTGTGTGTGTGGGTGTGTGTGTGTGTTTGTGTGTGTGTGTGTGGGGTGTGTATGGTTTAGGTGTGTGTTGTGTTTTTTTTGTGTTGTGTGTGTGTGTGTGTTTGTGTTTTTTTTGGTGAGGGGGAGAGAGAGAGAGGGTGAGAGAAGAGGGAGGGAGAAGGAGGGGAGAGAGTGGGAAGGGAGAGAGAGAGAGGAAAAGGGGGAAGAGTTTATAGAGGGGAAGGAGGAGATTTTAAGAGGGAGAGAGGATGAGAGAGAGGAGAGGGGAGAAAAAAAAAAATGTTTTTGTTTTTGTGAGCCCAGGGGAAAAAAAAGAGAGTATTTGTGTGTGGTTTTGCGGTGCGGGTGCGTGTGTTTTTTGGTTTTGCGCGCGCGCGTTGGGGAGGGGGGGGGGGAGGTGGTTTTTGCGTGTGTGCGTGCGGGTTTTTTTTTTGTGTGTGTTTGTGTGTGGCGTGTGCGGTGCGGTTGTGGTGCGTGGCGCGCGGCGGCCCCGTTTTGTTTTGTGTGAGTCTGTGTTGTTATTGTTTTTGTTGTTTTTGCTGTTTCTGTTGTTGTTTTTTTGTTTTTTCTGTCTGTGAAAGTTGTAGTCATATCGTTAAATTTTACGTCCTATCTCCCCCTCCCCCTCCTTAAATTTGCTGGCACCAATTTTTCTCTTTTTCCCAAATGATTTGCCTTCTGGCGTCAGCGAATGGGATTTGTATGCGCTCATAAATCAAAATCTTCGTTTACTTTTATTTTGGGGAGAAAGGGGCCTGTTTAAAACAGGATAAAAAAAGAACCCATTTTGTCAAACAAATCAAAAACCCCAGGTTGGTTTTTTTTTTAAAGAAAAAAAGAAGAAAAACAGGGAATTTAAAAGATGTGTTTTAGGAAAAAAACAAAAAGCCAACAAAAGCGATCTTCATTTTTTTTGCCGAAGAGCTTTTAAAAAAATCGTTTTGCTTTAGTGTATAGGGTTTTTTTCATTTTTGTTTCTTGAATTTTGGGGTTTTGTGTGTGTGTGTGTGTGTGTTTTTGCGGGACAAGGAGAGGGGGGAGAGGAGAGAGGAGAGAGAGAGAGAGGAAGAGGAGAGAGGGGAGAGGGGAGAGGAGGAAAGGGGAAAGAGAGGGGAGAGAGAGAGAGGAGAGAGAGAGGAATGAGTGAGAGAGGGGCAAAAAAAAGTGATAGGAAGGGCAGGAAAAAAGGGGCAGAAGACAGAAAGACAGGGTGCAGAGAGACAACAGACATATAGGAGCAGGGCAGACTTGGGGGAGACAAAAAAGACAGACGGAGAAACACAAAAAAAACAGACAGAGACAGAGGAGGGTGATGGTGGTGTGTTTTGTGTGTGTGTGTGTGGTGTGTGTGTGTGTGTGTGTGTGTGTTTTGTGTGTGTGGGGTTGGGGTTTTTTTTTGTGTGTGTGTGTTTGTGTGCCCGGGGGCTGTGCGTTTTTTTGGTCTGTGTTTTGAGCATGCCTGTGTGGCATGTGTGTGTGCGTGGGGGTGTGCGTATTTTGCTTCCGTGGGCTTTCTTGTGTGTGTTCGTTCATTTCCCCCCATCCATGTGGTGGCGTGGCATTTCGTGCCCTCTCGGTGTGTGCTTGTGCGTTATCGTGCCGAGCGCTTGCACCGCGGGTTGTGTTTTGTGTGCGCGCGGGATGTGTGTGATCGTTTAAAGTCTTTACCAGGCTTCCATAACACATTTCGCCCGGGCCAAAAAATAAATCAAGTTGTGTATTTTTCATTTAAAGGAGGGGGAACAGATGTTTGTCAGATAAAGGGTTGTCAGGGGGACAAAGGAGGAAAAGGTGAAAATGAAAATTGTCCCTCTATGAATGAAAAATATATAGAGAAAAACAACAGCTTTTCCTTCTTTTTATTATGTTTAAAAATTTTCTCTATCCCCTGTTTGGCCTGTCTGTCTGTCTGTCTGTCTGTCTGTCTGTCGGGCTGTCTGTCTCTCTCCCCTCTCTCCCCTCTCTCTCTCTCTTTTCTTCCCTCTGCTCTCTCCCCTTCTCTCTCTCTCTTTTCTCTATCATCTCTCTCTCCTCTCTCTCTCTCCCCTTTTTTGTCTGTCCCGTCTTGTTCTCCTCTCCTCTCCACTCTTTTCTCTCTCTCCCGTTTTGAGGATTATTTTTATTTGAATTTTCCTGAAAACACACACACACACACACAATCTCTGTCTCTCTGTCTCTGTCTCCCCCGTCTCTTCACCTTTTATTTGTTTTGCTTATAGTTTTTTAGTGTATTTTTGATTTAAGGGTTCATTTCTTTTTTATTTTCAATACTTTATTGGGCTTGTCGGCTGTACTTAAGTTTTAATGAATGCCTTATTTCAATATCATATTGTTATATGTAACAAGTATGTGTATCATTTGACAATGTGTAGATGTTAATTGTTATGACTTATTAAGGTTGGTTGTTGTTATTTTTCTTGGTTTTGTTCTTATCCTTGTTGTTGTTGTTTGTTTTTCTCTTTTTTCTTCTTGTTGTTAGTTTGTATTTTCTTTTTCTTTTGTTTGTTTGTTTTGGTTGGGGTTGTTTGGTGGGGGGGGGGGGGGGGTGATTTTAGGGTTTTCTTTTATTTGTTTGTTTTTTTGTTGTTGTTTGGGGGGAGGGGGGTTGTTTTGAAAAGGGTTATTTCCCTTTGTTTCTACTGTGTGACAGTATAAATATTGGATTATTATTAAGATGTATCCCTACGGGCGGGGTCTGGATGTAAAAAAGCACATGAGTGCTTATTCATTATCCTCGAAATAAAAGAATTTGTCTCATTGTCATTCGTCATTCTCTCTCTCTCCCCTCTCTCTCTCTCTCCTCTCTCTCTCTCTCTCATCTCTCTCTCTCTCTCCTCTCTCTCTCTTCTCTATCTCCCTCTTTCTATCTCTCTTTCTGACTGTCTCTCTTTCTCTCTGTAGTTCTTCAGTTTAACGTCCTTCCACTAAATAGTGATATCAGACAGGAAAGTGTGTGTATGTGTGTGTTCGTGTGTGCATCACTCCAGGAATAACCGGTACTTTGTAGTTTCTTTTTAAAGTGTTTCCAACATGCATTTTGTAACATGCTATAGCCCTCATGGATGGATAGAGGAACACTTATGCTGCAAGACCCATCGATATGCTCAGCTCCACATTTTGCTTTTCTGTCAACTTTTTCATTAAAGTAAATACCACAGTGCGAGGGTATCCAGCAAAATGTAACACCAGTGCCTCGTATCATCAGAAAATGAAAATAATGCATTAGTCGGTTTAAAATTATTTTTATTATTTTTTTTTCTCTCTGTTTTTCTGTCTGTGTGTCTCTGTCCGTGTCTGCTTGTCTGTCTGTCTGTCTGTGAATAACAAAGATGGAACTATTACATGTTTCTCTTTTTTGTCTTTTGTTACTATTGTTTAAGTTCTCTCTCCTTTCTTTCTCTCTCTCTCTCACTCCTCTCTGTTCCTTCTTTCTCTGTCTCTCTCTCTCTGAGTCTGTATGTCTGTCTGTTTTGTCTGTCCATTCTCTATCTCTCTCGGCCCCCCCCCTCTCTTTCTCTCTGAGTCTTTCTGTATGTCTGTCTGTCTGTCCATCCTCTCTCTCTCCCTTTCTCTCTCTGAGTCTTTCTGTCTGTCTGTCCATCTCTCTCTCTCTCTCTCTCTCTCTCTCTTCCCCTCTCTCTCCTCCTTTCTCTCTCTCTCTCCTTCTCTCTCTCTTTTCCTTCTCTCTCTCTCTCTCTCTCCTTCTTTCTCTCTCTCTCTCTCTCTCTTCTCTCTCTCTCTCTTTTCTCTCTCTCCCTTTTCTGTCTCTCTCTCTCTCTTCTCTCCTCTCTCTCTCTCTCTCTCTCTCCCCTCTCCCTCTCTTCTCTCTCTCTCTCTCTCCCTCCCTCTCTTTCTTCTCTCGAAACCCAAATTCATTTTTTCAAACAGTAAATGGCATTTCAGTTTTGTCTGACACAAGGTACCATACCATTCGTCTGTACAGCAGAACCCCCCCCCCCCCCCCCCCCCACACACACACACCCACCCCCCCCACTCCACTATAGCCAGGGAGCGGAGCACTGTGACTCTGTGTGTGTGTGTAGGTGTTTGTGTGTGTGTTAGGTGTTTGTGTGTGTGTGTAGGTGTTTGTGTGTGTGTGTAGGTGTTAGTGTGTGTGTGTAGGTGTTTGTGTGTGTGCGTATGTGTGTCTGTAGGTGTGTGTGTGTGAGGTGTTTGTGTGTGTGTCTGTGCGTGTGTGTGTCTGTGTGTGTGTGTGACTGTGTGTGCGTGTGTGTGTGTGCGTGTGTCTGTGTGTGTGTGTGTGCGCGTGTTTGTGTATGTGTAGGTGTTTGTGTGTGTGTGTGTGTGCGTGTGTGTGTGTGTGTGTGTGTGTGTGTGTGTGTGTGTGTCTGTGTCTGTGTGTCTGTGTGTGTGCGTGTGTGTGTGGTAGGTGTTTGTGTGTGTGTGTGTGTCTGTGTGCGTGTGTGTGTGTGTGTGTGACTGTGTGTGTGTGTGACTGTGTGTGTGTGACTGTGTATGTGTGTATGTGTGTGCATGCGCGCGTCTGTGCGTGCGAGCGCTTGCACGCGCGTGTGTGTATGTGTGCGCGCGCATGTGTGTGATCGTTTAACGTCATGACCAGGCTACCATAACACATTTCGCGGCCAAAGATAACTCAACGAGTGTGTATTTTTCATGAAGAGAGGGGGGAACAGATGTTTCGTCAGATAACAGATTGTCAGGGGGACAAAGAGGGAGAAGGCTGACATGAAGTTGTCATCCATGAATGATACATATAAATTATTATATATATATAAATATATATATAATAGAGAGAGAGAGAGAGAGAGAGAGAGAGAGGAGAGGAGAAAAGAGGAGAAAAGAGAGAGGAGAGAGAGAGAGAAAAGAGGAAAAAGAGAAAGACAACAGCTTTACTGCTTTTTAGTTGTCTTTCTTGTGTTAGTGTTGTTTAAATTTTCTCTTTCTAGGTCTCTCTGTCTGTCTCTGTCTGTCTCGTTCTCTGTCTGTCCCCTCGTTCTCTGTCTGTCCCCTCTGTCTCGTTCTCTGTCTGTCTGTCTGTCTCTCTCTCTCCCCTCTCTCTCTCTCTCTCCTCTCCTCTCTCTCTCTCTCCCCCTCTCTCTCTCTCTTCCCCTTGTCTGTCTGCCTCTCTCCTCTCTCTCTCTCTCTCTCTCTGTCTGTCTCGGTCTCTGTGTGTCTCGTTCTCTGTCTGTCTGTCTGTCTGTCTGTCCTCTCTCTCTCTCTGACCGTCTCTCTTTCTGTCTATCTGTTTTTCAGTCTGTGTGTCTCTGTCCGTGTCTGCTGTCTGTGAATAATAAAGATGGAAAGATTACATGTTTCTCTTTTTGTCTTTTGTTACTATTGTTTAAGTTCTCTCTCTCCTCTCTCTCTCTCTCCTTCTCCTCTCTCTCTCTCTCTCTCTCTTCTCTCTCTCTTTTCTTTCCCTCTCTCTCTCTCTCTGATCTGTATGTCTGTCTGTCTGTCCATTTTCTATCCCTCTCTCCCCCCCGATCACCCCCCCCCCCCTCTCTCTCTCCTCTCTCCTCTGATCTTTCTGTCTGTCTGTCTGTCTGTCTGTCCATCTCTATCTCTCTCTCCCTCTCTCTGTCTCGTCTCTCTCTCTCTGAGTCTGTCTGTCTGTCTGTCCATCTTCTCCTTTTCTCTCCTCTCCCCTCTCCTCTCTCTCCTCTCTCTCTCCTCCCTCTCCCTCCACCCTCCCTCCCCCCCTCTCTCTCCTTTCCCCTTTCTCTCTCTCTCCTCCCCTCTCTCTCTCTCCCTCTCTCTCTCTCCCCCTCTCTTTTCTTTTCTCTCTCTCTCTCTCCTCTCTCCCCTCTCTCTCTTTTCTCTCTCTTTCTTCTCTCGAAACCCAAATCCATCTTTCAAACAGTAAATGACATTTCAGTTTTGTCTGACAAGGGACCATACCAACCAGTCTGTACACCTCCTCCACTCTACCCAGGGAGCGGAGCACTGTGACTGTTTTGTGTGCGTGTGTGCGTGCGTGCGTTGGGGTTTGTGTGTGTGTGGCGTGTGTGCGTGTGTGTGTGTGGTGTGTGTGCGCGCGTGCGTGTGTGTGTGTGCGTGTGTGTGTGCGTGCGCGTGTGTGTGACTCGTGTGTGTGTTTTGTGCGTGCGTGCGTGTGTGTGCTGCGTGGTTGTGTGTGTGTTTTGTGTCTGTGTGTGTGTGCGTGCGTGTGTGTGTGTGCGTGTGTGTGGTGTGTGTGTCGTGATTTATTTTTATTTATTTGGGGAAATTTTTGCATGCGCGTAAATGTTTTGATGCAAGCGTTTCGATTTGTTTTTTTTTTTTACAAGATTCAGCGCTATATAAATTCCATATTTATTATTTTTATTATTATATTTTTATTTTTAGGCTCCGTGCTTTTGACATCATGGATAATCTGCTCCCTTTTCCACTTCTCTTGGGGTTGTATGGTGCCAGTGCAGTTTTTGAGTTGGTGAGCGGACCCATTTTACTTACAAAAAATTTTTTTAAAAAACTGTCACCAGGGTGCAACGGGTGTCCTGCTGAATATTTGGGGGGTTTGTTAGGCCGAGTTCTACCATTGTCACAACTTTTATCACCCAGAATTTGGGGGGTTTTTTTTTTCGAAGATAATGGAATAAACTCTAGAAATAATTTCTGTCTACTTTTCTTTTTGGTTTTTTACTAGGAGATTTAGATTTTGTTCTTAGTTTTGTGATAGTTGTGTTATTTTTTTGATTTTTTTTTATTTTCTTCTTTCAATCGAGGGTAATGGAATAAACACTTTTGTGCTTTTTTTAACACCCTCCCCCCGTGATACGATGTGAATTTTGTCATCTTTTTTACCGGCACAAAAGGGCCACTCTTACGAAAAGCGGAAAAGGGTTTAACTTGGCGCAAAATTTTTCTGCGGCGTTCGCACACGGACCTCGGGTTTTTAGTCTCATCCGAAGGACTTGGGGGGAGACGGGGCTGCACTGTGAAACCCAAGGAAAATTCTCCCGAACAGAATCGACCAAAAGCAGCAACAGCACACAACACAGCAACAGCCACAGCACAGCAACAGCAGCAACAGCAGCACAGCAAAAGCACTACAGCAACAGCAGCAAAACAAAACAGCAAAAGCAGCACAGCAGCACCAGCAGCAACAGCAACAGCAACAGCACACAACGCAGCAGCACAGCAGCAAAAGCAGAAAAAAGCAGCAGCAGCAGCAGCAACGCAAAAGCAGCAGCAGAGCACCACGCAAAAGCAACAGCACAGCAACAGCAGCAGCAAACAGCACCACAGCAGCAGCAGCAACAACAGCAACAGCACAGTAGCAGCACAGCAGCAACAGCAACACAGCGCAACAGCAGAGCAACAGCACAGCAACAAAGCAACAGCAGCAGAAACAACAGCGCAACACAAAAAGCAGCAACAGCAGCAGCAAAAGCAGCAGCAGCAGCAACCAACACAGCAACACAGCACAGCAACAGCACAACACACAAAAACACACAACAGCAACAGCAGAACGCAGCAGCAACTTACAGCACAAACGCAAAAGCAACAAAAGCAGCAACAGCACAGCAACAGCAGCAACATTTCAGAGGGGTAAAGGGGAAACACACCAGAGATACTACCAAAGCCAACAGTTATGCACACTTGCAGATTTCATTCCATTTTGTCTTTTTTCCCCCCTTTTCTTCTTCTTTTTCTTTTCTTCTTCTTCTTCTTCTTCTTCTTCTTCTTCTTCTTTTTCTGGGGGATAATTGCTATTTTATGTCCCATTTGTTGGTGGTAAATTGTGGACTGTCAGTTTTTTTTTTCCGTCCTGTTGGAGAAAGGGAGAAACTCTTCGTCTCCGTCTGTCTGTCTCTCTTTTTCTTCTCTCTCTCTCTCCCCTTTCCCTCCTCTCTCTCTCTCTCTCTCTTCCCTCCTCTCTCTCTCTCTCACCTCTCCTCTTTCCTGTGTTTCAGTTTTTTTCTCTTGCTTCTCTTTGTCCGTCTGTGTGTCGTCCTCTCCCCCTTTGCCCCCTCTTCTTTCTGTCCAATTGTCTCCTCCCCTGACTTTCGCCCAAACTGTACATTTTTCATGCCCGGGCACTACTCGCAAGCCGAGGACCGAGAAGGATGAAGGAGGCTTCCCACGGCATCTCTCTCGTGTCTCCTCCACACCCCCAAAGGCACGGGATTGATGATGATGATATGACCTTTCAGTCTGCTTCTGCCTCTCTCGTTTCTCTCTGTCCCCTTTTTCCTCTCCTCTTCTACCCCCCTCTCCCTCCTCTCCCCTCTTCTCTCTCTTCTCCCTCTCCCTCCTCTCTCTCCCCCTCTCTCCCTCCCCTCCTCTCCTCTCCTTTCTCTTCTTCTCTCAAAACCCAAAAACCCATCTTTCCACAGAAAATTTAATGACATTTCATTTTGGGGTCGACAAGCACCTACCAACCAGCTGTAAGAAACCCTCCCCCCCCCAACCCCCCCCAACCCCCCCCCCCCCTCTCCAGTGACCCGGGGGAGCAGTGTGACTCGTGTGTGTGTGTGTGTGGGTGTGTTGGGGTGTGGTGGTGGTGTGTGTGTTGTGTGTGTGTGGTGTGTGTGTGTTGTGTGTGTGGGTGTGAGAGAAGAGAGAAAAGGAGAGAGGAGGAGAGAGAGAGAGGAAGAGAGAGAAGAGAGATAGAAGAGGAGAGAGAGATTTGGGGGGCCCCAAGTTTTTTTTCGAGCTTGGCTGTAAGCTGCGCCTTTCCCATTCTTTAGTTGGAAATGGTCCCAAAGTTTTTTGAGTTTTTGATGGAAAATTGCTCTTTTACCCTCAAAAAAGATCATTTTTATTTTACTTGACTTGTTGACTTTTCTGATGGGGGGCAAAGTTACTTTTTAAAAAGTCACCATTTGTCACTGAGCTCTGCTGCTGAAAAATTTGGGGGTAGGGGAGGAGTCAGGGCTTTAATTTAAAGGCACAAAAGGCGTTTTTTGTTCAAAACACATCAGGGGACGGGAAAAGCTCATGGTCGAGCACCCTTTTCCCCCACCAAGTTTTAAACACGTCGACGGGTTTTCCATTGGGTGGGGGGACCGTTTTCGCGCCTTGGGTCAGTACATTCCCCCGTTTACCCAGCTGTAAATGGTACCCCCTCTTAGGCAGGGAAGGTTAAACAGCGAGGGGGAAAGGGAAGGGCGCCGCCCTCAAAATGCTGGGCCCCAGAAGTGAGGTCCCCCGGCCCCCAGCTCCCCCACGACCCTTTTGGTTTTGGAACTCCTTACCCTTTTTCCTTACACATGACAATATTCTGCTGAGGGGTTTGATTAGGAAGTAATGTATTTATGCTGCCACATATTTTTTTCTGCTGCAAGTTAAAGAAAAACATGCCGCATATACAACACAAACCACACACACACACACACACCCCACACACACAAACCACACACAACACCACACACACAAAACACCAAAACAACACACACACCACAAGGGGTAGCCTGGGGTTAGAACGATGTGATTTGGGTCGATACTGCGACCCGGGGTTTGAATCCCCTTCAAGGGGTAGAGCCTTTTGGGTGAAACTATAAATCGAGGTCGTTCCGCGTGGAACGCACGCAGAACGTCTTTCCAACTTAATCCTTGTTCCCCCTTTTGGAAGAGTAAACCATTATATCCGGGGGGGAACGGATGATAAAATTTATAAACTGCATACCCCGGGGGGCTGGATTAAAAAAAGCACAAGATGAATATCCCTTTCCCTTGGTTAACAAATTTAAAAGATAAATAAAATTTTAAAAAGTTTTTTAAAAAACACCACTCTAAACAAAAAAAAAACATATGCAACACAAACCACACCACACACCACACACACCACACACCACACACCTAACACACACACACACATAAACATGACACACACACACACACAAACCCCAAACACCAAAACATTTTTTTGATAGGCTGTTAAATCGGCGCACTCAAAACAACACACGCACCCAAACAACCACACATACACGCACCATACACTATTCCAAACGCGCGCCTGCACACCCACACACACGCTCACAAAACATACACACATAAACGCACGCACAAACCCCACACACAAGCAGGCAGGCAGACAGGGACGCACGCACGCACGCAAACACACATTTACACACTTGCTTGCACGCTCGCTCGCGCACCACACATATATAAGCTCGCGTACGCGCGCGCACCACAACACACACACACACACTCTTTCTTACACACACACAATCGCACTTTCACACTCATACACATAGACATACACACTCACACACGCATGCACTGATGCTAACGCGCTTACAATTTCACACACAATCTCTCTCTCTCTCTCTCACTCTCTCTCTCTCTCTCTCTCTCCCCTCTCTCTCATACACACACACAGACGCACCCACACACACACATACAAACTCACGTACACGCACACACACACTCCCATACACACACGCATGCACAAACACACTTACATACAACATACACACAAAGCACACACGCACACACACATACACACAACCCCCCCCACCCCCCGACCCCCCCCCCCACACACACACACACACACACTCATTTTGTGTTTGTGCGTCTGTATGTATGTGGGTGTAAAATGTATTTTCCAATGTATTATTTTACCAGTTTTCCTCTTTTTAGTTGTTCAATTTATTGGTAAATGTTGTAATAATGTAGGATTTCAGTATTATCATGAAGAAATTTGTACTTAGGTAGATGGCTTGATGATAAAAAAAAAGCAAACACATACACACACACTAACACACACACACTCACTCACACACACACACACACACACACACACACACACACACACCCCACACACACACACACACACACACACACACAACACACACACACACACACACACACACACACACCCCCTGATATCACTATTTAGTGGAAGGACGTTAAACTGAAGAACTACACACACACACACTAACACACACACTCACTAACACACACACACACAAACTGACACACACACACTCACACACACACACTCTCTCTCTCTCTCTCTCCCCTCTCTCTCTCTCTCTCTCTCACACACACACACACACACACACACACCACACACACACACACACAACACACACACACACAACACACGCCTGATATCACTATTTAGTGGAAAGACGTTAAAAATGAAGAACTACACACACACATTAACACACACACTCACTAACACACACACTCACACACACACACACACAACACACACACACCACACGTTTCTGATAAATTTTGTGAAGGACTCTAAACTGAGGAACTACACACACAACACACACACAACACACACACACACACAAACACACACATACACATGCACACTAAAACACACACACGCACACACACACACTAAACACACACACCACACACACAC
>CM054147.1:19868491-19876972 GCA_028751875.1 Rapana venosa
CTGGGAAGAAAGGGTGAGGCTGGGAATTTGTGTGTGTGTGCGTGTGTGTGTGTGTGTGTGTGATTGTGAGTGAGTGTGTGTGTGTGTGCATGCATGCGTGTGTGTTTGTGTGTGTGTTTGTGTGTGTGTGTTTGTGTGATTGTGTGTGAGTGTGTGTGTGTGTGCATGTGTGCGTGTATGCGTGCGTGCGTGCTTGCATGGTGTGGTTTTTCAGGACTGTGTGTGTGTGGAACAGAGAAGAAAATGTGGAAGGCCATTCATTTCACCAAGCTAGGATTGTTGTTGTTGTTTTTGTTGGTTTTTTTGGTTCAGTTTGTTGTTGTTGTTGTTGTTCCTTGGCTAGAGCTCCGAGGTTCACCAATGGTGAGATATTTTTGTCTACACTACTGTACTCCCCCGCCCCCCCCCCCCTCCACTATTTAGATAGCCACACTATGACTTCAGGCGGTAGGTTGTCAGCCATTCCTACTGGAACACAATGGCCTACTCTAAAAAGAATAAAGTGAGGATGGGTTTTTAACATGTGCGCAAGATCTATGTGCGCTCATACATGGGCCCTTTTATTCATTTTTTAAAATGTATGTTCTTTTTTTGTCATCGGTTCCTACTGGTACACATTGGCCTACTTTTGCAAAAGGCTGAGCAGCTTTTTAACGTATTCTCAAGATGTTTCTGCATGCGTTTCCACACGGGGCTTCAGTTTATGGTCTCATCTGAATAAGTTTGACATTTAGTTCAACTCTTCTTGTCAAACTGGGAAGAAAGGGTGAGGCTGGGAATTTGTGTGTGTGTGCGTGTGTGTGTGTGTGTGTGATTGTGAGTGAGTGTGTGTGTGTGTGTGCATGCATGCGTGTGTGTTTGTGTGTGTGTTTGTGTGTGTGTTTGTGTGATTGTGTGTGAGTGGTGTGTTGTGTGTGCATGTGTGCGTGTATGCGTGCGTGCGTGCTTGCATGGTGTGTGTTTTCAGGGACTGTGTGTGTGGAACAGAGAAGAAAATGTGGAAGGCCATTCATTTCACCAAGCTAGGATTGTTGTTGTTGTTTTGTTGGTTTTTTTGGTTCAGTTTGTTGTTGTTGTTGTTGTTCCTTGGCTAGAGCTCTGAGGTTCACCAATGGTGAGAATTTTTGTCTACACTACTGTACTCCCCGCCCCCCCCCCCCCTCCACTATTTAGATAGCCCCAATGACTTCAGGCGTAGTTGTCAGCCATTCCTACTGGAACACAATGGCCTACTCTAAAAGAATAAAGTGAGGATGGGTTTTTAACATGTGCGCAAGATCTATGTGCGCTCATACATGGGCCCTTTTTATTCATTTTTTAAAATGTATGTTCTTTTTTTTGTCATCGGTTCCTACTGGTACACATTGGCCTACTTTTGCAAAAGGCTGAGCAGCTTTTTAACGTATTCTCAAGATGTTTCTGCATGCGTTTCCACACGGGGCTTCAGTTTATGGTCTCATCTGAATAACTTTGAAATTCAGTTCAACTGTTCTTGTCAAACTGGGAAGAAAGGGTGAGGCTGGGAATTTGTGTGTGTGTGTGTGTGTTGGTGTGTGAGTGTGTGTGCATGTAGGCGTGCGTGCATGCATGTGTGTGTGTGTTTGTGTGTGTGTGTTTGTGTGTGTTTGTGTGTGTGTGTGTGTGTGTGTGTGTTGTGTGTTTGTGTGTGCATGTGTGCGTGTATGCGTGCGTGCATGCTTGCATGGTGTGTGTGTGTGTGTGGTCACCTGCACAGCTGCATCATTCCTAGCCAGGCTTTATGTCTCAATGCTGCAGTGCCAGCAAACATGTTGGGAGCTATCTGCATGGGTGATTAGTGCAGTGTGGGTAAAGTAAGAGGGATGGGGAGGGGGGAGTGGGAGGGGGCGCTTTATGGGGAATGGAGAGAGGAGGAAAGAGAGCATAGGGAGAGAGTGAGAAAGACAAGAAGAGAGATTGGGGGATAGATACTCTCTCTGTCTGCTTGTGTGTCTGTCTGTTTGCCTATCTTTTTGTATCTGTCCTTGTCTTTGTCTCTGTCTGTCTGTCTCTTTCTCTTTTTTTCTCTCTCTCACTGTCTGCCGGTCTTTGTATCTGTTTGTCTGGCTCTGGCTGTCTCCCTCTCTCTCTCTCTGTCTGTCTCTCTCCACATTTTTCACACACAGTAAATTACCTTTCACTGTGTCTGACCAGTTATTTTTGTGTTTGGTTTTCGAATTTAGCTTGAGGAGAAAGAGGAAAGCCCAGGGGAGCCAGTCTGAGAGCGTGATTTATCAGGACATGTCTTTGACAGAACGGCCACCAGTCTCCTGCTTTCTACTGTCTGGTCTGAACTGAGAAGAAAATGTGGATGGCCATTCATTTCACCAAGCTGGGGTTGTTGTTTTTGTTTTGTTTTTTTGGTTTGGTTCGTTGTTGCTGTTGTTGTTGTTGTTGTTGTTCCTTGGCTAGAGCTCCGAGCTTCACCAATGGTGAGATATTTTTGTCTACACTACTGTACTCCCCCGCCCCCCCCCCCCCCTCCACTATTTAGATAGCCACATTATGACTTCAGGCGGTAGGTTGTCAGCCATTCCTACTGGAACACAATGGCCTACTCTAAAAAGAATAAAGTGAGGATGGGTTTTTAACACGTGCGCAAGATCTATGTGCGCTCATACATGGGCCCTTTTATTCATTTTTTAAAGATGTATGTTCCTTTTTTTGTCATCGGTTCCTACTGGTACACATTGGCCTACTCTTGCAAAAGGCTGAGCAGCTTTTTAACGTATACTCAAGATGTTTCTGCATGCGTTTCCACACGGGGTTTCAGTTTATGGTTTCATCTGATTGACTTTGACATTTAGTTCAACTGTTTTTGTCAAACTGGGAAGAAAGGGTGAGGCTAGGCATTTGTGTGTGTGCGTGTGTTGGTATGTGAATGTGTGTGAGTGTGTGTGTGCGTGCATGCGTGCGTGCATGGTGTGTGTGTGTGTGTTGTGTGTGTGTGTGTTTGTGTGTGAGTGTGTTGTGAGTGTGTGAGTGTGTGTGTGCGTTCATACGTGCGTGCATGGGTGTTTTGTGATTGTGTGTGAGTGGTCACCTTCACAGCTGCATCATTCATAGCCAGGCTTTATGTGTCAATGCTGCAGTGCCAGCAAACATGTTGGGAGCTATCTGCATGGGTGATTAGTGCAGTGTGGGTAAAGTAAGAGGGGTGGGGATGCGGGAGGGGGTGGGGCAGCGATATGGGGAATGGAGAGAGGAGGAAGGAGAGCATAGGGAGAGAGTGATATAGACAAGAAGAGAGAGGGAGGTGATAGGTACTGCTTGTCTGTATGTCTGTCTCTCTCTCACTCTGACTGTCTGTCTCTCTTTCTTTCTCTCTCTCACGTCTGTCTGTCTTTCTATCTGTCTGTCTGTCTGTCTCTGTCTGTCTGTCTCTCACTCTGTCTGTCTCTCTGTCTCTCTCCACATATTTCACACACAGTAAATAACTTTTTAGTAGGTCTGACCAGTTATTTTTGTGTTTGGTTTTCGAATTTAGCTTGAAGAGAAAGAGGAAAGCCCAGGGGAGCCAGTCTGAGAGCGTGATTTATCAGGACATGTCTTTGACAGAACGGCCACCAGTCTCCTGCTTTCCACGTCTGGTCTGCTACACATGGTAAGTGGTGCCAGAGTTTTTCAGGATTCTGTGTGTGTGTGGAACAGAGAAGAAAATGTGGATGGCCATTCATTTCACCAAGCTGGGGTTGTTGTTGTTGTTTTTGTTTGTTGTTTTTTGGTTCGGTTTGGTGTTGTTGTTGTTGCTGTTGTTGTTGTTCCTTGGCTAGAGCTCCGAGGTTCACCAATGGTGAGATATTTTTGTCTACACTACTATACTCCCCCGCCCCACCCTCCACTATTTAGATATCCACATTATGACTTCAGGCGGTAGGTTATCAGCCGTTCCTACTGGAACACAATGGCCTACTCTTTAAAAAAAAAGTGGGGATGGGTTTTTAACACGAGCGCAAGATCTATGTGCGCTCACACACGGGCCCTTTTATTCATTTTTTAAAATATTTTTTGTTCTTTTTTGTCATAAGTTCCTACTGGTACACATTGGCCTACTCTTGCAAAAGGCTGAGCAGCTTTTTAACATATGCTCAAGATGTTTCTGCATGCGTTTCCACACAGGGTTTCAGTTTATGGTCTCATCTGAATAACTTTGACATTCAGTTCAATTGTTCTTGTCAAACTGGGAAGAAAGGGTGAGGTTGAGAATTTGTGTGTGTGTGTGTGTGTTGGTGTGTGATTGTGTGTGAGTGTGTGTGTGTGTATTGTTGTTGTTGTTGACTTCAATTTTACGTCTGTTCACTTTTAGTGATATTAGACGCCCCCCCCCACCCCCATCCCCTCCAAAAAACCAAACCAAACAAACAAACAAACAAACAAACGTGTGTATGTTCGTGCGGGCGTGCATGGTGTGTGTGTGTGTGTGTGTTTGTGTGTGTGAGTGTGTGTGTGAGTGTGTGTGTGTGTGTGAGTGTGTGTGAGTGTGGGGTGTGTGTGTGTGAGTGTGTGTGTGCGTGCATGCGTGCGTGCATGATGTGTGTGTGTGTTTGTTTGTGTGTGTGTGTGTGTGTGTGTGTGTGTGGTCACCCACACAGCTTCATCATTCCTAGCCAGGCTTTATGTATCAATGCTGCAGTGCCAGCAAACATGTTGGGAGCTATCTGCATGAGTGATTAGTGCAGTGTGGGTAAAGTAAGAGGGATGGCTTTGTGGGGAGGGGGGGGGGGGCAACACCACATGGGGAAAGGGGAGAGGAGGAAGGAGAGCAGAGGGAGAGTGAGAGATACAAGAGGAGAGAGGGGGACATAGGTACTCTGTCTGTCTGCTTGTGTATCTGTTTGTCTTTCAGTTTGTCTCTGTCTCTCTCTCTGTCTGTCTGTCTGTCTGTCTCTTTTTCTCTCTCACGGTCCGTCTGTCTTTCTGTCTGTCTGTCTGTCTGTCTGTCTGTCTCTCTCTCTCCTCTCTCTCTCCTCTCTCTCTCTCTCTCTTATCTCTCTCTCTCCTCTCTCTCTCTCTCTCTCTCCTCTCTCTCTCTCTCTCTCTGTCTGTCGCTCTCTCTCTCTCTCCACATTTTTCACACACAGTAAAGAACCTTTCACTGTGTCTGACCAGTTCTTTTTGTGTTTAGTTTTCGAATTTAGCTTGAAGAGAAAGAGGAAAGCCCAGGGGAGCCAGTCTGAGAGCGTGATTTATCAGGACATGTCTTTGACAGAACGGCCACCAGTCTCCTGCTTTCTACTGTCTGGTCTGCTACACATGGTAAGTGGTGCCAGAGTTTTTTCAGGATTCTGTGTGTGTGGAACAGAGAAGAAATATACGGATGGCCATTCATTTCACTTCACCAAGCTGGGGTTGTTGTTGTTTTTGTTTGTTTTTTGGTTCAGTTTGTTGTTGTTGTTGCTGCTGTTGTTGTTGTTGTTCCTTGGCTAGAGCTCCGAGGTTCACCAATGGTGAGATATTTTTCTCTACACTACTGTACTCCCCCGCCCCACCCTCCACTATTTAGATATCCACACTATGACTTCAGGCGGTAGGTTGTCAGCCATTCCTACTGGAACACAATGGCCTACTCTAAAAACAAAATACTGGGGATGGGTTTTTAACACGTGCGCAAGATCTATGTGCGCTCACACACGGGCCCTTTTATTCATTAAAAAAAATTTGTTCTTTTTTGTCATCAGTTCTTACTGGTACACTTTGGCCTACTCTTGCAAAATGCTGAGCAGCTTTTTAACATATACTCAAGATGTTTCTGTATGCGTTTCCACATGGGGTTTCAGTTTACGGTTTCATCTGAATAACGTTGACATTCAGTTCAACTGTTCTTGTCAAACTGGGAAGAAAGGGTGAGACTGGGAATTTGTTTGTGTGTGTGTGTGTGAGTGTGTGCGTGAATGCGTGCGTGTGTGCGTGTGTGCGTGCATGGTGTGTATGTGTGTGTGTTTTTTGTGTGTGTGTGTGTGTGTGTGCGTGCATGGTGTGTGTGTGTGCGTGTGGTCACCTGCACACCTGCATCATTCATAGCCAGGCTTTATGTATCAATGCTGCAGTGCCAGCAAACATGTTAGGAGCTATCTGCATGGGTGATTAGTGCAGTGTGGGTAAAGTAAGAGGGATGGGGATGGGGGTAGGGGGGTGCCACCACATGGGCAATGGGGAGAGGAGAAAAGAGCATAGGGAGAGAGGCAAGAAGAGAGATGGGGGGAGGGGGTAGGTACTCTCTCTGTCTGCTTGTGTATCTGTTTGTCTTTCAGTTTGTCTCTGTCTCTGTCTTTCTGTCTGTCTTTGTCTGTCTGTCTCTCTCTATCTTTCTCTCTCTCGCACTGTCCGTGTGTCTTTCTATCTGTCTGTCTCTGTCTGTCTCTCTGTCTGTCTCTGTCTCTCTCCACATATTCCACACACAGTAAATAACCTTTCACTGTGTCTGACCAGTTATTTTTTGTGTTTAGTTTTCGAATTTAGCTTGAAGAGAAAGAGGAAAGCCCAGGGGAGCCAGTCTGAGAGCGTGATTTATCAGGACATGTCTTTGACAGAACGGCCACCAGTCTCCTGCTTTCCACGTCTGGTCTGCTACACATGGTAAGTGGTGCCAGAGTTTTTTCAGGATTCTGTGTGTGTGGAACAGAGAAGAAAATGTAGATGGCCATTCATTTCACTTCACCAAGCTGGGATTGTTGTTGTTTTTGTTTGGGTTGTTTTTTTTGTTTCGGTTTGTTGTTGGTGTTGTTGTTGTTGTTGTTGTTGTTGGTCCTTGGCTAGAGCTCCGAGGTTCACCAATGGTGAGATATTTTTGTCTACACTACTGTACTCCCCCGCCCCACCCTCCACTATTTAGATAGCCACACTATGACTTCAGGCGGTAGGTTGTCAGCCATTCCTACTGGAACACAATGGCCTACTCTAAAAAAAATAAAGTGAGGATGGGTTTTTAACACGTGCGCAAGATCTATGTGCGCTCACACACGGGCCCTTTTATTCATTAAAAAAAAATTTTTGTTCTTTTTTGTCATCAGTTCCTGCTGCTACATATTGGCTTACTCTTGCAAAAGGCTGAGCAGCGTTTTAACGTATACACAAGATGTTCTGCATGCGTTTTCCACACGGGGTTTCAGTTTATGGTCTTATCTGAATAACTTTGACATTCAGTTCAACTTTTCTTGTCAAACTGGGAAGAAAGGGTTAGGCTAGGATGTGTGTGTGTGTGTGTGTGTGTGATTGTGTGTTTGTGTGTGTGTTGTGTGTGTTTGTGTGTGTGTGTGTGTGTGTGTGTGGTCACCTGCACACCTGTATCATTCCTAGCCAGGGTTTATGTCTCAATGCTGCAGTGCAGCAAACATGTTGGGAGCTATTTCCATGGGTGATTAGTGCAGTGTGGGTAAAGTAAGAGGGATAGGGATGGGGGGAGCAGCGACATGTGGAATGGAGAGAGGAGGAAAGAGAGCATAGGGAGAGAGTGAGAGAGACAAGAAGAGAGATGGGGAGGGGGGGGATAGGTACTCTCTCTGTCTGCTTGTGTGTCTGTCTGTTTGTTTTTCTGTTTGTCTCTGTTTCTGTCTTTCTCTCTCTCTCTGTCTGTCTGTCTGTCTCTCTCTCTCTTTCTCTCTCTCACTGTCCGTCCATCGTCTTTCTATCTGTCTGTCTGTCTCTGTCTCTCTCTCTCTGTCTGTTTCTCTCCACATTTTTCACACACAGTAAATAACCTTTCACTGTGTCTGACCAGTTATTTTTTGTGTTTAGTTTTCGAATTTAGCTAGAGGAGAAAGAGGAAAGCCCAGGGGAGCCAGTCTGAGAGCGTGATTTATCAGGACATGTCTTTGACAGAACGACCACCAGTCTCCTACTTTCCACCTCTGGTCTGCTACACATGGTAAGTGGTGCCAGAGTTTTTCAGGATTCTGTGTGTGTGGAACTGAGAAGAAAATGTGGATGGCCATTCATTTCACCAAGCTGGGGTTGTTGTTGTTGTTTTTGTTTGTTGTTTTTTGGTTCGGTTTGGTGTTGTTGTTGTTGCTGTTGTTGTTGTTCCTTGGCTAGAGCTCCGAGGTTCACCAATGGTGAGATATTTTTGTCTACACTACTGTACTCCCCCGCCCCACCCTCCACTATTTAGATAGCCACATTATGACTTCAGGCGGTTAGGTTATCAGCCATTCCTACTGGAACACAATGGCCTACTCTTTTTTAAAAAGTGGGGATGGGTTTTTAACATGTGCACAAGATCTATGTGCGCTCCCACCCAGGCCCTTTTATTCATTTTGTAAAGATTTTTGTTTTTTTTGTCATCAGTTCCTACTGGTACACATTGGCCTACTCTTGCAAAAGGCTGAGCAGCTTTTCAACGTATACTCAAGATGTTTCTGCATGCGTTTCCACACGGGGCTTCAGTTTATGGTCTCATTTGAATAACTTTGACATTCAGATCAACTTTTCTTGTCAAACTGGGGAAAAAAGGCTAGGGGTTGGGGG
>CM054147.1:19877472-19882472 GCA_028751875.1 Rapana venosa
TCTAATCCAAAGGACTTTCAAGGGAGTGGAGTCAGTACTGATGTTAACTCCAGAGTAAAATCCCATTGGATGAGTGCCTCGTGGATGTCTCAAAACTGGGCTGGAACAATTGGACTATCGTCAAAAAGAAGGCATTGGCGTGATCAGGAGAGTCAGTTTTTTACCTGATTACTGTGCTAATTATTGATTATGAGTTTGCTATAAATTACATTTCTAGACAAATGTTTGTGTGTGCACGTAAACGCTCGCTGTGTGTGTGTGTGTGTGTGTGTGTGTGTGTGTGTGTGTGTGTGTGTGTGTGTGTGTGTGTGTGTGTGTGTGTGTGTGTAAACGATCAGGTGCGTGCATTCTAGTGTGCATGGTGCATGCCAGGGTGGTGGTTGTAGCGGTGGTGGTTGAGGTGGTGGTGGTGGTGGTGGGGGATGTGTGTGAGTGTGTTAGTGTGTGAGTGAGTGAGAATGTGCGCGTGTATATATGTAATAGTATGTATGTATGTATGTATGTATGTATGTATGTATGTATGTATGTATGATGTTGTGTTGTAAGAGTGCTTGATTGTATGTGTGTACGTGTTTAGTGAGTACGTATGAGTGTGTGTTTATTTGTGTGTATGTGTGCGCGCGTGCGTGTTTGTGTGTGTGTGTGTGTGTGTGTGTGTGCACGCGCGCGCACGCGCGCCCCCATGCGTGTGTAAGTCCGGTTTTATATGTCATTTGTAAATATGCACGTGCATTTTTTTCTCATAATTATGATGTAATTGCGTCTGCGTTTTTGTGTGCTTCGATGTGTCGGGGTCGGGTGTATGTTGGCAAGCGGAAATTTGAGTGCGAGTTTATATGTTTATGTGCGCGTACATAAAGGCACACGTTTGTGTTGATATTCTCTCTCTCTCTCTCTCTCTCTCTCTCTCTCTCTCTCTCTCTCTCTCTCTCTCTCTCTCTCTCTCTCTCTCTCTCTCTCTCTCTCTCTCTCCTCTCTTGTATATATATATATATATATATATATATTAATATATATATATATATATACCTTGGCTGTGGATCCATTTTTGGCACTATCTGTTTCTAATCATGCAACTGTGCGTGTGTCTGTGTCATTGCTTGCATTAGGTACTGGGAACCCCAGAACTTGTCTGCCTCTGTGTGTGTGTGTGTGTGTGGCGCGCGCGCGCGCCAGCGTGAGCGCGTGCGTGCGTACGTGTGTGTGTATGTTTGTGTGTGTCTTTTAAAGGATTCCAGAACAAAAGTAAATTCTCATGTAAAATTTCAGTGATAAATTGATCTGGTTTTGCTTCCTTTTGACATATCTTGTGCACTAAAAAAAAAATACATTTTTTTGTCCAAGATTACACATGACTTAATGCAATACCTTTTTGAAAAAAATAACCTATTAACTGACTGAGTTGTTAAAAAGAAGTTCAAATAATTATACCATCAGAGTTTGTGATATTTTTTTAAAAACACTGAAAAACGTGGACAAGCATAAAATAATGAGAAAAGGTTCTTAAAAGTCAGGCATGTTTGGTTTTTGTGTTGAAAGGAAAATGCACAGCTGAAACTAATACACGAATTCCAAATGTATATATGCTGTGGGCGCCAGCTTTTAAAAACAGTCTTACACAGAGTGCATGACCATGCCATATTTTTGTCATATGCCATGTATTCATCCGATTTTTTTCTCTCTTCAGAAATATCTTGAACGCTACATGAAATGTCTGTTATCGCCTTTCCATAAACGACTTCGTGAAGTGGATCGGTGGTCTAGAGGTAACGCTCCTGTCTAGAAAGCGAAAAGTCCGGGTCGGAAGTGTGCGGTGGTTCGAATCCCGTTTGGGCCCAGAACTTTTCCCCCATCCATTAGACCATGAGTGGTGGTCTGGGCGCGCGCTAATCTTTCGGATGAGACGATAAACCGAGGTCCGGTGTGTTACACAAAATTTTCAGCGCACGTAAAAGAACCCACGGCAACAAGAGAGATGTCTCTGGCAAAATTCTTAGAAAAAAGCCACTCTGATAGGGAAACAAATACAGTTGCAGACACAAAAAAAAGAAAAAAAGGTGGCGCTGCTCTTGTGGTGACGTGCTCTCCCGGCCCGAATTTCACGCAGATTAATCTCGTGACGTAAAGTGGTTAAAAAAAAAAGAAGAATAAATATCTTCTGAGCGTAGAAACATCTTGTCTACCATTCAGTTTGGATTCGTATCTGTCTTTCTGATTGATTATGTTGGTGTTAAGATCGCCCTTACATTAATGCAAATCTCAATCAGTCTCAAAAGGAATGAACCGAATCACTGATAAAACTAATGGATTGAGAACGGAACTCAGGTAGGTACCAGCTACCGTGGTGTGGTGGTTAGTGGGTTGGGTTTCTAGCTGAAAAGTCGCGGGTTCCGATCCCATAAGAGTCATAGGTTGTTTGTTTGGGCTTTTGGGGTTTTTTATCTTTTATTTTTATAAAACATTTGTTATTTAATTTTGCATGTAATATATCAAAGAAAAGTATGTTGATGCAGAATCAAAATACAACAGAAAACTAACTCCCAAAAGAACTTCAATAGCAGTCAATGAAATATTCAAGATGAAATAAGAACATAAAAAACGAAACCCACACATAGACATTTAAAAGAAAGAGAAAAAACAATTAACAAAACGGGACCTCCCTCCAAAACCAAAAACTGAACATGCAAGTAATGTCATTTAGGCCAGGTAATCTTGTGGGAATGTCTTCCTAGTGAGTGACATTTCTTCTTCTTCTTCTTCTTCTTCTTCTTCTTCTTCTTTTTCTTCCAAGGGGATGTCTTGAAACACATTGTGTGATCATTGACAACTGCCCAGACACTTCTATCTTCTGTAATTTTCATTAATTTCTATGGATTTTTTTATAAGAATGCCATGTTGTGTGGAAATTTGCAGATTTAAAGTTAACAAACGCTTTCTGTTTGTTGTTGTTGTTGTTGTTGTTGTCTTTTTTTGTTTTACTTCGGCCTGCTTCTATTCGCAGTAAGTTTGCTGTGGGCTCATTGGAAAGACTGGAACCACATAGCCGAGCTTCCTCCACTCTACAAATGCAATTTTGAAAGTGTTGCTTAAAATTATTTGGCCAGCACTGCAGGTGTCTGTATTTCTTGGTCCCAGTCGACGCCTGTTTGTTCCCCCTTTTTCTCGACAACTGTTATTGTTGGTTTCTAAATGCAAAATTGTTGTCATTGTCATTGTCATTCCCTATCCCCTTCTGAATTCCCACACTGTCATGGTAAACATTCCTTTCAGCATCATGGGACAGGCACAATGTTGGAATCCAACACAGAAACGGAAGTGGTGATGCTTCATACAGCTCGATAGTTCCCCCCTGTTTCATACCAGCCTGTTTCATACCAGTGTGTGTGTGTGTGTGTGTGTGTGTGTGTGCGTGTGCGTGTGTTTACCGTGATGATGCCGATATGTTTTGATGGAATTGCATGTGGAAGGCTTAAGAAATGGCGTCATTTCCTGTCAGCAATGTAATGGGTCTGTGTGCAGAACACTCCCGATTATTCCCCTTTATTGTGATTGGCTGTGTTGCCTCATCACGCCGGAATGGGAATGAAGCTTTCTATTTATTGTGATTAGATATGGTTTTGCCATCAAACCGGAAAGTTAGAGAAGCCTCCGTTTATTGTGATTGCCTGTGTTTTATAGGATTCTGCCCGGCTCTGAAATGTTCCCTTTAGTTTTGAGACTGGTTACGGTACGTCATGACTCAACAAGTTTCAATTTCAAAGTCCACGAATTTTAAACCGGCCGTTCATCCTGAGTGTGTGGGATTATGAATGATAAAAAAAAAAGTAGTGGGATTATGAATGATAAAAAAAAAAGTAGAAACATCTTGAAATTGGAAATTACGTCTTGGTTTCGAAATAAACTGTTTGAAGACCGAACAGTGTGCGGATAATTTTTATGCTTGAAATAGAGAAGTATGCCTTGTTAACACAGGAGAGGGTGGGAGTGAGTAAGGGGCAAAATAGCGTGGTGGTTAGAGCGTTGTACTTGTGATCTGAGGTCACCATGAGCGTGGGTTCAAGCCGCTACTGAGGTGTCTGATCCAAAGTTTTTTCCTTCTGGTTTAGAAATTGTTATTCTTGTTTTTCTTCGTCGACCACTCCAACAGCAACTATTGTTGTCTGTTATATAAGCAAAACATTTTTTAATGCGTTGTGCTGCCGTTTAGCTCCTTACAAGTCAGTCCCAGCATATTCATATCCAACTTTTGAAAAAGAATTGGTATTAACTCCACTTCTCCAACATTCTTCTCAGTGGTGTTATAAAGCAAAGCTCCATGTCCGAACACACCGAGAATATCTTGTGAACACATTGTACGCCCATCTGCATTTTGGAGAATAGAGCTGAATTGAATTGAACACCACTTTTGGTCATGGCCGATTTTTCTGCGTGGAAGCTTGGCGAATCTCTCCCCTGGGAGAGCGCGTCGCCACAAGCGCAACGCCATCCATGATTTTTTTTTCTCTTTTTATTTACCTGTTTGTGTATTTTGCTTTCCTATCAGAATTTCTATGTAATTTTGCCAGGGAAAACTCTTTTGTTGCCCTGCGTTCTTTCACGTGCGCTGAATGCATACTGCACACAGGACCACAATTTATCGTCTCAACAGAAACATTAATAATAATAATAATAATAATAATAATAATAATACATAGAATCTATATAGCGCTATATCTTGCAGAGACAACTCAAAGCGCTTGCACTCAACTCATTCTTACACAGTCATACAACCAGCAACAGAAACATTCGCACCCAGACCACCCCTCAAGGTCTAAAGGTTTGGGGACAAGTTAAGGCTGAAGCTGGGGATCGAACCCCGCTATTCCGGCTTTCAAGGCATATGTGTTACCTCTAGACCACTCATCCACAGAATACAGGACAGCTATGACTTGTAGAACATCTATGACAGCTGTGACTTGTACGATAGATCCTTCTTCTTCTTCTTCTTCTTCTTCTTCTTC
>CM054147.1:19887472-19889972 GCA_028751875.1 Rapana venosa
TGTGTGTATGTTGTATGTATGTGTGTATGTAAGTATGTATGTATGTGTGTGTATGTATGTATGTATGTAAGTATTGTGTATGTATGTATGTATGTGTATATGTATATGTGTATGTATGTATGTATGTGTGTATGTATGTATGTGTGTATGTGTGTTATGTATGTAATATGTGTGTGTATGTATGTATGTATGTATGTATGTTATGTATGTATGTTATGTATATATGTATGTGTGTGCATGTATGTATGTATATGTGTGTATGTATATATGTATATGTATGTATGTATGTATGTATGTATGTATGTATGTACACGTACGAACGTACGTACGTACGTACGTATGTATGTATGTATGTATGTATGTATGTATGTATGTATGTGTGTATGTATGAATGAATGAATGAATGAATGATGTATGTATGTGTGTGAGTATGTATGTATGTACGTTGTATGTATGAAGAATGATGTATGATGTTGTGGATGTATGGTGATGTATGTAGTATATTATGTATATGTGTGTGATGTATGTATGTATGTATGTAATGTATGTACACTACGAATACGTACGTATGTATGTATGTATGTATGTATGTATGTATGTATGTATGTATGTATGTATGTGTGTATGTATGAATGAATGAATGAATGAATGAATGTATGTATGTGTGTGAGTATGTATGTATGTACGTATGTATGTATGTATGAATGAATGAATGAATGTATGGATGTATGTGTGTGAGTATGTATGTATGTATATATGTATATGTGTGTGTATGTATGTATGTATGTATGTATGTATGTATGTATGTATGTATGTATGTATGTATGTATGCATGCATGTATGTATGTATGTGTGTGTATGCATGTATGTATGAATGAATGAATGAATGTATGGGTGTGTATCCAAATGTTTCTTGAGCCTAAAAGCGTTCTTTTTACCTGTTTCTGTTTTACTTTTTCTCCGTCTCTATCCGCCTCTCTATAATTATAGATGTCTGTCTTTGCTTTTCTCTGTCTGTCTTTTTCTCTGATCCTTTGTCTCTGTCTGCCTGGCTCTCTGTCTTTCTCTTTGTCAGTCTGTCTGTCTCTGTTGTGTGTGTGTGTGTGTGTGTGTGTGTGTGTGTGTGTGAGTAAGTATGCGCACATGGGATACGAGAGTCAGGGAGTAATAGAGATGCTGGTGTTCCTACAAGCTGCGTTCATCATCTATAAGCGCAAACCTTGTAACTTCCCCCCCCCCCCCCCCCCCTTGTCATTTAAATTACTAAAAAAAATACTATATTATCCATTCTTTTCACAATCCTTGAAAACTTCCCCCCAAAAAATAAGTAAGTACTACCCATACATACTGTATAATGATAATCCCTTCTGTCCAGCCTATACCCACGAAGGAGCAATCATGCAAGTGGATTAATCCCATTTTTCCTTTGATATGCTATAGGGCCTGTCAACAGACGCCACGACCCTAAGGGCTATTCCGGATCAGGCCCTTAAGCGCACGCACTGGTCAGTTAGCTGTAAAACCAGTCGGGCAATGTGCCTGGTACCTATGGCTGGCTATCAGTATGCTTTTTCAATGGCTGGCTGGCACATTCCTCCAAAACTTCATAAGCTGGTAGGCCTTAGTGTTTGTTGGCCAAATGTTGTTTTAATCGGGTGGTAAGATTACTTTTTTTTTTTGAAAGAGGGAGAAGGAGTGAGGTGTGGTGTGTGGTGTGTGTGTGTGTGTGTGTGTGGTGTGTGTGTGTGTGTGTGTGTGTGTGTGGTGTGTGTGTGTGTGTGTGTGTGTGTGTAGTGTGTGTGTGCGGCGCGTTCGTGTGTGTGTGTATGTTTATATTATTTATTTATTTTTATTCTTTAAAATCAAGTGTGTGTGTATGTGTGCGTGCGTGCGGGCGGGCGGGACTGGGGTGGGGGTGGGGGGTTAGAGGGGGAAACCGAAAAACAATTATCTCCCATTAAAGCCTACGCCATAAAGTAATTATCTCCCTTCGTGTTATCACGGTATCAAAAGTTATCTTGTGTTAATTGCTCGCTGCTCTATCCCGCCCACCATGGCAGCTTGAGATAATTGTTATGAGTAAGATAATTAGGATAAAATTGGGATACATTTATCTCAATGCTGTACCCAATGCTTTTTTTGTGTAGGAAATGATTCACAATTTCTTTACAAATAGAAGGAGAATGTTCATTTGAAAAAAAAAGAACTATTCCACTCCCGACGAAAAGGCGGACAGACAGACAGACAGAAAGACAGACAGACAGACAGACAGAAAGACACACACACACACACACGGAAAACCTTGAGTGCATGAATAGCTAAACAGATACAGAGACACTCACAGACACACTTGTAGACGTTGACACAGAGACAGTCAGAGAAACAGACAGCACACACACACACACACACACACACACACACACACACACACACACACACACACACACACACACACACACACACACACACACACATGTCAGCAGGTTGTCGCCGTTGTCGT
>CM054147.1:19899972-19902472 GCA_028751875.1 Rapana venosa
GTGGTGGTGGTGGAGGGTGGGTGGGGAAGAAGGGTTGTGGGTGATGGTGGTGGTGGTGATGTGGTGTTGAGGGTGAGGGGTGTGTGTGTATGTGTGTATGTGTGTGTGTGATTTTATGTATTATATATTTTTATTTCGCCGTGTGTATATGTTTTGAATTTGTCTGTCTTGTCTTTCTCATAAAAGCACAAAGAATTTTTGACGTTTCTTTCTGTTATCTAAAATGATACTATTTACGTGGTTTGTTCTCCTTTATTTTATGGAAGTTTTGCTTTGTTTGGTTCTGGTTTGGTTTGGGTTGGGGTTGTTGTTTTTTGAGGGGGGACTATTCGGTTGTTCCCTCTTCCCTTGTTGTTGTTGCCGCTTTTGTTTTGCTCTTGGATCTTGCTATTTTTTCGGTTGTTTCTGTGTTTTCTGTTTTACTTTCTTTCATACTTGTTGCTACTTTTTTTTTTCTCTCTCTCTCTCTTCGGTGATTTTTGTGGGGATTTTTTTGTATATATTTTTTCCGTATACTGTGTAAGTATATTGCTATGGGCTTTATTTTATTTTATTATCATATATATCCTTAAGGGCGGGGACTGGATGTAAAAAAAGCACATGGGTACTTATTCATTATCTTGTCTGTCTTCTCTCTGTCTGTGTCTGTGTCTCTGTTTCTCTCTGCCTATACCTTTCCTCTTCTTCTCTGTCTCTCTTTCTTTCTTTCTTTCTTTCTTTATGTGTCTGCAGATGTCTGTAAATGCTTATCTGTAAACATTAAATAACACACATTTTCGTAACAAATAATCATTTTAGAATCATCATCACATCCCTCTCTCTTCCTCTGTGTGTGTGTGCGTGTGTGTGTGTGCGCGCGTGTGTGTGTGTGCCTGTCTGTCTGTCTGTTGTTCTGTTTCTATGTCTGTTCTGTCTGTCTGTCTGTTGCTCTGTTTCTATGTCTGTCTGTTCTGTCTGTCTGTCTGTCTGTCTGTCTCCATGTCTCTCTCCCTCTGTCGATCTACTCTACTTTAAAGATCTATGGTATTGGTTTTCCTGTGGTCACGAAGAGGTGACACAGGGAACATGGGCTTTGCAGCTATCCGAGCTGTCAGTGCAGATGTATTATATATATATATAAATATATATAAATATATATATATATATATTATATATATATATATATATATATATATATATATATAATATATATATATATATATAAAATAATCTCTCCTCTCTCTCTGTCTCTGTCTCTGTGTCTCTCTGGGTGTATCAATGATACCAGATCGATAGTAGCCTATCTTTTCGCATGTCATCGATTTGTTTCTTCTTCTCGCCTACTGCTCCTTCGATGTCTTTGTCCGCAAACGTCGTGTGTGTGTGTGTGTGTGTGTGTGTGTGTGTGTGTGTGTGTGTGTGTGTGTGTGTGTGTGTGTGTGTGTGTGTGTGTGTGTGTTGTGTGTGTGTATGTGTGTTTATGTGTGTGTGAGTGTTGTGTGTGTATGTGTGTAGGGGGTGTTGGTGTGTGTGTGTGTGTGTGTTGTGATGTGTGCGTGGTTTTAAATTTTACGTCCTTCCACATAAAGTGATACCGTGTGTGGTGTGTGTGTGTGTGTGTGTGTGTGTGTGTGTGTGTGTGTGTGTGTGTGTGTGTGTGGAAGGTGGTTGTGCGTGCTGGGTGGATGAGTATGGGCGTAAATATGTGTGCAAATAGAGAGAGAGAGGAGAGAGAGGAGAGAGAGAGAGGAAGAGAGAGAGAGAGAGAGAGAGAGAGAGAGAGAGAGAGAGAGAGAGAGAGAGAGAGAGAGAGAGAGAGAGAGAGAGAGAGAGGAGAGAGAGGAGAGGAGAGGAGGAGAGAGAGAGAGGAGAGGAGAGAGAGAGAGAGGAGGAGAGGAGAGAGAGGTAGATAGATATAGAGAGCTTTGCACCTGGGGTCATTGTCATTACGATAATAGATATTCATTTTACTGATAGTGTAATTATCATTACTAGCATCATTACTATCGGTGAGGTTCCTTGCTTTAACGTCCTTCCACTCTAAGTGATATCAGACGATAGGGAAAAGGATTAGGAGAAGGGGGGAAGAAAAAGGGCGGGGGGGGGGGGGGGGGGTGTACGAATAAGCATGTGCAACATTACTATCATCATGATCATTATCTTTCATGTTTTTATTCTTATTTTTATGTTACATTATTTACATTGTACCTCACTTTTTCTGATATGTGTAATTTTGCTAGTATCAAGTGTGTACCGGATTGGTGACTAGTTTTTCATATTCATATTATGTAAAAAAAAAAAGAGTTAGTAGGACTTGTTGATGTATCCTGTATCTTTCTTCAAAAAATGCGAAGAAAAATAATATCATATGGACATTAACTCTTCTGGCTGTCTAAAAAAAAAGATGTGGTTTATGCTTCTTTTTTTTACCCGCCCCCCAACACCTCAAAATTAATCGATTAACGCAGGCACAGTCATGCACACACACACACACACCACACACACACACACACACCACACA
>CM054147.1:19907472-19914972 GCA_028751875.1 Rapana venosa
GAGAGAGAGAGAGAGAGAGAGAGAGAGAGAGGGAGGGAGAGAGAGAGAGAGAGGAGAGAGAGAGAGAGAGAGAGAGAGAGAGAAAAGAGAGAGTTAGAGTTAAGACTTTTACTGTGCATTGGCCTTAGGGAAGTGGAGAGAGAGAGAGGGAGGGGTGGGGTGGGGTGGGGTTGAGAGATAGAACTCGAACTCGAACTCGAATATTTTAATGAGGGTAATTGGATAAGCCATAGGCTTCTTTACACCAGGCCCTCATGGGGGAAAAAGTGAAACAAACATGAATAAACCAACTGATCAACAAACAAGATAATGTCAAAAAGCAAAGAAATGAATCATTCAAATTGCCATTCAATTATTGACTGAAGTCATGAAATCAATGAAGACCACAGAAGTAAACCAATCGAATAAATAAACAAAACCAATTAAACACTGACAAACTCCCATCCTTGACACCCGCTTCCCCTAAACAGATAACCCCTCACCCAAAAATCAACACACACACACTCACACACACGCACGCACGCGTGCACGCACGCACAAACACACACCCCACACACACACACACACATACACACACTACGCGTACATATGCACGGAAACGCAACTACACGTGCGAGCTTGCACAAATCACACAAATCGTCCAGGATACAAACCCATACACATGTACATTTCCTCACATATCATATCAGCCTTAAGTCGTAATCATCAAAATACCATAGCCACACATTACACGGTCAAAGCCAAACAATGAACATTATTTGGAAGAAAAAACAAAGAAAAAAAAACACACACACATAAAACACAAAAAACCCACCACCACCACAAAAAAAAAAAAAACAAAAAAACAAAACCAACAACCCACCACCACCACAGAGCATCAAAACACACCGCACACGCACACACACACACACACACACACACACACAATTGCGCGCGCTTGCATGCATACACACTCACACACACAGAGTTCAACAAGAACACTCACCCAATGCATATTACAGAAAATTAAACAAGTGTGTGTGGTACGCTTTTTTGAAAGATGATAGGCTGCTTTTCTCTTTTATACTGACTGGGATTTCGTTCCATAACTTGCTACCAGAATAAACAAGGGATGACATAAACAGATCGGATCTTGGATGAGGAGTAACAACACTGCTTTTGTTACGAACAGTTTTAACAGGGAACCGCTGACAAAGATAATGAGGGGCTAGTTTATTCATAATCTTATACATAAATACACCTTTATTAAAGAGACAATGTAAACTAAAAGGAAGAATGTTCAACTCTTTGTAGCTATTAGTTTCTAAGGAAGTAGTTCTAAGCAGAATTAATTTGAGAGAACGTTTATAAAACTCTCTCAAGTTGTCGTAAACAGTTTTTACTTGCCAAATCCCAGCATGTAGATGCATAATCAAGATCAGGTTTTATATAAGCGTAGAAGAATAGTTTTCGAATATGCTGATCAAGGAAATGTTTTATTCGATTAATTTGGGAATAGCTTCTTAGATAATTTTTTTGAAATACTAAAAACATGATCAGACCATGACAAGTTATTATCAATATGTAGACCAAGTAGTTTATATGAGCTGACTTCTTCTAATACTTATCGTAAATCTTTATTCCATTTAGTTTGGTTTTAAAGTTTTGGCGCTTTTGTCTTGTTGCAACAACCATAAATTTTGATTTCAGTGGATGGAGAGCCATGTGATTGCACTCTGTCCATGCTGCTAGATTGTTTAAGTCCTTTTGCAAAATTTTACCTACAGAGTTTACATCATGATCCGCTGTATGTATGGTAGTGTCGTCGGCAAAGAGTTCACAAGTAGAAGAAACATGGAGAGGAAGATCATTGATATATATTGAAAAGAGGATGGGCCCTAGCACAGAACCTTGAGGAATACCATACTTCACTGGCAAAAGGGACGACATAAATGAATCTTGATAAACAGCTTGTCTTCTTTTATCAAGAAAAGAGGTAATTAGTTTTAGTGAGTCTGCGCATAAACCATACATAGCCAGTTTCTTTACTAGGAGGTTGTGATCAATACAGTCAAATGCCTTGGCAAAGTCTACAAAAATTGCTCCAGTTTTAAATATTATTATTAATATTTAAATGCCATTGCTCTTGATGTTGCTGAGTGCAGTATGACATAATGATTTTCTCTAAAGCCACTTTGATTAGGATGAAATAAGTTATGTTTAGTAAAGTGTGACAGAAGATGTTGCTTTAAGTGCTTTTCTAAAGGTTTAGATAAGACAGATAGAATCGAAATAGGTCGATAGTTGGAAGGGTCATTTGGATCTCCAGATTTAAGAACAGGTATAACTTTGGCATCTTTAAACATTTGAGGATAGCAACTTTTTCAATACAGAGATTATAGATATAAGTAAGATGTTCAGAGATTACTTGCGCAGAAAAACTTCAAAATTTTGCTGTCTAAATCATCTAAACCACGGGAGCTTGTTTGCTTTAATGAACACAATTCCTTATGCACTTCATGCACACCAATATATTTGAAGGACAGTTTAGACTTTATTGACTCTGAGTTACAAAATTCCTGTAAAAGATGTAAGTCATTGAATTCTGAGCGGTCAATGTTTACAATTTTTTCTTTCAATAGAACAAAAGTGTTTATTGATCTTTCTACAGATAGACCCATACCTGATGAAGCACATGATGAAGATGATTTACCGGCTAACTGATTAATTGCTTTCCAGAGAGACTTTGTGTCCTTCTTAGATGATATTAACTCACTAAAATATTTTCTTTTTTGCAATTCGTTTCATGAATGTCACTTTATTTCGCTGCTCCTTAAATTTTTCATCTCTTCCTGTTGATTTTTGTAAATGATCTCGGATGGCTATGGCTTCAGTGATTTCATTAGTTAACCAGGGTGGTTTATCTCTAGCTTTTACACGTTTGATTCTAAGAGGAGCATGACTATCAAAGATTGATGAAAAAATACTACAAACCAAAATTTTAAGTGCTTTGTCTGGGGCAGTAAACTGATAAACGTAAGAGAACTTAGCTTTACATAAGTCGGACAAAAAATGTTCTGCATTAAACGTTCTATAGCTGCGAAAAGAAATGTATTTGTGTTTGCATCTGGGTATTTTCGCCCCTTTTTTTGACCATGTAAAACATACAGGATAGTGATCGCTTAGGCCATAGACAGGTACAGACAGTTCAACAATGTTAGATGGAGTGGTTGTGTATATATGGTCAATCAGTGTTTCAGAACGTGAAGTTTTCCTTGTGGGAGTGTTTACTAGTTGTGACAGGTTATACACCTGAAAGATTTTTTTTCCATTTATCATTAGGCTTAAGCAAATCAATATTGAAATCACCAAGTAAAATTATTTCAGTTGAGTAGTTACAAACATCATCCATCATTTGTTCAAAATTATCAAACCAGCTAATGCGTTCATCTGGGTTTCGATACAAAAATCCTACTAGTATTGGTTTGGCTCCTTTCAAGCGTACTTCTAGCCATATACATTCAATGCCATAGTTATCAAATAATGTTATCTGCTTATAATTTAATGACTGATGTATATAAGTTATTAATCCTGTTTCTAATTTGGTTTTGGCATCTCGTCTGATAGAATTATAGCTCGGAACTGAAATTATATCATCTGCCACATTATGTGACAACCTTGATTCGGAGAAGCCAAAAATATGAAAGGAACTATTTACATTTGACAAAATGGAGGGCAAATCTGAAACTTTATTTAGCAGATGACAAACATTTAAAAAGCCTACTTTGAATCCATATCTAGTTAGCCAACCATCGGAATTGGACAGATTTGTCATAATGTATAGAATTAGTCAAAACAATGAAATATTCATTCACTATAACAATCTTATTCTGAACTTGCACAATCTTAACAAACCAACGATACGAAGTTGCAAATGGAGACTAATTATTAATGCAAAAGTATATCTGCACAACACTGAGGCCTACACCACCAACAAGCACAAAAACAAAGAGCAGAAAGTCAAAATTTGAGAATGAAAATACCAATACAATGCAAAGTTAAATAAGCAAAGAAAGCAAAAGCAAGCAAAACCTTGAAGTGAATGCAAATCAAGCCACAGACCTAGAGTCAGTCCAAAAATAATGTTCAATGTCCAGGCTATCAAGTCTCTCAAGGGAGAATACTCTTGCCTGACCTTATGATTTTCAAACAGAATTAAGTCCCCTGTCCGAGCACCAGCGTGGCCCAAATCATTCACTTCATGACAGCTACAACTCTGACATATCATAGGAAAACCGCAAAATACCAAAAACAGAAAAACAACATTACAGGAGTCTGTTAAGTCAGAAAAAACACATTTCACAGGTATTTTCCAAGTTTTAACTTATCAACATGTGCAAAGTAATAGTTTCAACTTTATCATCAAAATACAAAATATTACTTCATGTTCATTTTGTACATACAAACACACAGGCTAGGTTTATATTCACATGCAATTCACAATCTTACTATGCCATCATTTGGGATGCTACATTCATAAGATGTTGAGCATATTGGCCAGCAGGATTAGGTGAGAGCCAGCTACAAGTGTCAGCACTACCATGAGGGTAAAAACCTGGGGCTACAGGGTGGTATGGATGATTTGCCAGTTTAAGGGCAAAGTCTCTACCAGGAAAACCGTAAGGGGGATAAGGGTAAGGCAGCTGAAATCTCGGGTAGGAAGTATTAGGGGTCATGTAATTTGGATAGGCTGTAATAGGGGGTAGTTGAGGGGGGGCAGCTGATTGAGCATAACGAAGGTGCATGTCCCTGTCAATCTGTGGTCTGCAGCTTACAGCACCTGCAGACACGTCCCCCGTACCTTCCTCCAAACCATTCCGTGGTCTGGACACAGGAGATGGATCCTGAATACAGTGGTACATCCTATTCCCATCCAGAGAACGGCTGTTCCGGGAGGGCAAAGAGGGGAAATCTTGTACAGATGACATGGGTGGAACATTTAGATTTCTGGAGGCACCCGTCAATCTGGGTTCACCCCCAAGCCATTGCTGAGCTGTACGTTTTACGTCTCTTGTGTTGGAAACAACACGACGATTACGAGGCGCACCAGCTTGCTCTCCAAGAGAGTTCTCATTATTGCTGGGCGCAAATGTTTGTGCATGTGGCTGGGGAAGTATCTGTTTAAAACTGACTGCAAGACGAGCTGTACCTATTACACTGGGATGAATTACATCATTGTACAGAGCCTGACGTGGGGCACCATTTGGGGTGATAAAGGTTCTATAATGATCTAGCATATCAATGTGCATGCTAGTACAGGCTTCATGAAGATTTCTATTTGATGGAGCAATACAGTTATTAAGTTGGTGCCTTCCACGAGCTGGAAGCACAGAGCTAAAAGTGATACAGGCACTAGGAAAGCACTCCTTACATAAAGAGATTGCTTTCTTCCAAGTCTGGGTTGGGATGGGTCCGCTAGAGCAGTCGTTCACCCCCACATGCACAATGACTGTGCTGACTTGGGCTTGTGGTGCTGTATCAGTGAGCCACTGAATAAGACTGGGGACAGTTAAGCCTCTAATGCAGACTTTAAATAGTGAATTAGCTTGTGTTTCCAATCGTCTTGGATTAAGATATTTAATGATGGAATCACCAATGATGATGGAGGAAGTTTCTGCAGGAATTGTTATATTCCTCAACACCTGTTCTGGGTTATCTACCTTTTCTGTGGGCAGTCGTTTACTGTCAAGACTAGTTTTTTTTCCTGGCTTTTTTGGGAAAAATAGACTCTGTGTTTGAAAATCTAGGAGTTTGACTGCTATGTTCCTGATCTTGGTCAAGAGTTGCAAGTACCCCAAATCTGTTTTCTACAGGTATACTGGCTACATCAACATGAGTGCTTGGGTTTTGAGGTGGGGGGTTATCTTTAGCAGACTCCTCCCCAGTGTTGCTTTCATGTCCAGACTGATCAAGCGAGTTGTCCTGTATTGCTCCTGGAACAACTGACAGAGGTGGCAAAGGATCACCAGATGCCTGTTCCTCTGTAGCTGTACCACACACGATTTTGTCAGCGGCTGGCAGGTCACACTGTGTGTATACACTTTTATTTGGGTGTGCTTTTTGTTTTAACTGCCTTAATTCAGAGTGCACTGTCCCTGTGTTTGGTTTTGTGTGTGTTGGTGTTGGTTTTATGTTTGCTTAGATAGAGAAAGAGAGAGAGAGAGAGAGAGAGAGAGAGAGAGAGAGAGTGTTAGAGTTAAGACTTTTACTGTGGCATTGGCCTTAGGGAAGTGGAGAGAGAGAGAGGGAGGGGTGGGGTGGGGTGGGGTTGAGAGATAGATAGAGAGAGAGAGTGAGAGAGAGAGAGAGAGAGAGAGAGAGAGAGAGAGAGAGAGAGAGAGAGAGAGAGAGAGAGAGGTTAGAGAGATAGAGAGAGAGGGAGAGAAAGAAAGAGAGAGAGGATATATATAAATATATATATAAATATATAAATAAATATATAATATATATATATATGTACAAAGAGGGAGAGAGATAGTGAGAAAGAGAGACAGACAGACAAACAGAGAGACAGAATAAATGAATGAATGAATGGATGAATGAATGAATGAATGCTAGTTCAACCCTGATGTCTATTCTAACCCATGTTATAACCAACATGGCTATGATGGCGACACATCTTTAACCTGTATTGTCTCAGTGCGTCTGTCCGTCGTCTGTTAAAAAATCGTTGATCTGTTAGCTGAGTTGAGTTTTTATTTTTATTTTGGATGTTATTCTTTTTGCTGTCTCTGTGGTGAATACACGGCTAAATATTGACATGCCTTGAAGCGCATTTCAAACTTCAACATCATCATTCTCTTTTTGTGTGTGTGTAATTTTTTTTTTTTAAACTGCGTTTGGTTGTGTTTTTTTTTTAAGTTTGTCTTTGTGTTTTGGTTTTGTGTGTGTTGGTGTTGGTTTTATGTTTGCTTAGTTTTTTTGTGTATTTATTTATTGGGTTATAAATTGTTTAGATGGTTGGTGGGTTGTGTAGTTTTTGATCGTTGATGTTGTTGATGGTTTGGTTTGGATGCGATATATTTGTGTGTGTGTGTTTGCTGTTGTTTGTTTCACGTGTTTTTTCCCCCAGCATTTTCCCCCTTATTTGTTCGCGTTCGTTCATTGGATTTTTCTGTCTTTCTTTTTTCTTCTTTCTTTCTTCTTTCTTTCTTTCTTTCTTTCTTTCTTCGCTTCTTTGCACAAGTTAATTTATCAATTTGCTTTTTCTTACTTTCTTTCTTTCTTTCTTTTTTTCATTAGTTCATTGACTCATTTATTTCTTCATTCAGTTCGTCATTTTTTTTGTTTGTGGATCAGTTCATTCATTCATTCATTCATTCATTCATTCTTTCTTTCTTTCATACATTCATTCATTTATTCATTTGATTGATTGATTTAGTCATTCATTCTTTCTGTCTTTCTTTCTCTCTTTCTTTCATACATTCATTCATTTATTCATTTGATTGATTGATTTAGTCA
>CM054147.1:19919972-19922472 GCA_028751875.1 Rapana venosa
GGTCGCAAGTGTGCGGGGTGGTTCGATCCCCGTTTGGGCCCGAAACTTTTTTCCCCTTATCCATTAGACCATGAGTGATAGTTTGTAGTTGCTAGTCTTTCGGGTGAGACGATACACCGAGGTACCGTGTGTTACACATAGTTATTTAGCGTACGTCAAAGAACCCACGGTAAGAAGAGAGTTGTCCCTGGCAAAATTATGTAGAAAAAAGTCATTCTCATAGGGAAACAAAAAAAACAGTTGCAGACAGGAGAAGGAAAAAGAATAATGGGTGGCGCTGCTCTTGTGGCGACGCGCTCTTCCCGCGGGGAAAGCAGCCCGAATTTCACGCAGAGAAATCTGCCGTGATTTAAAAGTGGAATAAAAAAGTAAACCAAAGTTCCGTGTGCGAACACAAGTAGAACATCTTGCTCACACTTCAAAACCTCCATCCACTTTACGTAGAACACTACGGCATGTATGTCTCGTGGTATGATTATCCGGCAGGAACGTACCCAGCATGCACTCTGCTACCTGGAGAGGAATGGACTCCGGGAGGATTCTATTTTGTCCACAACATACTGTCTGGAATATCGAGTGCGGGGGTCTTAAGATGTGGGTAAAGAGTTCCATGGAAATGCCAGGTTAAGCTGAGAGGATTATTGTCATACATGGCCTTGAGAGTGTTTGGTTGAGGTTGTGCAGTATTCTTTAAAGTACCTTGAAAAATCTTCAACTCGGGGTGTGTGTGTGTGTGTGTGTGTGTGTGTGTGTGTGTGTGTGTGTGTGTGTGTGTGTGTGTGTGTGTGTTGTGTGTGTGCGTGTTTTGTGGGCGTGTGTGTGTGTGTGCATGTCTGTCGTGTGTGTGTTTTGTGTGTGTGGGCGTGTTATGTGTGTGTGTGTGTGTTTTCTGTGTGTGTTTTGTGAATGTGCGTATGTTGTGTGAGTTGTGTGTGTGAGAGAGACAGACAGACAGACTGACAGGCAGACAAAGACAGAGACAGAAACAGAGACAGAATCTTATTGATTATTGCAAGCTTTTAACGCATAGAATAGAATAACACGTTTTGATTTTTTTGAAAACTAGTGCGCCGATGATATTTTCCTTCTTTTTTCTTTAAACAAATATCTTGTCGGTCTTAAGATATATATGTTCTGTTTTGATTGAAAATGAAAAGAGTTAAATATAAAGGGGGGTGGGGAGAACGGTATTTGTCTATCAGTTTATTCATTACGATGGCTGGCGACTAAAATCTAGCTTCCTTGTCTACTTTGACCATCTGTGTGTAAAGGCTGGTCTCCAACAACCTTTTTTGTCACAGTCATTATAGCGGGTTGTTTTTGTGCATATGAACATCATCACCTGAGCTAAAACTACTTTTTGAAGAAGTATAAAAGAATTACACTTATGGACTGAACAGACTCAGACAGACGACAGACAGACAGATAGACAGACAGACAGACAGACAGTCATATTTATAAACGGTCATACAGATGGACATACATAAAAACCAGCAATAGAACAACCCTCCCCACATATTTTCTTCTAACAATTAGGTAAAATACAAAATGACAAATGTGTATACGTATACAATGTCTAGCAATCTTAGCTAGTGTCTAGAATCATTGAATTTACCCCAAAGATTGTAGCAGCAATGGCTGCCAAGTTTAGACAAGTTTTGATTGCTCAGAACCACAACAATATAGCATATGTTTAGTAAACAAGTTGAAAAAAGGGAAAATGTTCAAGACATGCTTCTCAATTTGTCTTTCCGGCATCTTACTCAATGACTTTCAGGCCTACCCAGATAAATACATAATAAAGCTACTTGCCAATCTACCCGTTTAAAAATAAAACCTGTCCGATTTAAATTCGTTTTATTCTCCCTTTTTAAGAAAAATCTTTTTTTGCTTATCAAATAACGTTTTTCGAAGGTGATCAGTACACAAAGGGATTGGAAGTAGTATAATATATTGCCACATTATGTTTGTATTTTCGGCAAGCTTAGCCACAAACAATAGGCGTTAAATCATGACCGATTCTGGTGAGGGTTTTTCCCTCCACCCCACTCACAAGAAAAGGTTAAAGGTATACGTACACTGCAGCTTTTCCTTTTGAAACAAAGTCCATTTCTTTTACAGTTTCGTTTCAAGTTGAAAGACTTTGTAATTTTGGGGGTCTGTGTGAGAGGATTTTTTAACTTTGCATTGCCATTGAGACAATGACTGTGGTCTGAGGTAGAGTATTGCGGTCTCGGATTGCTTGGCCAACGCTGCAAGTGTCTGTATCTCTCGGGCCTGGTTGAAGCCTGGATACATTTCGAAAGAAAATATACTACAAGAGAAAGTACATGAAGATAGCACCTGCCAGTTTGATCTTATTTCCGCTTTTGTTTCTTCAGGGAGTTTATGTCTATGGGTTTTAAACTTGTAAGTTCGTGGGAACTGTGTGATGTGCGGAAGAACACATATACATACACAAACACACACACACTCTCCCCCTGTCTGTCTCCGTCTTTCT
>CM054147.1:19942472-19949972 GCA_028751875.1 Rapana venosa
TCTCCCTCTCACCCCCCCCCCTCTCTCTCTCTTCCTCTCGACCCTCCCCCCCCCTCTCTCTCTCTCTTTTCCTCTCACCCCACCCCTTCTCTCTCCCCTCTCTTTGTCCCCTCTCTCTCTCTCCCTCTCAACTCCCCCTCACACCCCCACAGTCTCTTAAATCCACACTTGCTGTTTTTTTTTAAAAGAGAGAGTCCTAAGTGTGTGCACTGTTCTCAAACAGAAAGAAGGCAGACCTACAACATGAATTGCCCCTCCCTGTGCCGTATGTATGTATGTATGTATGTATGTATGTTTGTCCGTCGTGTCCGACGATGACCTCCAAAACAGCAGAGGAGGCAGCTGCTGTTTTGGAAACTGGGCGGAAATTTGATTATAGTGGAGATGCCTTGCCCACAGTACATCCCTCCCACTCTCTCGGCCAAGTGGGCATAAGAACAGTCAAGGTTGGAGATGTTCTCCAAAGGCCAACCAGCCCCCCAGGGCTGCAGCACATAAGGACTGTGCGAGTCAAGCCTCCTAGTCAGAGAGTCATAGTCGGTCACTAAAAGACTAAGCTGTAAAGTGGAATTCTCCATGAGTGGGAAAGAAAGCCACTGGTCATACAGCCTGTCACTTTGCTGTTGTTGCCCCCAGCGTCAATGGTTTAATCAAGAACTGTGATAAAGCCCAGGCGCTGACGGCTGGGCCTCCCTGTGCCAGCCATCATCAGGTAACAACGCTGGAGACACAGGATCCCAGCCAGACTCCTTTCCCTCGCCACTTTGCCCACCAAATAAGGCGTTAGAAAAGCACCCTGATGCAGAGAGAGAGAGAGAGAGAGAGAGAGAGAGAGAGAGAGAGAGAGAGAGAGAGAGAGAGAGAGAGAACTCGGAACTCGGAACTTGTTTAATGTACATCGGCCATTGGGCCACAATATAATACAATACAATACAACAGGAAAAAGAGAGAGAGAGAGAGAGGGTGGCGGAAAGAGAGAGAGATTGAGAGAGAGAACTCGAACATAGACAGACAGACACACAGATACAGACACTGACAGGCTCATAGACAGACAGACAGACAGACAGATAGACAGACTCACACACACACACACATACATAGAAACACACACCACACACACACACACACACACCCATAACCACACACGCACGCAAGCACGCACACTTTCACGCTCACACACAGACACACACGCACGCACGTACGCACGCACGCACACACACTTTCACGCACGCGCGCGCGCACACACACATGCACACTGACGCACGCAGGTACGCACGCACGCACACTTTGGCGGGACAAATGGTACAGTGATAGGTAGATTAATAATAATAATAATAATAATAATAATAATAATAATAATGATAATGTTAATACTACTACTACTACTACTACTACTACTACTACTACTACTAAATGGAATTTACATAGCGCTATATCTTGCAGAGACAAATCAAAGCGCTTGCCCTCAACTCATTCTTACACAGACAGACAAACAGACAGACGAACGCAAAAACAACCATTCTATACACCAAAAAACCCCACATCCCCGCATTCACAATTTTTTAATCAGCACGTACCACTTTTTCATAAAAACCAAGCAATCTAAGACCGTGTACTTTGTGCGTGCGTGCGTGCGTGCGTACGTGTGTGTGTATGTGTGTGTGTGTGTGTGTGTGTGTGTGTGTGTGTGTGTGTGTGTGTGTGTGTGTGTGTGTGTGTGTGTGTGTGTGTGTGTGTGCACTCGTACGTTTATTGCTTTCCTGTCTTCAAACAGTATTAACCCAGGCTGGTTCTATTTTTGATAGAACTAATTATTGTTTCTTCTTCTTCACCGACAATAGAACCTCATTCTGTTGTCTGTGTTCTGTTGTGTATTCTCTGCTTGCTTCACACGTGTTTGACTGCATTCTTCCAGTGTTGTTGTGTTTTTTCTTTTTCTTCCTCTCTCGTTCCTTCCATTCTGGGCTTCTTCACTCTGTCTCTGTCTTGTAGTTCTAGATTTGTCTGTGCTAGCTGTGCTGCTTGCTGCCTTTGGGGTAAAAAACAACAACCTAAAACTAACATTGTGAGATTGATGCGTGTGTGTGTTATGTGTGTATGTGATGTGTGTATGTGTGTGTGTGTGTGTTGTGTATGTGTGTGTGAGTTATGTGTGTGTTTGTGTGTGTGTTGTGTTGTGTGTGTGTGTGTTGTGTGTGTGTTGTTTGTGCTGTGTGTGTGTGAGCGTGTGTGTGTGTGTGTGTGTGTGTGTGTGTGTGTGTTGTGTGTGTGTTTGTTTGTTGTGTGTGTGAGTGAGTTACGTGTGTGTGTGTTATGTGTGTGTGAATGAGTTACGTGTGTGTGTGTGTGTTATGTGTGTGTGAATGTGAAAGTGTGTGTGTGTGTGGTGTGTGTGTGTGTTATGTGTGTGTGTGTGTACCTTTTCTCTTTATTCTTTTATTTTGACGATACAAGAATACGCACTCATGCACTTTTTTACATCCAGTCCCTGTGTGTATGCAGTTTTATCATATTTGTCGTCCATTCCCACCGGCAAACAATGACCTACTATTCCGAAAAGCGGAACGGGTTTTAACGTGTGCGCAAGATGTACGTGCGTTCGCACACGGGACCTCGGTTTATAGTCTCATCCGAAGGACTTTTGGGGGGATTGGATTCGGCAATGATGTTAACTTCAGAGGAAAAATCCTCTTGAACGAGATTCGGACCCGGTGTGTGTGTGTGTGTGTGTGTGTGTGTGTGTGTGTGTGTGTGTGTGTGTGTGTTGTGTGTGTGTGTGTGTGTGTGTGAGTGTGTGTGTGTGTGTTATTTATTTATTTATTTATTTATTCTTTTATTTCGAGGATAATGGAATAAGCACTCATGTGCTTTTCTCATCCAGTCCCCGTGTGTATGCAGTTTTGTCAGTTTTGTCATCCGTTCCCACCGGCACACAATGGCCTACTCTTCCGAAAAGCGGAACGGTATTTAACGTGTGCGCAAGATGTTCTGCGTGCGTTCGCACACGGAGCCTCGGTTTATAGTCTCATCCGAAGGACTTTTGGAGAGAGTGGAGTCTGCACTGATGTTAACTCCAGAGGAAAAATCCTCTTGAACGAGATTCGGACCCGGTGTGTGTGTGTGTGTGTGTGTGTGTGTGTGTGTGTGTGTGTGTGTGTGCGTGCGTGAGTGTGTGTGTGTGTGTGTGTTGAATGTGTGTATGCGTCTGTGTTTGTGTGGTGTTTGTGTGCACATATTCTTGTATATGCATGCTTAATTTTTTTCTTTGTTTATGGGCCTGATAGTACAAAACAGTATACACTGCGTATAGTGATAACTATGAATAGTTTATGGTTGCCAATAATAATGGTAGGAGCCTGCGATCAGAAAGTTTGGTACTTTGTTTCATACAAGAGAGTTGCGTAGAAAAAGTTCCATCATTTCTTTTTGAGATTTCAGCTCCAAAGTTCTTAGCAATGCATCATTGTACAGGAAACATTCCGTGTACTCTCTAAATACATCTGCCGAAACATTCGGCAAGCAGATGCATCGCCATCTGCATGAAAGAATGCCGTGGTCAAACTCTGCGTGCATGCTAGGATTTAGCGCTTCGATGTGTTTGCTCTACGAGGTTCAGCGCTGTATAAATAGCATACATCATTATGTATTGATGTGTTTGTGTCATTTTCCAAATGCTGGCATGAATTATTAGAATTTCAGGATACACTTGATCTTTTTTATGACTGTGTGTATATAGAGGAGAATTAGGCTCTGAGGGGTCTGTGCATCATCAGTTTGGAAGATCTTCATATAAAAATAAAATGACCCCTTATCTCTTCAGTGCTACTGTGTACCACAGTTTTGACCCGCTGCCTCAGAACCATCTGGATTAGAACCCCGTAACTATCATTGTAATTACTGCAATCAACCAGAAGCAAAAAAACCCCAAACAAAACCAAACAACCCCCCCCCCCCCCAAACCCATCACTACCACCACCACACCACCACCACCACCACCACCACCACCACCACCACCACCACCACCAACAACAACAAACAACAACTTCATCAAACAACAACAGCATCAACCAGACTGAAACCTGTTTGGAAAAGAAAAAAAACCCCGAACATCTGACCCTGAACTGAACACAACATAAACCTCTTGCATGGGTAAATATTTTTTTTAAATATTTTGTCTCTCTGCGTTCCTCCTCCTCCTCCTTTGTCGCCAAATGCCCAGACAGCAACTCCAGATCCCCTGACAAGTTCCACGGTACACCGAAAATCCTCCAGGGCTTCAGGTATACGTGACGCGGATACTGGCAGTAAAAATCTGGAAAGAAGAACCCCAAAGCACATACAAGATTTTAAAAATTTATTTTATTTTATTTCTTTTATATCGAGGATAATGGAATAAGCACTTATGTGCTTTTTTAAACATCCAGTCCCCGTGTGTATGCGGTTTTGTAAATTCTGTCATCTGTTCCCACCGGCACACAATGGCCTACTCTTACGAAAAGCGGAACAGGATTTAACGTGTGCGCAAGAAAGCAAGAAACATGTAGTAGAGAATGGAAATTTTTTGCAATGATTACTGACATAGTACACGATTTATTTATTTATTTAATAATTGTCCTGCTTATGTAAAGTATATCCTTGGTATTATATTAACTAATAGCATTCTTGGCCTTGTGAATGTTATTTTCCTAAATTGCTCTCTCTCTCTCTGTGGTTTTTTCTATTCCAACTATTTTTGTTTGTTTTTATGTGTGTTTATTCTACAAATTGATATGTTTCTTTGTGTTGTTTTCCGTTTTTCTTACATTAGCAAAGATTGTAATTGATGAAAATGTTTGTTGTTGTTTGTTTACATTTTTCAGCTCAGCAGCCGTTATGTTCATGTTAATTTTCATTGTTTAATTGAGCACACCATAAGCTACAAGCTTGTTGTTGCTATGATTCCAAAATGCTGTTTGTTTTCAATGCTTATACTCATTTCTGAATAAAAACTATTTAAACCAACGTGTGCGCAAGATGTTCTGCATGCGTTTGCACACGGGGCTTCGGTTTGTAGTCTCATCCGAAGGACTTTTGTGGAGAGTGGAGTCGGCACTGATGTTAACTCCAGGGGAAAATATCCCCTTGAACGGGAATCGAACCCGGGTCGTCAGATTGCCAGCGCAATGTTCTAACCACTAGGCTATCCCCCGTCCCCTCCGGTTAGCAAGGTTATCCTCGTCGCTAGACACCAAACACCACAGAACTGAACTGTTTACCAACGAAGACGTGAACCAAACCGCCAGACGCTACTTTTAGTCCATACCACGATCTGCTGACTTCAGACCAGAAAAGTAAAACTACGTTGACAGGGCCGCGTAACAAGATCCAGGGCCTCCCCTCCCCCCTCCAACCCCCCCCCCCCCCCCTACACACACACACACACACTCCACCCCCTTCCCCCAACTAATACTTTTCTCTTGGGAATTGCTGAGGGCAGAAAGCGAAGGGGCAGGGACAGGCAAAGGAAAAGCTGGAGCACAGACAAGATTGGAGAACGAACAGGAATACTCTGTTTTGAGAAGCCCAGGCTTTGGTCCATGTCATCAAGCCATGTGAATGAATTAGGTGAACAACAGCTCCTGAAGACGAAGAAGGAAGAAGAAGAAAAGAAGAAGAAGAAGAAGAAGAAGAAGAAGAAGAAGAATTGCAAAGAAGAATTGCAAAAAAGAAGAAGAAGAAGAAGAAGAAGAAGAAGAACAAGAAGAAGAACAAGAACAAGAACAAGAACAAGAAAGACGAAGAAGAAGAAGAAGAAGAAGAAACAACAACAACAACAACACACATATCAACAAGAAGAACAAGAAAATTAATGATCAATGCTCTATCCTTTTTTTTTCTTGCACTTCTGTGTTAATAATAAAACAAATAAACGAGTTCATGTAACAGATATAATAAAACAGTAAAACACACACACACACACACACACAGAAGAAACAAACAAACAAGCAAACTCCCCATAACTATCACCTTTATCTAAAGAAAAACGTCCTCCATCCCAGCAGCTGAAGACACAGATCACTATTTATAGTCTGCAGCCCTGAGGCCCACAGCCCAAGAGTGCTGCTGCTGCTGCTGCTGCTGCTGCTGCTGCTGCTGCTGCTGCTGCAATCACACTCCATCACTGGATGTCTTCTGTCCCCAGCCTCCCATCCTTCTACTCACCTCCTCCTCTCCTCCTCCTCTCTGCATGTTACAGGCACTGCACGCTTCTGTGTTTGTCTTCTGTCTTTTTCTCTGGTCCTGTGAGAGAGAGAGAGAGTAGGGGGACAAAATGGTACAGTGATTAAGTCAACTGGGCCTACAGAGCTTTAGGATATGAAAAGTTTTCTTAAAATGTGCCTCTCTGCTGCATGTCTGTATCTGTCTGTGTGTGTCTCTCTCTGTCTCTGTCTGTTGATCTGTCTCTCTCTGTCCCTGTCTCTCTGTGTCTGTTGATCTGTTTCTCTCTCTCTGTCTGTCTGTCCGTTGATCCGTTTCTCTCTGTCCCTGTCTCTCTGTGTCTGCCTGTTGATCTGTTTTCTCTCTGACTGTCTCTGCCTGCCTGTTGATCTGTTTCTCTCTCTCTGTCTCTGTCTCTCTGTGTCTCTATCTGTCTGTTGATCTGTTTCTCTGTCTCTGTCTCTCTGTTTGTCTGTTGATCTGTGTCTTTCTCTGTGTCTCTGTCTGTTGATCTGTTTCTCTGTGTGTGATGTGTCTCTCTCTGTCTCTCTCTGTCTGTTGATCTGTTTCTCTCTCTCTGTCTCTATCTGTCTGTTGATCTGTTTCTCTGTCTGTCTGTCTGTTGATCTGTTTCTCTCTCTGTGTCTCTCTCTGTCTCTGTCTCTGTCTGTTGATCTGTTTCTCTCTCTGTGTCTCTCTCTGTCTCTGTCTCTGTCTGTTGATCTGTTTCTCTCTCTCTCTCTGTCTCTCTCTGTCTCTGTGTGTTGATCTGTTTCTCTCTGTGTGTCTCTATCTGTCTGTCTGTTAATCTGTTTCTCTCTGTGTGTCTCTCTCTGTCTCTGTCTGTCTGTTAATCTGTTTCTCTCTGTGTGTCTCTCTCTGTCTCTGTCTGTCTGTTAATCTGCTTCTCTCTGTGTGTCTCTGTGTGTCTCTGTCTGTCTGTTGATCTGTTCTCTCTCTGTGTATCTCTCTCTGTCTGCCTGTTGAGCTGTTTCTCTCTCTCTGTGTCTCTCTCTGTCTGTCTGTCTGTCTGTTGATCTCTCTCTCTGTCCTCTGTCTGTCTGCCTGTTGATCTGTTTCTCTTTCTCTCTCTGTCTGTCTGTCTGTTGATCTGTTTTCGCTCTCTCTGTCTGTCTGTCTGTCTGTTGATCTGTTTCTCTGTGTCTGTCTGTCTCTGTCTCTGTCTGTCTGTTGATGTGTTTCTCTCTCTGTGTGTCTCTCTGTCTCTGTCTGTCTGTTAAGCTGTTTCTCTCTGTCTGTCTGTCTGTCTGTCTGTCTGTCTCTCACTCCCATAAACATATA
>CM054147.1:19952472-19954972 GCA_028751875.1 Rapana venosa
GTGAAGTTGTGGGTTCGATTCCCAGTCTAGCCCTTTCTTCCCAGTTTGACGAAACAATCGAACTGAATGTCAAAGTCCTTCGAATGAGACTATAAACCGAGGCCCCGTGTGCGAACGCATGCAGAACACCTTGCGCACACGTTAAATCCCGTTCCGCTTTTCGTAAGAGTAGGCCGTCGCGTGCCGGTGGGAACAGATAACAGAATTAATTTTACAAAACCGCATACACACGGGGACTGGATGTAGAAAAGCACATTAGTGCTTATTCCATTATCCTCGATATAAAAGAATGACATAAATAAATAAATAAATAAAATAAAACGCACACAACACAACACACACACTCTCACACAAAACACAACATACACATTCTCACACACAACACAACACACACACTCTCACACACAACACAACACACACACTCTCACACACAAAATTTACATTACGGCATACACACGGGGACTAGATGTAAAAAAAGCACACGAATGCTTATTCCATTATCCTCTATATAAAATAAAAAATAAAAAATCTCACACACAACACAACACACACACTCACACACACGTACAAGCACACACACACACACACACGCACAACTCACACACACTCACACACACAACACACACACACACACACACACACACACACACACACACACACACACACACACACACATACGTACAACACAACACACACACACAACAAACACACACACACAACACAACACACACATACACACACACACACGTACAAAACACAACACACACAAACACAAACCTTGTCAACACTAACCCCACAAAACGCTAAAGCCAGCACACAAGTTTCTAGATCATTACCTACAAAAAAGTTGTCAAACAAATTGCAATTACGCAATTCTGTTCAATTTTAATCAAACAATCAAAACAATGGCCTACCTCTCTGGCTCCAGTCCTTTCCGCAGTTTTGCAGTCGCTGCGCATTTTTATGTATTTATCTTTTCGTACATCGGCTAGAGTTTTTGAAGTACACCGATAGTGATATGTGTTGCGTATGGGACCTTTTTTGTTTTGTTTTGTTTGGCCATCATTTAGATAGCCGTATTCTGTCTTGGGGACGGGATAGCTCAGTGGTCGGAGCACTCGCTTTCCCCCAGCCAAGTTAAGCAGCGTCGAGCGTGGTTACCAGTTGGATGGGTGACCGTTTGCGCGCCTTGGCTTCAGTACAGTTCCCCCAGTTCACCCAGCTGTAAATGGGTACCTGCCCTCTTTAGGGTCAGGGAAGGTAAAGCAGCGAGGGAGAGGAGATGGGCGCCGCCCTCAATATGCTGGCCCTAGAGAAGTGAGGTCTCTGACGCCTCGCTCCCCTACGACCTTATAGGTTATGGGACTCCTTTACCTTTACCTTTTTATTCTGTCTTCGGCGATGCTGCACACTTAATTCAGAAAACGTACTTACTCTGATTTGCTTTGTTCTGTATTGTTTTACCCTTTTGTTTGTATTTTTTCTTTAGTCTGGTTTTTTTTGGGGGGTTGGGTGGGTGGGAGGGGGTGGTTAGGGGGATAAAGGGGGGGGGGGGGGGGGGGGGGTCGTAGAGTTGTAAAGTTTCTAGATTAACTTGTCGAAAAAGCTTTAGGGGGAAACGTAAGAAGGTTGTTTAGTTATCAAGTGTCTACTGGTGTGTGTGTGTGTGTACTTGTGTGTGTGTGTGTGTGTGTGTGTGTGTGTGTGTGAGTGTACGTGTGTGCGTACTTACGTGGGTGCGTGTGAGTGTGTCTGTATGTATGTACGTATGTATGTATGTATGTATGTATGTATGTATGTATGTATGCATGTATGTATGTATGTATGTCTATGTGTATGTGTGTGTGTGTGCGCGCGCGCGTGTGTGAGTGTGTGTGTATGCATGCATGTATGTATATATGCATATATGTATATGTATTTATGTATGTAGTTATGTATGTATTTATGTATGTACGTATGTATGTATGTGTGTTCTTCTTTAATTTAACGTCTTTTCACATTACAGAGAACTATACAAAAGTGATGTGTGTGTGAGTGTGTGTGTGTGTGTGTGTGTGTGTGTGTGTGTGTGTGTGTGTGTGCGTGCGTGTGTGTGTGTGTGTGTGATTGAGATAGATAGATAGATAGAGAGAGAACATACATACATGCGTATAGATATGTGTACATATGTGTAAAGAGTGAGCTTGTGTGTGTGTGTGTGCGCGCGCGTGCACGTGTATATGGGAGTGTGTGTATGCGAGTGTGTGTGTATGTACATGCTGCGCGTACATACACTCACAAAGAAAATGTGTTCGTGCATGTGTAAGAGTCTCAAACTGCAAATTGCAATTCATGTGTTCATGGAGGGCTGTAAGAAAAAGTTCTATGAACAAACATGGATAAAGTCTATCTTTCGAGAAGTGTTCTGCCAGACCAAAACAGCTTAAAGCCAAAAAGCAGAGCAAACAAACAAACACACACATTCACACATGCATACACACACACACTCATACATGCATAC
>CM054147.1:19972472-19977472 GCA_028751875.1 Rapana venosa
TGGGGGTGAGGGTGGACTTTATTTTTTAATGGTTATAAAATTATGTCCTCCTTCATGTAAGACACATGTGTCAACTTTCTGGGGGACGGAAGAATCGGGGAAGGGGGGGGGGGGGGGGGTTGAATATGAATATGTCTATCCTAAGAAAGTTAAAATACTTGAAAATATGTTGGATAGTCCATTCTACAAACAGAATAGTATTTTAAGCTTTATTTGCTTACACACACACACGCACGCACGCACGCACACACACACACACACACACATACACACACACCACACACACACACACACCCCACACACACACACACGCACGCACGCACGACACACACACACACACACCACACACACACACACACACACACACCACACAACCCACCAACCAACACCACGCACGCACACACACACACACACACACACACACACGCACGCACGCACACACACACACACACAACACACACACACACACACACACACACACACACCAACAACAACAACAACAACAACAACAACAACTTGTACACACAACAACTTGTTCACTTTAAAACTACACAGCATTGCAAAGCTATTATATAGCTTCAGCTTTTTTGAAAGAAAAAAAAAGGTCTCACGCCTACATGTTTCCTTTGATCTCCTATTGATGTCTAAATCCTCTGCCAATCCCTTCCTTTTTTCAGTTGACCCCACCCCACCCCCTACACTACCCCGACCTTCTGTTAACAATTCTCTTTCGCTAGTATATAAACTAGAGACCTGCTGAGACCCGTGACAGGTCCTTTACGTGTACAAGGAGCAGACCCCGCTGGGTACCTGAGGCAAGGCGTGGTTTATGTAAAGGGCTCTGTTTCCATTCTGTTCCCATTCTGACAGGACTTAATCGTGCAAACCCCAGCCCCGACCCCTGTCTGTGTGTGTGACCCCTCTGTGGGCTTATTCCTGTCAGTCAGCACTTATCAGACGTGTCGCGAAGTTAAACCGCAGGTTTTGTGTGTGTCTGTGGTTCGTATATTAAAGAAGGGATTTCTCTCTGTGTGTGCCTGTGTGTGTGTGTGTGTGGTGGGGGGGGGGGGGGGGGGGGGGGTTGTACCTAGGGCTGGTGGAATTCTGTGTGATTGGTTTGAAGAGTTTGAAGTAAGTGTGTGTGTGTATGTGTGAATGTGTGGTGTGTGTGTGTGAGGAGTATAATAATTATATGTGTGCACGTGCGCACTACTAGATCTACTACTACCTATTATTATGCTTGCTACTGTTGTTGTTGTTGCTGCTGCTGCTGCTACTCCTGCTGCTGCTGCTGCTGCTTCTACTGCTACTACTGCTGCTGCTGCTGCTGCCGCTGCTGCTACTGCTGCTGCTGCTGCTGCTGCTGCTGCTTGTGCGGCAACTTCTGTTGCTACTGCGACTACTAATGTTACTACCACACTACACAGCTACCACGACTGTAGCCACCACTAGCTACTCTCCCACTTTTTCTCAGATTCCCCTTACTGTTTTGTTATAACTATTGTCATTACCGTTGTTGTTTTTGTCATTATTATCCATCTTACTACTACTACTACTACTACTACTACTACTACTACTACTACTACTACTATATTATTATTGTCGGAGTCTCCCCGGCAATCACCAAAATACCCCATTCTATGGTTGGCAGTGATAAATCACTTTGTCTGCCTTTGTTCGGTTCCTTTCCTGAATGGAATTCGCTCTCAGCCAGGTTCGTTAGAGGGCGCGTGTGTGCTGCCGTGTAATTGCTCGCGCATGCCTATCCGTCGCCGCTTCCTTTTCCGTTTTTCTATTGTTTTGTGTCTTTGTGGCTGTTTGTTTGTGATTGCATGTTTGTTCTCTCTCTCTCTCTCTCTCTCTCTCTCTCTCTCTCTCTCTCTCTCTCTCTCTCTCTCTCTCTCTCTCTCTCTCTCTCTCTCTCTCTCTCTCTATCTATCTATCTATCTATCTATCTGCTTTCTTCTCCGTCTCTGCTGTCTTCACCTTTATTCTAGGTCTGTGTTTAGTTGTTTAGTTTGTTGTTGTTGTTGTTTGTTTGTTTGTTAGCTTGCTGCCAATCCCCGTGTCTCTGTTTCTTTGTGGGTCTCATTCTCTCACTCTCTACTGCTGTTTGTGTGTGTGTGTGTGTGTGTGTGTGTGTGTGTGTGTGTGTGTGTGTGTGTGTGTGTATGTGTGTGTGTGTGTATGTGTGTGTGTGTTAACTTTTGTCCTTGTGTTTGTTCCTCTGGTTCTAATAGTTTGTGTCCTGTTTGTCTTTGTTGCTTGTTTCTGTCTCTCCATCTCTGTGTGTTTTGTTTGTCTGTTTCCCTGTCTCTTTGTGTCTGTTTTCCTGTCTGCCTCTGCCTGCCTGCCTATCTGTGTTGTTGTTGTTTTGTTTGTCTATATCTATATATCTCTCTCTCTAATAATAATAATAATAAATGGAACTTATATAGCGCTATATCTTGCAAAGACAAATCAAAGCGCATGCATTCAACCTAATCTTACACAGTCATGCAATCAATGATAAACAATCAATAGTTTAAACAAACAGATATTTACAAACATGGTGCGCTACAGACAAAATCTATGGAATAAAATTTCAATAGTCAAATGTTTTTCAAAAGCTTACACACACTCACACAGGTCGTATACTTTAGCAGGGTGATAGGACATGGGTTAGTGAAGGTGGGATAGCTCTGATATGAAAAAGGAGGGGGGAAATCTTAGGTTTGAAATAAATATGTCTTGAGGCTGGATTTTAAAGTGTCATAACTAGGTTTCTGGCGAAGAGAGAGAGGGAGCTCATTCCAGGTCGATGGACCCAAAATAGAGAAAGAGCGGCGGCCAACAGTGGATTTGTTGAATCTAGGTATTCGTAGGCACAAGGTATCTGCAGCAGAGCGGAGGGAACGTGAAGGAGTGTACAGGTTAAGACATTCACAGAGGTAGGAGGGTGCAGTTTGGTGGAGACATTTGTAACAGAGGGTACTGATATATATTATATTATATATATATATATATTATATATATATATATATATATATATTATATATATATATATATATATATATATATATATATATATATATGTAAAAGTTGTAATTGGTTACCTGCACTTGTTTTTCCTCACTCTTTTGTCTCAGTTATATATATATATATATATCCCTGTTTCTGTGTCCCTTTCCCGTTTAAGTCGTCTTCCATACAGTATACTTACCACTTTGTCTACACATAATGTAGAAATGTAACAAAAAATCAGTAATAAAATCACACTTAAAGCAGGCAAGAGATGACAATGCAGGACTTTACAAACAGTCACAAGCCAAAATGCCTGAATTCGAACAGTAAATCTATCTAGCTCTCTCCGTGAATCACCAATATTTTAGAGTACCCAAAATGTAAGTAGCTTTACACAGAACTAGCGTTTTAAAGGAAAAAACCCCACCAACGTAATATAACATCAAACAAGACTATACCGAGCAACCAACACAAGATACAGTTTGCAAGCAGAAACTGTCTCATAAGATGGTATGATGGCTTGGACTTTTTTTTCTGACCAAAGACTAGGGGACTGATAATAATAGAGATCGCGGTACATCTCAGAGATTGGTAGGTAAATCCCTGTAGCAGTACTTTTCTCCAGATCTTTTATTTTCTTGTCATAGTCCTGCACAGTAAACGTCAGTCAGTATGCAAGACATTAGTATTATCTTTTTTTTTTTTTGGGGGGGGGGGGGGGTCTTGTTGGCGATGCATGGGCATCATGGCATGAGTCTGCTAGCAGGAGAAGTGGAGCGGCAGTGGGTCTTTTGATCGTCCTTCTTTATGCACGTGCTGTGCAAACAGACAGGCTTTGGTCCTCACGACCAAAAGGTCTGATGTTGCTTTCTTCTTTCTCATCAGATCTTCTTTTGTGTGTGGATCTTTTGGCTCGTCTGCCGTTTCATTCCATGGTCCAGACTCTTTGGCTTAGGGGTATAGAAGTTACATCAAAGATCTTACTGGGGTAGACAGAACAGTTTTGGTGCATGTATTATAACTTTCCTATCTGTTCTGTTACGGTCTATTGTTGGATTGTTCAGTATGTGGGTGGTCACCGTGTTTCGCGTGTTGGATATCTATCTATCTATCTATCTATCTATCTATATATATATATATATATTATATATATATATATATATATATATGGGCTTAGCTAAGTGAAGTCTGACTAACTGCTTTAGAATCTTTAACCTGCCCAAATGTGTCTCACCGATGTTTGAATGTTTGTTTGTCAGTCTGCCTGTTTGTCTGTCTGTCTCACTGAATATTTTTAGTTTATATATATATATATATATATATATATATATATATATATATATATATATATATATATATATATATATATATGACAAATATGGTCAAGCTGTTAAGGGAGCATTCCATACTAGTGTTGCTGAAACAATACTCATCATTAAGCAGACATTAACATAACAGGAAATGAACAATAGGTTCAGGCTAAGCATATCTGATTTTTAAAAAAAACACGATTTTTTCATTCCAGATAATTATGGGCACTTAGTATTATTTCATTTGTCCATTACGCAACAACATCGGTGAAAGTGACCTACATTTCGCTAAGTGCTGTACTTTGACATTATCGCGGGAAGTTTCCAAAACCTAAATGTTAGAAACATCTGGCATTTTTCCCCATCTAAGTTGTTAACAATCTGGTCGCGTTTTTTAAAGTAATATCTTGCTTTTAGAAGTCATCTTCGGAATGCTACTTTCTTTGATCTCCTTTAGTTGTGGGTTTTTTTGTGGGGGACATTATTTTCTTGAAGTTATTGATGCTATCTGTTGCCTCTTGCTACCTTTTATTGTTTTTTTATTTTTTCTTGTGGAGGGTGGGTGTTGGAGGGTGGGGGTGGGGGGGGGGGAAGTGGGTGGATCAATGTAAGAAAAAGCTCTGCGCACATTTCTCTCCTTAGCAACGGTGTAAACAATGAAGCGAACACACAATCAAACGAACGAAC
>CM054147.1:19982472-19989972 GCA_028751875.1 Rapana venosa
CTTTTTATATTTTCCCACAGTCTAAAATTGATAGGTTGACCATTAACCATCTTAATCATGTTTTATACTTTGTCATCTTAGCCAGATGTTGTAGACACCAAGTTTTCTGTATACTTGGGCTATTTGAAGAGGTTTTTTTTGTCTTTTGTGTGTGTTCAGGTAAGTTAGGTTTAGAAAAGCAAATAACTGAGAGAAGAAGGGGGGTGTAGAATTGTGCTAGCACTCACCTTCGGAAATGCCTGAGTTGAGATATCAGTCTTTCTTTTTTGCTTTGATGGCTTCACAGCTCTGAATTACCCAATATTAGTATGTAGTTTTTCTTTTATTTTGAGGATGATGGACTAAACATGTATGTGTTATGTTTTTCATTCAGTCCTAATGTACATAATTACGGTTTTGTCAGTTTTTTCATCCGTTCTCATTGACACACGATGGACTACTCTTCCGAACAGCAGAGCAGGTTTTAACGTGTGCGCAAGATGTACATAGCTTGCGTTTTAAGAATGGCTACCTGGCAACGAGTCAAGCTGAGTGTACAACATGGTTTTCAGAAACACAACTGATACACTGTACAAATACATTTCTTTGTTTTCAGAAACACAAGTGATGCACTGTACAAATACATTTCTTTGTTTTCAGAAGCACAACTGATACACTGTACAAATATATTTCTTTGTTTTCAGAAACACAACTGATACACTGTACAAATACATTTCTTTGTTTTCAGAAACACAACTGATACACTGTACAAATACATTTCTTTGTTTTCAGAAGCACAACTGATACACTGTACAAATATATTTCTTTGTTTTCAGAAACACAACTGATACACTGTACAAATACATTTCTTTCTGCAAGAAGTATGGAGGGCTTGAACACTCACGTTTGACACAATTAATACTGTAAACCTATCCGCTCCATGAGACTGCTGGCACATCTCAGTGACTGGTGGATGGATCCCCTGTAACAGGACTTTTCTATCCATCTCCTTTCTGAGTCTTACAAAGTCAATATCAGTAAATACGAAGTCTGACTTTATTTTTAGAAATCAAGCAAACTTCAGAAGAATGATCTGTCAGCTAAGCACTAGAGAAAGAGTAACACTCTGGTTTTTTGTTGTTGGTCATACTGCTTGATACACCTGCTGTACAAACTGAGAGACTTTGTGGCGTTATGATCTTATGCTTGCTTCTGTGTTGCAAGTATTTGTTCGTTTAGTTTTTCTTCTTCAGATGCTTTGGTTTCGTAGTAAAGGAGTTATGTAAACGATGTTACCAAGGAGACAGCAAATCTGCACACAGACTATTCAAACTTTTTGTTCTTGTATTGCGATGGTTTGTGTGTGTGTGTGTGTGTGTGAGATTCAGATTCAGATTCAGATTCAGATTCAGAATATTTTATTGCCATTTAAATCATGTAGACTTATTTGACACAACAAAAACATCAACTTATTATTATCTCTTTTGGTCTAAAAGTGATTACATAAATAACTGTTGTTATTTTAATCACATCTTCAATGTCTTCACAAACACTAAGGTAACATCTGTGTATGTATACTGCTTGATAATCTTCAACTGAGATTATGTCTACTTAAGTTTATGTTTCAAGTTTTGCGTTCGTTTTCTTTTCGTGTTTGTTTGTTAGTAAAATTATTTCGAGTTACAAATAAGAAACTGCACACAAGATTTTCAAATTTACATTGTTATGCGAATGAAGTGTGTGTGTGTGTGTGGTGTGTGTGTGTGTGTGTGTGTGTGTGTGTGTGTGTGTGTGTGTGTGTGTGTGTGTGTGTGTGTGTGTGTGTGCTGTATGGTTTGGTGTGTGGCGAACATCTTATTTCTGTTGAATGTGTGTCTATGCTCAGCTTGTTTTTTTTCAAACTGCGCTATATTCTCTCTGTGGCGAAGATCTCTTCAAATCCTCTTTATTTTTATGGTCTGTTTGGTTGTTGTTTTTTTTATATAAGTCTCTTTGCCTGTTCGTTGGTCTTATTGTTTTGGAACATAAGGCATTGGGATTATTTTGCCATCTCGGTAAAGATAAGACCATTATATTCAAAACTTCCTTGTACTGGCAGAACCTGGTGCTGAATAACCATATTATACGTGATGCTATGATGTGTGCTTATGGCCATCAGGAAAATACTGGAAGTGTGTGTGTGTGTATGTGTGTGTGTGATGTCACTGTCTCCAGAAACAGCACGCCTCCACAACTATTTTATGTTTCCTTATTGTTCCCTAAAGGCTGTCACCCTATAAACCAACCTCAATAGATCGAAACATTATTATGTCTACTTTGCGCAAGAAACATTTACAAGAGATATGCAGGGAGATGCGGCTGATAACTGACCTGAAGGGAAGATGAGGAGAGAGAGAGAGAGAGAAAGGAGCAGTCTTGCTAAAATTCGATACTACTGACAGCAGAAGAGAAAAATAGGAGGAGAGTAAGAATGAGATAGAAGGAGACGAGTGAGAAAGAGAGAGAGGAGGGAAAAGAGAGAGAGAGAGAGAGAGAAGAGAAGAAGAGAGAGAGAGAGAGAGAGAGAGAGAGGAGGAGAGAGAGAGGAGAGAGAGAGAGAGAGAGAGAGAGAGAGAGGAGGCAGGAATGAATTTGACAGAGAACTGGAGAGAAGAAGAAGAGTCTGCGCACTGACAGAAGGATGAACAGAAGACAGACAGAGGAGGAGAGAGAGAGAGAGAGAGGGAACAAACAGACTGAAGTGGACCAGAAGGCACTAGTTTGACAAGTCTGAAGGATGTAAATGTCAAGAGTCTGACAATAATTAGCTCACGTATGATAATTTAAACGTTAAAGACATGGAATTAATCTAAGTGCGCTTTTTGATTTGTGTGTGTGTGTGTGTGTGTGTGTTTTTCTAAAGCCATAATCAGAGAAAACTGATAAGTGGAGAAACAAATTCGTCTCCTTAACTTTAATCGATTTTATATTGCGGTTTTATAATCGAGAGAGAGAGAGAGAGAAATGCGAATGCGAATGGGAAAGTTTTATTCATTATAGGCCTTGGCCCTCATGAAGGGGTGTATTCTAAACATGTTGCATAGAAAATATATGAGCGGGGGGAGGAGAGGACAAACAAGACAGAAAGAAGGGAGAACAAATGATGGTTTAATAAACGATTATAGCGGTTTATATCGAGAGATGATGAGAGAAGAGAAGATGAGGAGAGAAGAGAAGAGAGAAATGGTTGCTATGACGAGTATTCATTATAGGCGCTTGGCCTCTCATAACGAAGGTATTCAAACTGTTGCATAAGAACATATATGAAGGAGAGAGAGATGCAGCACCGATATCGGAATCAGCACGCAACAGTAATTGCTCAACATTCAGACAGCACACAGCCGGCGCAGCATTCATAATGACAGGCAGATCGCCAGAGACTCAGAGGGAATCGGTCAACGGCATATGAAGATAATTAGAAACAACTCAAACCAGACAGGCGATAATAATGATGTTTGACGTCATAATTTGTTCTTCCATCCAAACTGCAGCTTAATTGGGAGCATTTGTCAGCCGAGTCATATTTAGCGATTATTCGTTCAACATTCAGCATCATCATTTCACATGGCAGCTTCTTCCCCAGCTCAAAGTCCATAAATAAATAAGATAATAAGGCCATTTAGTCAGGTTTGCTTCCGATCGAAGAGATGATTATTGAGCGTTTGCGGACAGTTTTAAGGAGCTATTTAGGATTATTCTGCCGATGAAGACGATGATTATTTCGAGTGTTTGCAGAGTTGCAAAGGTGTTGCAGAGGTTTAGAATATTTTGTGGTTAGTCTGCCAATGGAGACTGATGATCATTTCGAATTGTTAAGCAGAGTAGCTATGATTTGAGCTATTTAGAGGTTAGTCTGTCGATGAGACGATGATTGTTTCGAACTGTTTGTAGAGTTGCAGAGGTGTATGATGATATTTGTGGTTAGTCTGCCAATGAGACTGATGATCATTTCGAATTGTTAAGCAGAGTAGCTCATGATATGATTCTATCCACAAAGGGATTAGGTAGTTTTTAGTACTGTTTTGATTATGCTGAGAGTTCACATGTGAGTAGGACTTCTCACTTGAAATAAGACAGTGTACGGAAATGTTGATATCTTTTTATGCACCATGATATGATTTTTTTTATTTTGGTTTTACCGATCGGTATTTCTGTAAGCAAACTACTTTTTTCTTCAAAGTTTGTGTTATGGGCTTTGGATTTGAGTCTGTTGTTACATATAGAATGGTGGTCTAGAGGTAACGCACCTGCATAGAAAGCTTAAAGACCGGGTTGGAAGTGTGCGGTGGTTCAATCCCCGTTTGGGCCTGAAACTTTTCCTCCATCCATTAGACCATGAGTTGTGGTCAGGGTGCAACTTTTTTGGATGAGACGATGAACCAAGGTCCCGTGTGTTACACATGATTGTTTAGCGCACTTAAAAGAACCCACGGAAAGAGTTGTCCCTGGCAAAATTCTGTAGAAAAAAGCCACTCTGATAGGGAAACAAATACAGTTGCAGACAGGAAATGGAAAAAAAAATGGCGGGGCTGCTCTTGTGGCGACGCGCTCTCCCCGGGGACAGCAGAACAGCTCGATTTTCACGCAGAGAAATCTGTAAATTGGTATCCAATACAATGAATGCGTTTGAGGAGATCTGTTTTCATTGAAGTTAATGAATCTGTTCCCTTGCCAATCCTGCAAATGCCACAAAAAGCGAAGGTCCAGTGTGTGATGGCACATACAACAAAGTACTTGCAGTTTTGTCCTATTCTACATCCAGGAAAAAATACAAGAAAAAGCCATCAGAAATACAAAAAAAAAAGAGAAAAAAGCAACCCAAAGAAAATACACCGATACAAAAAATCCACTACTTCTAACAATAGCAACAAACTCGAACTCTCTGGAGAAGCAGACCTTGCAATTCAATACTTCTGGAGTGTCTGAAGTCTGTCAGACATCTAACAAAAAAAAACATCCCGCATGTCAAAACTGGACTAATCTCCCTTCACTCCTTGTCCAGAGCAAACTTCAGGACAGCAGTGTCTGAGGACTTCTGCAAAGAGTGCAGAGGACCGCTGCCTTTTGTCAGCTGTCCGCATTTGAGCTGGCCTTGCTTGCACTTCGCTTTGACTCGTCCTTGGTGGTGGTGTGTACACGTTGCCGGTCTCATCTCGAGTGTTATGTATCTCTCCGGGTTCATCACTTGCCATTTCAATGTATTACGGGTTCATGGAAGTCGCCGTGTTTGTGTTCGTGATTGCTATAGAAGTTGTCTTTTTCCTAGCTGGTTTACAGAGAGATTGGAGTTTGATATGCCTTGTGAGTAAGAGAGAGAGAGAGAGAGAGAGAGAAGAGAGAAAGAGAGAGCAGTGGATTTGCGTGTTGATGCGTAGAAGTGTTCGTACGTGTATAGAGGCACGTCTGCATGTTTGCATACGTGTGTGAAAGTAGGCACGTTTAGTCAGGTCAAAAGAACAAAGAATTTGTAAAGTCGATCATGATTGTCAACGTAAGAAAAAAGGAAGGTGTAAAAAATTGTCTGGGTTTATCTTTATTTGCTGCCTAGTCCTTTTCTGCTGTGTTACGTGTTTGCGCAACTAATGGATACACGAATGAGTCAGTAAATAAATGAATAGGTAAATAACTGATTCATTCATTCATTCAACAGATTTTTTCTCCAAATATTAAAAAAAATTGCCAAAAACAACCACAAAACTTATGTACTATCAGGGTTTCCGTTTCGAAAATGGGAGGGAGTTTTGTTTGTCTTTGTTTTCGTGGTTTTTGTTTATTTGCTCTGCTTTGTTATCTTTTTAAAGAATGCTTATTGATTTAAAGCGCATGCCAATGATACACACAAGTAGGCTATATTAGTCAGTCTTTCCAGATCTTCAAGGATTTACTTAATGGAAGCAAGCATCGTGTGTTACATGAATATTTTAAGTTTGAGTAAGATGCCTTTTTTTGAACATAGCATTTTCCTATACATTACAGCTACGAACAATCGTGTATCGCATGACTATTTCAACATTCGAGTCAGATGCAATATTTTTTTTAGCATGGCATTTTTCCATACATCCCAGCTATGCGCTGTTGTGTATTACATGACTATTTCAACATTCCAGTAAGATGCAAATGTTGAACATAGCATTCTTCCATACATTCCAGCCTTGTCCTTTTTTTCTTCTTCCTAAACAGTTGCATCGAAGCCAAGTCCCCTTCTGACTTATAGTAGTGTAAACTTCACCTTGGGAGTCTTTTCTTTTCTTTTTCTATTTTTCCCCTTTCTTTTATGTTTTGTTTTTCGCTGCCTTGGTTTATTGTCGTCAAAGTTGACATGCTATAGGTTTCTTGCGGTGTCAAAACAGGCCAAGTTGTGTGTGATTGCAAACAGTTATGATCTCTCTCGCTCTCCCTCTGTCTGTCTGTCTGTCTCTCTGTCTGTCTGTTTACCCCTTCCCCCGACCCCCCCCCCCCCCCCTCTCTCTCTCTCTCTCTCTCTCTCTCTCTCTCTCTCTCTCTCTGGGTGCTTATTCATGATCCTCGAAATAAAAGAATTTGTCATTTTCATTGTATCTCTCTGTCTCTCTCTGTCTCTCTCTCTGTCTCTCCTGCTCCTCACTCTCTCTCTCTCTCTTTCTCTTTCTTTCTTTCTCTCTCTCTCTCTCTCTCTCTCTCTCTCTCTCTCTCTTTCTCTCTCTCTGTCTGTATCTCTCTGTCTGTATCTCTCTCTCTCTCTCTCTCTTCTCTCTCTCTCTCTCTCTTCTCTCTGTCTGTCTGTATCTCTCTGTCTGTATCTCTCTCTCTCTCACTCTCTCTCTCTCTCTCTCTCTCTCTCTCTCTCTCTCTTCCCCCCCCCCTCTCTCTCTCTCTCCCCCCCCCCCCCCCTCTCTCTCTCTCTGTGTGCTGGCGTCTGCAGTCTGTGCTGTTTCTCTGTCCTTGAGGCGTGTGTTTGCCGTCATGCGTTTAATTACATGCGCGTGCTTGTTTCTTCATACCTTTCCCTTCTGCCTCTTCCTACCTTTATTCCCTCTGTCTGTCTGTCTGTCTGTCTGCCTGTCTGCCTGATTGTCTGCTTGTGTGTCTGTGTCCGTTTCTTTTTATTCTGTCTGTTTGTTTACTTGAATGTGTCTGTTTTTATTCTATCTGTCTGTCTGCTTCTGTGTGTCTGTTTTAATTTTGTCTGTCTGCTTCTGTGTGTCTGTTTTTATTCTGTCTTTCTGCCAGTGTGTCTGTGTCTGTTTTTTTAATTCCCTCTGTCTGTTTGTCTGCTTGTCTGTGTCTGTTTTCATTCCCTCTGGTTGTCTGTATGCTTGTATGTTTGTGTCTGTTTTTTATCATGTCTCTCTGTTTGTCTGCTTGTCTGTCTGTATCTGTTTCTCTGCCATTTGGTTCTAGTTTTGTCTGTATCTCTGTCTCTCTGTCTCACCTATTCTGTGTGTGTGTGTGCGTGCGCACGCGCGCGAAGGGGGGTAGGAGTGGGGGCGTGCGTGCGTGTGT
>CM054147.1:19999972-20004972 GCA_028751875.1 Rapana venosa
GTCTCATGAATCCAATAACGATTTTAATTACAGAAATAAGAGAACTTTTCAAGAAAACGAAAAGGGAAATAAAAGAAAGATAATAGACAGGAAGGCAGCTAAGGAAAAAAAATAGACATAAAGGAAAGAATGGAAAAACAGATAGATGAAAGAATGAATTTTTAAAAAGTGCAAAAAAGAAGACACAAAAGAATGAATGAAAGACAAAGGGAAAGAATGATGAATAAATGAAATGATAAATAAAAAAAAAGACAAAGAAAGAAAAAAAAACAAAAAAAGAAAACAGATAAAAAAAACGGATGGAAGAAAGAATAACTTTTAAAAAACCCAAAAAGAGAGAAAAGAAAAAAACGAAAAAACCCAACAGAAAATGAAAAAAAAAATAGAGACAAAGAAGGCGAAAGAAGAGGGAGAGGAGAGGAAGAGAGAAGAGGAGAGAGAGAGAGAGAGAGGAGAGAGAGAGAGAAGAGAGAGAGAGAGAGAGAGCGAGAGAGAGAGAGAGAGGAGAGGAGAAGAGGAGAGAGAGAGGAGAGAGAGAGAGAGAGGAGGAGAGAGAGAGAGAGAGAGAACTTCTGAACTCTGAACTCTGAAATGATTTAATGTACATTGGCCTTGGACCCACAATAATTTGTTGGGCTCAGGGATGGAACAGTGAGTTCATTCATATCATGGCAAAACAAATGCACAAACAAATAATGATTTATGACTGATTAAAGAAGAGAGAGAGAGAGAGAGAGAGAGAGAGAGAGAGGCAGAGAGACAGAAGACAGAGAGGGAGGAGGGAGAGAGAGAGAGAGGAGAGAGAGAGAGAGAGAGGAAGAGGAGAGAGAGACAGACAGAAGAGAGGAGGAGGAAGAGAGAAGAGAGAGAGAAGAGAGGAGAGAGAGAGAGAGAGAGAGAGCGAGAGAGAGAGAGAGGGAGGGAGGGAGGGGGAAGAGAGAGAGGGAGGGAAGAGAGAGAGAGGAAGAGAGGGAGAGAGAGAGAGAGAGAGAGAGAGAGAGAGAGAGAGAGAGAGAGAGAGAAGGAGGGAAGAGAGAGATAGAGAGGGAGAGAGAGAGAGAGGGAGGGAAGAGAGAGGGAGGGAAGAAAGAAAGAGAGAGGGAGGGAAGAGAGAGAGAGAGAGGGAGGAAGAGATGAGAGGGAGGAGAGGAGAGAGAGAGAGAGAGAGAGAGAGAGGAGAGAGAGAGAGAGAGAGGAGGGAAGAGAGAGAGAGAGGGAAGGGAAGAGAGAGAGAAAGAGAGGAGAGGAGGAAGGAGAGAGAGAGAGAGGAGGGAGAGAGAGGAGAGAGAGAGAGGAAAAGAAGAGAAAGAGAGAAGGGAGGGAGGGAAGAGAGAAGAGAGAGAGAGAGAGAGAGAGGGAGGCAAAGAGAGAGAGAAGAGAAGAGAGGAGGAGAGGAGGGAGGGGAAAAAGAGAAAAGAGAGAGGAGGAAGAGAGAGAGAGGAGAGAGAAGAGAGCGAGAAGGAAGGAGGGGAAGGGAGAGGGGAGAGAGGAGAGGGAGGGAAGAGGAGAGAGGAGAGGGAAGGAGAGAGAGAGGAAGAGAGAGGAGAGAGAAAAGAGAGAGAAGGAGAGAGAAAGGGGAGAGAGAGATAGGAGAGAAGAGGGAGGGAAGAGAGAGAAAAGGGGGGAGAGAGAGAGGAGGGAAGAGAGAGGGAGGGAAGAAGAAAGAGAGAGGGAGGGAAAAAGAGAGAAAAGAGAGAGGGAGAGAATCGAGAGGAGGAGAGAGAGAGAGAGAGAGAGGAGAGAGAGAGGAAGAGAGAGAGAAAAGGGAGAGGGGGAGGGGAAGAGAGAGAGAGAGGGGGAAGGGAAGAGAAGAGAGGGAGGGAAGAGAGAGAGAAGAAGAGAGAGAGAGAGGGGGGGGGGGGGGGGGCGAGGGGGAAGGAGGCAGGCTAAAAAACAATAATAACCATACGATGACAACCAGCCGCACCCACAACGGTTTCAAACTACTGACCTTCCCCCAAACGTAATGTCAAAGTCTTTTTCTCCGCAATCGCAAACATAGGCAATTGGGCAGACAATGCCTGGTACGGTATGTCGACATAGAGGGATAATGATGACTCTGGCATCTCCTGATGTTTGGTTTCCAGTCTGATGCCCCGTCATTTGATCCCCCTCTCTCTTGATCTTATTGTGTGTGTGGTTGTTTTGTGTGTTTTTGTGCCTTTATGGGGGAGATGTTATCTTTAGTTTATTTTGTTGTTTTTTTTATAAAAAAAGCAGACAAGTTTTAAAAACAAACACAACACCCAAGTGTTTGGTAGAGCAAGTTTTCGGTTTATCTTTTCTTTTCTTTCTTTTTTTAAAATTGTATTTTGTTTGTGGGTGAAGGGAGGTTGGGAATGAGGGAGTTGGTTGGCTGGTTGTTTGGTTGGGGTGGGGTTGTAGGGGAGGGGGGGGGGGTGTTTTTGTAGGGTTTAAAAAATATTTTCATTGTTGTGTGTTAGAGGGGGTTCTGGAGATGAGGGGGGAGTGTTGTTTGTGATCTTTCGTTTTGTGTTTGTGCTTTTTTTATTTTGCAAATGTGTTTTCTGTATCGGTCTTTTTGTTTGTGTATACATGTGTGTTTATTTGATTTGTATATCTATGTGTGTGTGTCTGTATATCTGACTCTGTTTTGTGTGTTTGTGTGTATGTATGTGTGTGGTGTGTGTGTGTGTGTGTGTGTGTGTGTGTGAGTGTGTGTGAGTGTGTGTTGTGTGTGTGTCTGTGTGTGTGTGTACGAATGTATGTGTGTGTGTATTTGTGTGTGTGGGTACGTGTGTTTTCTAGGTGTTGGGGTGGGGTGGGCCTCCTGGAAACTAAATTTAAACTGTACGGATTTTTTTTTTCAAGAAGAAAATAGATAAAATCAACGGTATCAATCAAATGAGCGAGAGAGACAGAGAGACAGACAGACACACAGACAGAACTAGAGAAAGATAGAGAAGAAGACAGACAAACAAATAGAGAACAGAGAGACAAAGAAATCAAGACAGATGAAAGAGAGGAAGAGACGCAGATAAAGACAGAGAAAAAGAGAAAGACAGAGACAGAGACTGACAGGCAGACAGACAGGTCCTGTGTGCGAACGCACGCAGAGCAGCTTGCGCACACGTGAAAATCCGTTCTGCTTTTCGGAAGAGTAGTCCATTGTGTGGCCGGTGGGAACGGATGACAAAAAGTACAAAACTGCATACACACGGGGGACTGGATGAAAAAAGCGCATGAGTGCTTATTCCATTTTCCTCGAAATTTTTTTTTTTTTAAACAGACAGGGAGGCAGGCAGACGGACAGACCAACCGACCGACTGACAGACCAACCTACCGACAGACAGACAAACAGACAGACAGCTATACATACATACAGACAGACAGACAGAAAAACAAACAGACAGACAGACCGACAGACATACAGACAGACAGACAGACCGACCGACCGACCGACATAAAGACAGACAAACAGACAGACCGTACGACAGACAGACAGACAGATAGACAGACAGACAGACCAACTACCGTCAGACAGACAAACAGACAGATAGACAGTCAGACCGACCAACCGACCAACAGACAGACCGACAGACAGACCGACTGACGACCAACCTACCGACAGACAAACAAACAGACAGACAAACAGAAAGACAGACAGACCAACTTACCGACAGACAGACAAACATACAGACAAACAAACAGACAAACAAACAGACAGACAAAGAGATAGACAGAAGACGTAGGAGGAGGAGGAGGAGGAGGAGGAGGAGGAGCCAGCGTAGCAGAGTGGAGAGTCAAAGAAAGTTGTAAAAGAAAGCCGACAGCAAGGTGACAAGTGAAAGACTAATGAAAGTGTCACACCCTGGACACCTCATTTCACACCGCGCGATAGCAACACCACTCTATCTCTCCTCCCCCCCCCCCCCCCTTTTCTCCTCCCCTCCCCCTCTCCCCAACCCCCCCCCCCCCCCCCCCTCCCCTCCACCCCCCCCCCCCCCCTTTTTTTCTCTTTTAAAACGATAGACTTTTGAAATTTCGTTGGTAAAAAAAAAAAAAAGTGTATGCATTGCATCCATGCTTGCTTCTGTAGCCTCTGTGTCTGTCTGAGTCTTTGTCTGAGTCTTTCTCTCGCGTTCTGTCTCTATTTGTCTGTCTGTTTCTGGTCTGTCTGTTTGCCTTCGGTCTGTCTGTCTGTCTGTTTGTCTGTCTGTCTTTCTGTCTTTGTATGTCTGTTTAAGGTTTCGATCTCTTTCTCTTGTTCTCTCTCTCTCTCTCTCTCTCTCTCTCTCTCTCTCTCTCTCTCTCTCTCTCTCTTTTACATATTATTATACATTTAAAACACACACACACACACACACAGAGCGAAATAGAGAGAGAGAGAGAGAGAGAGAGAGAGAGAGAGAGAGAGAGAGAGTGTGTGAGAGAGAGAGAGAGACAGACAGACAGACAGACAGACAGACAGACAGAGAGAACTGTATCCTGGCCCGTGTCATTTTAATTGGAAGTGAAAAAAGAATTCCATTTCCAGCTTGTAATCTGTCAGCACCTGATTGCTAGGCAAAACCAGGTTTACTTCTTGCTTTCTTTCTGTCAATCCTTCTTTCTTTCTGTCAATCCTTCTCTCTTTTTCTCTGTCAATCTTTCTCTCTTTCTTTCTGTCAATCCTTCTTTCTTTCTTTCTGTCAATCCTTCTTTCTTTTTTTCTGTCAATCCTTCTCTCTTTTCTTTCTGTCAATCCTTCTTTCTTTCTTTCTGTCAATCCTTCTCGTTTTCTTTCTGTCAATCCTTCTTTCTGTCTTTCTGTCAATCCTTCTTTCTTTCTTTCTGTCAATCCTTCTTTCTTTCTTTCTGTCAATCCTTCTTTCTTTCTTTCTGTCAATCCTTTTTTCTTTCTGTCAATCCTTCTTTCTTTCTTTCTTTCTGTCAATCCTTCTTTCTTTCTTTCTGTCAATCCTTCTTTCTTTCTTTCTTTCTGTCAATCCTTCTTTCTTTCTTTCTTTCTGTCAATCCTTCTCTCTTTCTTCCTGTCA
>CM054147.1:20009972-20014972 GCA_028751875.1 Rapana venosa
ATTTAACGTGTGCGCAAGATGTTATGCGTGTGTATGTGTGTGTAAGATGTGTGAGTGTATGCGTGCGTGCGCGCGCACGCGCTCATGCGTGGGGTGGGGGGTGGAGGAGGGGGAGGTTACTCGTACTTTTACCCCCCACGGGTGCACTTGACTGTCAGCAGAATAGAGTGAGTTTTTAGCTTTAAAAAATACAAATTTTGCTGACATAATAATCATGTTTCTTTTTTCCCCTTTTCTTCTTTTTTTTGTCTTGAAGGGACTGGAGGGTGGGAGTTGTTTGGTTGGCTGGATTTGTGTGTGTGCTGTAATTGTTCCTTTGATCTTGGCTTTTGTTTGGGATTGAGGTGAGGGTGGGGTGAGGGGATGGGGGAGGAGATTCAGCCTTTTCGTCTTGTTTTGTTTTGTGTTTTCTTTCCAGAACAAATAGTCTTGATTTATCTGTTCTTCCCTGGGTTCATTCACTGGGTGGGGTACCTTGTGCCTGGTCTTTTTCTGTAGCTTGTCAATCTGAAGGGGAGTATGCTCAGTGGGTCTACGTCTTGGCCGACAATTTCCGACTAGAGAGCAGCTGATTATTTTGTACAGGATGCATGCTGGGTATATTTGTGTCTCCGTAACGCAGCGAATCCTGACAATAATTTACGCGATCTTCAGCGTGCATATTGGAAGTGATCATCTGCAATTGTATATACAGTAAAAGAATAGAGGCATTGGCAGTTCTGCACTTTAAGCTAAGCTGGAGCATCTTTAAGTCTTTCTCCTCTTAATCTACTAGACGTCAGTACTGAGATTTGAACCCAGGACTTCATGGTACCCACAGGGGTAGAGTCAAATGGTCTAAACTACTCGGCGAATCCTTCTTTTACTCTTTCGTTGTAATTCTTACTATTGTATACCTGAAATTATTGAGAAAAACATCTATATAGAAAGCTTGAGCAAAGTGATGTTTAAGAAAGCGTTTCACTAGAAAATGTGAAGTTGTAAGCTTGTAAGACCTGCAACTAATGCTGAAAGGAACTTATGCGATTTAATTTTGTTTGGAAAATGAAATATATTCCTTGTATTGGTGCGCACGCGCGCGCGCATGTGTGTGTTTGTGTGTGTGTGTGTGTGTGTGTGTGTGTGTGTGCGTGCTGTGCATGCATGCGTGCTCACAAGCATGAGAGACAGACAGACAGACAGGCAGGAAGACAGACAGACAGAGACACAAAGAGATCAAGAAACAGATGCGGACACAGACACAGCGAGATAGACACAGAGAGAGACAGACAGACAGGCAGACAGACAGAAAGACAAACGACACAAAGAGATAAAGAAACAGGCACGGACACAGACAGAGAGAGACAGAGAGAGGAGAGAGAGAGAGAGAGAGAGAGAGACAGACAGACACAGACAGATACAGACACAGACAATGAGAGAGGTACCGACAGACGTAGACATAGCTTCAGTCAGACAGACAGCCAGCCAGACAACCAGCAAGAAACACAAACATGCAGTCAGTCAGCCAGTCAGTCAATCAATCAATCAGTCAGACAGACAAAGTGTCAAACAGACAGACAGACAGTCAGACAAACAGGCCAATAAAGAGACAATCCTAAAAAGATGAAAGCATGCCCAAAGAGTGATAAGGTGTATAGTAGCGATCATAAACCTGCAACAGTGCCTAGACAGGCAGGGGAGACAATCCGTGAACTGCAGCGGTGTAACACATCTATAGGTGTTCCTACACCCAAACCCTCCGCTCTTGTTTTTTTTATTTTATATTTATTCTTGTTGTCAGTAAAATCTGCAGAATACCTGTGAAATATCACAGCTGTTCCTTGCAACAAAACCTCTCATCAAAAAACCCCAACAACAACCAATAATAACAACAACCAGAACAGCAACAAGAACAACAAACGTTTCTGCATGTCAAAATGTTGCAGTGTATTATCACAATATTGTTCTTACAGTAAGACCTTCCTCTCCATTTTTTTCTTTTTGTAGCAATTTAAGCAACCGTTAGTCTCATTATACCACAGTTTTGTTTTATTCCGTTGTTTTAAAAAAATAAGTTTTGGGTGGTTGGGGTTATTGTGTTCTAAAGCGTTTGGTTGTGTATTAAGGGATTGGAACATTGTAGTACTGAGATCTCTACTTATTTCTCTCTATTCTATATATATACAAACACACACACCCACACGCACACACACACACACACACACACACACACTCATACACACATACATACACACACTGAAACACTTACACACACACTCACATACACACACACACACACTCACACACACACACTCACACACACACACTCTCTCTCTGTCTGTCTCTCCCTTTCTCTCTCTCTCCTTTCTCTCTTTCTCTCTTTCTTTCTCTCTCTCTCTCTCTCTCTTCTCTCTCTCTCTCTCCTCTCTCTCTCTCTCTTCTCTTCTCTAAATTTCCGAATAAAGAATTCAACAGCAACAACAACAAAAACCCTATCCAAATCCCTTTGAGAAAAAAAAAAACACCACCACCACCTTCACCACCACCACCACCACCACCAAGATCAACAAACAAAAAGATGATGATGATGAATATCAAGACGACAACATTGGGCAAATGTGTGCTAGTAGCCTAGCATGGGTAGTGGTAGTGGTAGTACTTCCATCACCTTACACCGCTTAGAAGTCTCCTGTCAGTTTAGTTGTTGATGGGAAAGAAGATGCGAATAGGGTGTGAAACAGCACACGCCGTTTGGTGAAAGAATAAATAAACCAGTGTGCGCGCGTCTCTGTTGTGGAGTCTTGTCTTTTTGTATTTTTTAATTCGTTCCTTCTTTATTTTGGGAAGGAGGTGGGGGGAGAAGGGGGAACAAAAGGGTGCGGGGTGGGGATGAGGGGGGAGGAAAAGGGGGGGGGGGGGGGGGGTCTGGGGGGACTCCCACCCACGACGTTAGTTGTTAGATAGTCTGCTTGTTTTGTTGAGGTGGTTTTTTTTTCCATGAACGAAGAATATTAAATGTTACTTTTTTTTTGTTCTTTTCTGTTGTTGGGGTTGGTTTTGCTATGTTTCATTTTCAGTATTCTCACGTTGTGAGGGTTGGAGTGTTTATAGAAGCATCAGCGTTGAATAGAAGATGGGTTTGTCGATTGTACCTGTGAGTGTGTGTTTTTTTTCTTCTTCTCTTTCCCTTTCTTCTTATCTTTCTGTTTTGTTTGGTTCTTCTTTTTTTTTTCTTCTTCTTCCTGTCTTTCTTTATTATGTTTGCTTCTTCCTGTCTTTCTTTCTTTCTTTGTTTTTCCTCTCTGTTGTTGTTCCTTCTCTCTTTCCTCTCTTGCTTTTGTTACCTTTCTTTTTTACGTTCTTTCTATCTTTTATTAACATCAACCCTCGTGCTCTCTTTTGCATGAGCTTTTCACACACCCAATATTTTATTCTATTTTATTGTTTATTCTTTTATGTCGAGGATAATGGAATAAGCATTTATGTGCTTTTTGCACCCAGTCCCCGTATGTATGCGGTTTTGTAAATTCTATCATCTGTTCCCACCGGCACATAATGACCTACTCTTACGAAAAGCGGAACAAGATTTTTAACGTGTGCGCAAGATGTTCTGCGTGCGTTCGCACACAGGGGCCTCGGTTTATAGTCTCATCCGAAGGACTTTGGGGGAGAGAGGAGTCTGCACTGATGTTAACCCCCGGGAAAAATATCCCCTTGAACGTGAATTGAACCCGGGTCATCAGATTGCCAGCGCAATGTTCTAACCACTAGGCTATCCCGTCCCCCTGTTCGGCGCTCCCTGTAAACAATCCTGCATTGAACTGACAGACACCTTGACTGTGTGTCACCATTAGACAAAATGCACTTTACAACACCACCACCATTGTTCCACACACACACACCCACATCCAACAGGATACAACTCATAGTACATTTATAATTAGAAACAATAGCGTAGGTTGTGTAGTGATGGATGGTTGTTGTTGCTGGTATTGTGGACAGTGTACTAGAACCTTGTCCTTTCCATTCATAAGCGAGGGTGAAAGTAGACCTTTGAAACCAGGTGACAGTGCTTTTAACTGTTGAAGGGCCCCCCCCCCCACAAAGACTAAATATAGCAGAAAACACTTCCGGTCTGTTGTGGTGAACAGTTCAGTGTTTACTGTCTTCGGGTTGTTTTCCTAAACGGCTTCAGAAGAATGGTTTCTTTAAACTCTTTGTATGAGCTTCCGGTCATTCGTGGTAGCAAGTCTAGTGTTTCCTTTCTGTTTCCTAAAAGACTTGAGAAAAAAAACAAAGGTTTCTTGACCCTTGTTGTGTTGGAGAAGAGAGACGTTGTGGGTTGTAGGGTGCTTAACACATGTACCATCCAGCGAAGAACGAATAAAGAATCGTTTGTAAAGACTACTGTGCATTGTCAATATCAGATAATTATGTGTCGGTGTAGCTTACATTGGCTATCACTTATGTATTTTCCTGGGTCAGTAGATAGCCTACAGGCTGACCACAGTCCTGTAGTTACAGGCTACCTCAAGAAAGTGAGCGTGAAGTGGTCACTCAGAATTAGTGCCTTAGGTCGGTAAGGTGTATCCTTTTGGAAATTGGAAACTTGTATATACACCTTTGATTAAAGATGGTGATCTTCTCTCAGAGCTTTCATATCGATAAGACACCATAGCACTTTGCAGAGTGTTAAATCATTATTTGAAAGGGTTAAACCACAAACTGTCAAACAAAATCAGTTACAAATGTTACCAGCTCTTGCGCTAAATGCTAGAAACAATTTTTCACATTACCCCACCCAACTTATCCTGTAGTCCAGTAGACCATTGAAGCACCACTGAAGATTTTGAGATTATTTCTAAAGGTAAAAGGTAAAGGTGTCCCAAAACCCTAGTGGTCGAGGGGACGGGGCGTCTAGACCCACTTCTCTGGGGGCCCCAGCAAATGAGGCGGCCCCCATCTCCTCCCCTCGCTGCTTTCCCTTTCCCCTGCCCCAAAAGGGGCAGATCCCCCATTTA
>CM054147.1:20019972-20032472 GCA_028751875.1 Rapana venosa
ACGTACGTGCTTTTTTTTTACATCCAGTCCCCGTGTGTATGTGGTTTTGTAAATTCTGTCATCTGTTCCCACCGGCACACAAGGGCCTACTCTTACGAAAAGCGGAACAGGATTTAACGTGTGCGCAAGATGTTCTGCGTGCGTTCGCACACGGGACCTCGGTTTATAGTCTCATTCGAAGGACGATAGAGAGAGAGAGAGAGAGAGAGAGAGAGAGAGAGAGAGAGAGAGAGAGAGAGAGAGAGAGAGAGAGAGAGAGAGAGAGAGAGAGAGCGTGAGGTGAGGAGGAGAGAGAGAGAGAGAGAGAGAGAGAGAGAGAGAGAGAGAGAGAGAGAGAGAGAGAGAGAGAGAGAGAGAAGAGAGAGAGAGAGAGAGAGAGAGAGAGAGAGAGAGAGAGAGTTTCCGCGGGTGCAATATTTTGTGTGCCATTATTTATTTTTCAGTCTGCTTTTTTTTTTCTTGAATTTTTTTTTTTAAATCCCGTTTCCTTTCAAAAGCTAATGACAGTAAAATTAATAACAACAGCCACTGCAACGTCACACCTGCAACAATAACGTCAGCGACAGCTGTGTTGTCATCATCACTGACCGTGTTATTATTTGCTGTCATCAGAGTATCATCACCATCATTTTTTATGATGATCATCACACCGACCGTATCACTATCACTTTTATTGTTGATATTATTGTAATAGAATGCAGACAGAGAGGAGGATATGGGTGGCGAACAGCAGTGACTGGATCTAGGGGAAAAAAACCATCATGTGATGAGGCCCAGGCAGTGGTACACGATCGCTATAAGTGGACTGAGCGGGTTTGGGGTTTTTTGTTGGTCAGTGTAGCGCTCACATGAATTGTCATAGTGAAAAGGGCTTGTGTGGTGTAGTGTAGTGGAGTGGAGTGGTGTGGAGTGGAGTGGAGTGGAGTGGAGTGTGGTGGAGTGGAGTGGAGTAGAGTGTAGTGTGGTGGAGTGGAGTGGAGTGGAGTGTGGTGTAGTGGAGTGGAGTGGATTAGAATGTGAATTGTATAGTAGTGTAGTGCAGTGTGTCGTGCAGTGTAGTGTAGTGTCGTATCGTGGAGTGGAGTGTAGTGGAGTGGGTGGAGTGGAGTGGAGTGGAGTGGAGTGGAGTGTAGTTAGTGTGGTGTGGTGTTGTGTATTGAGATGTAGTGTAGTGTAGTGTATTGAGTGTAGTGAGGTGTGTATTGAGGTGTAGTGTGATGTGGTATAGTGCAGTGCAGTGTAGTGTAGAGTAGCGCTGTGTAGTAAGACGCAGCGCATTGCAGTGTAGTGTAGTGTAGCATAGAGAATAGTAGTATAGTGTAGTGTAGCATAGAGAATAGTAGTATTGTGTAGTGTGGCATAGAGTATAGTAGTATAGTGTAGTATAGTGTAGTTTAGCATAGAGTATAGTAGTCTAGTCTAGTCTAGTCTAGTCTAGTCTAGTCTAGTCTAGTCTATAGTAAGTCTAGTATAGTATAGTATAGTATAGTACAGTGCAGTGTAGCATAGAGTAGTGCAGTGTAGTGTAGTGCCGTGTAGCATAGCATAACATAGCGTAATATAGTAATATAGTGTAGTGCAGTGCAGCAGAGTATAGTACGGTACAGTGCAGTGCAGCAGAGTATGGTACGGTACGGTGCAGTGCAGCAGAGTATAGTACGGTACAGTGCAGTGCAGCAGAGTATAGTACGGTACAGAGCAGTGCGGTATGATGTTGCCCAGTGCAGTGCAGTGCAGCACAGTAAGATCTTAGTATCATCGTCCTCGTTTAAAAAAAATAATAACCTCCAGCAACAGCAACACCATCACCACCACCACCACCACCACCCCCAGCAACAGCAATAACAGCAGAAATCAACTAAAACAACAACAACAACAACATCAGTAAGAATCCACAAGGATGCACGCATCATTTCTTCCTAGTGAACGTGTAAGAGTGCATGCCTGTCAGAACATGAACAAACCCTTCAAGTCTGCAATATCTCTTGTCTGCCTTCCTTCCTTCCTTTCCTTCCTTTCCTTCCTTCCTTGTAGTAAATAGTACAGGAAGGTGAAGGAAGGGTGTGTGTGTGTGTGTGGGGGGGGGGGGGGGGGTGTGGGAGATGAGGTGTGGGGTGGGTGGGTGGGGGGCGTGGGGGGATTCAATGAGGCGTGGCCAGCTTGACTCTTCTGTGTGCATCTTGTCAGTCTATCATCTCAATTCGGTGTGTGTATGTGTGCGTGTGTGTGTGTGTGTGTGTGTACTTGTGTGTGTGTGTGTACTTGTGTGTGTGTGTGTGTGTGTGTGTATGTATTGTGTGTTGTGTGTGTATGTGTGTGTGTATGTGTTGTGGTGTGTGTATATGTGTGTGTGGGGGTATGTGTGTGTATGTGTGTGTATGTGTGTGTGTATGTGTGTGTGTATGTGTGTGTATGTGTGTGTAGGGGGGGTCTGGGATGAGTGAGTTGGAGTACACATTCTGGGTGAACTCCAGGGTGTTAAGCTAGGAAATGTGTAACAACAGGAACGTAACAACAACAGGCAACAAAAAACAAAACAGCAACAGCAACATTTGCAATCTATTTGTCTATTTCTCGGTTCCATTTATCTACTTTTACTGTCTATGGTTTTTTTGGGTCTGTTTCTGAGCCAATGTTGACTGCTTCTTAGTCTTTTTTTGTTTGTTTCTCAGTTCTATTTGTCAGTTTTCATTATCCATTTGGTCTTTTTCAGTCCATTTTGTCTGGATTTTCTTTTGTTCATTTTATCTGTTTCTCTGTCCAATGAGTCTATCTTTACTGTCCATTTTGTCAGTTCTTATTTGTTCAATTTGTCTTTACCGCCCAAATTGTCTGTTTCTCAGCTCAATTTGTTTTTCAGCTCAATGTGTCTGTTTTTCAGTTTAATCTGTCTGTTTCTCCGTCCAATTTGTCTGTTTTTGTAAGACCATTTTGTCTGTTTTTCAGTCTAGTGTATCTGCTTTCACAGTCCAACTTCGTTTCTGAGATCAATTGGTCTGGTTTTACTTACCACAGTGTCTGTTTCTCAGTCCAGTTTAACGTTAACACTTTAACAGTCCACCATTTTGTCTAGGTTTTTTTTTTCTTCTTTTGGGGGGTGGGGGGGAGTTCTCATCCCAAACTTTGCACTCTTTCTCAGTCTACCCACATGTCTACAGTTTGTAGCCTGACGTTTAAACACCCAGAAAGGCAGGCCAAACCCTTTTTAGTTCAAGTGTGAACGAGGTTTCTCAGAGATGTGCGAAAACTGTGAATATACCTGCACTGCGTCCCAATGAGTCCAGGCAGACAGGCAGGCAGGCAAGCAGGCAGACATACAGGCAGGCATACAGACAGGCAGGCATGCAGGCAGGCAGGCAGGTAGGGAGTGAGACAGGGGGGAAAACTCCTCTCCAGGGGTCTTTGGGTGTAAGTAATGTAGAAAGAACAGGCTGTGTGCGGTGCATGTAAGTCAGGATCTGTCTTCTCTGTCTGTCTGTCTGTCTGTCTGTCACGAGTTAATGCTGACCTTAAAAGGCAAGTTTATCAACAGTGAGGTGTGATGAACGCTTAGAATGAATTTCTGAGAAAGAACAAACAAAAAAAAAGAAATTTAGGTAACTTGAAGGGGTCGATGAGTTTAAACGTGAAATTTAAAAAAAAAAAAAAGATTTGTTGGTGATGTGCTTGTTTTGTAGTTGGCTGTGATTTGACGGTTTTTTTTTGGGGGGTGTTCTTTTTTCATTTAGAAGGGGAGAGGGGGGGGGGGGGTTAGGAGAAGGGAGAATAGTATTGACTTAAAGCGAAGATTTTTTTTTTTTGGGGGGGGGGGGGGGGGGGCATTCATTTGGCAGTAACAAGCATTTTTGCTGAGTAACATAACGCTTGGTTTTAAGCAAGGTGGTTGGGATGTAGATGCACCTACGCGCGCGCGCACACACACACACACACAACATACACGCTCACACATATACACACAAAAACACAACAGACGCACTATACACACAAACACACACATACAAACAAACAAACACACGGAGAAACTGGAAACGTTATACATCATATAAATCTGTAACAGAGACAGTCAACACCTGAACATTTCAATATTCGTTCTCCATAAACATCCCTCCCTCCCCTTAATTAACCCTATGTCAAACGCATCAATAGACAACAGGGGAAGAAAAAAAAAGGTTTATCACGCCAACACACACTACACATACACACACACACACACACACACACACACTCACTCACACTCACACACACATACACACACACTCACACACACACACATACACACACACACACATACACACACAAGGTTAGAGAAAAAAGTTAATAAATGTTCTACAGTGTAGCTTTACATCCATCAGTACACATACACTAACCCTCCCACCCCCACCTCCACCCCACACACACACACGCTCACACACACACACACACACACACACACACACACACAAGGTTAGAGATTTTTAAAAAAAGTTAATAACTGTTCTACAGTGTAGATTTACATCCCTCAACACCCCCCCCCCCCCCACCACCACTCCGCTCCCACCACACACACACACACATACGCACACAAAGACACCCCCCCACACCCCACCCCCACACCCCACCCACACCCCCCTCACACCCCACACCTCCTGTTCCTCTCAGAAACAGAATCTTGTGGTTAGTAAGAAGGCCAACACGCAGGACAAACCGATCTTTATTATTCCTGTCCAAAGCTGCAGCAGCTGCTATGACAGATGATGGGCAAAGTACAAGTGAGTGAGACAGCGGCAAGTTTCAGACCGTTCTTTAGTGGGATTTCTTTGTTCCATTTTTTTCTTCTTTTTTAAACAGTGGTATGGTTTTATTTCGGTTTTATTTTGATATTATATTTGTATATATGGAATCAAACCCGCGACAGGTGTGGTATTGTAATATCAACCTTTAACTACTTTTCGCCCTACTTTTTTTTAACGTGTTATTTGTTTATTTATGTGTTTAATCATTTAGTTATTTACTTATTCATTTATTTATTTAAATATTTATTTATATATTTACATATTGAAATATTTATTTCTTTACTTATTTCTATATTTATTTCTCTATTTTTTGAAATATTCATTTATTTATTTATATTTGGTTCTTATCCAAAACGCTATTTTTAAACAAAATCAATACTGACAACAAAAATTGATACCAGAAATTGTTATATTTCAATAAAATCTGCTTGGTACAAGTGGTTGTAGCTACCGGTATATAATATTTTTCCCTATCCAACTAAAATCAAAAGAAGAAGGAAAAAAAAACAGAATGAGAAAAAAGAGAATTACAATGACAAATTAACTCGAAAACCGAGAGACAAAAATAATAACATATACATAAATTGTTAACACACACACACACACATATTCTCTCTCTCTCTCTCTCTCTCTCTCTCTCTCTCTCTCTCTCTTCTCTCTCTCTCTCTCCTCTCTCTCTCTCTCTCTCCCCTCTCTCTCTCTCTCTCTCTCAATATTTGCCTATCTCTCTGCAAGATGTATGAAAACTTGATACATCGCCCAGTCGATATCTACGTATGATTGATCATTGTGTTTCCTAAACATTCTTTTTTTTAATTTATTCATGCCTGGCAATGCAAACCTCTTTACGGACGCCCCCCCCCCCCCCCCACACCCCCCCCCCCCCCCCCAGCCTACCTCTCCTGCCTCTTTTTCCATGTTGCTTCATTTCATTGAAATAATATTGGGGCATACCAACGAATTTTGCGTAAATGTACTCAAGTTTAAAAGAAATTGATATACACGATAGGACTATTGTATATTTCATTGCTTAGTCGTGTTTTAGCTGTGACGATTGGTTATCAGTTTGTGTGTTTTGTGTGTGTGTGTGTGTATGTGTGTGTGTGAGTGTGTGTGTGTGTATGTGTGTGTTTGTGTGTGTGTGTGTGTGTATGTGTGTGTTTGTGTGTGTGTGTGAAAAGCAATACTAGTGGCTTAGTCTTCTATTTGCTCATATCTAACTTTCCTTCCTCAGTCCTCTGTGCACAGTAACGTGATATCGTGGGTTGTTTTGTAGAGAAGGAAGCAGAATAGGAAGCAGAATAGGAAGCAGGATAGGAAGCAGAATAGGAAGCAGAATAGGAAGCAGAATAGGAAGCAGGATAGGAAGCAGAATAGGAAGCAGAACAGGAAGCAGAATAGGAAGCAGGAGTTAACATCAGTGCCGACTCCACTCCCCCTAAAAGTCTTTCGGATGACACTATAAACCGAGGTCCCGTGTGCAAACGCACGCAGACAATCTTACGTTAAAACGCGTTCCGCTTTTTGGAAGTGTAGGCCATTGTGTGTCGGTTGGAGCGGATGACAACATTTACAAAATTGCATAGACCTGGGAACTGGATGAAAAATTACATATGAGTGCTCATTCCATTATCCTCGAAATAAAAATAATGAAATAAAAGAAATAAAAAGAGGCAGCAGAAAGGCAGCAGAAGAGGCAACAGTAGAGGCAGCAGAAGAGGCAGCAGAAGAGCAGAAGAGGCAGCAGAAGAAGAGGCAGCAGTAGAGGCAGCAGAAGAAGCAACAGAAGAGGCAGCAGTAGAGGCAGCAGAAGAGGCAGCAGCAGAAGAGGCAGCAGAAGAGGCAGCAGTAGAGGCAGCAGAAGAAGCAACAGAAGAGGCAGCAGTAGAGACAACAGAAGAGGCAGCAGAAGAGGCAGAAGAAGAGGCAGCAGAAGAGGCAGAAGAAGAGGCAGCAGAAGAAGAGGCAGCAGAAGAGGCAGAAGAAGAGGCAGAAGAAGAGGCAGCAGAAGAGGCAGCAGAATAGGCAGTAGAAGAGGCAGTAGAAGAGGCAGCAGAAGAGGCAGAAGAAGAGGCAGCAGAAGAGGCAGCAGAAGAGGCAGCAGAAGAGGCAGCAGAAGAGCAGAAGAGGCAGCAGAAGAAGAGGCAGCAGCAGAAGCACAGGAAGATGAGGGAGTAATGATATGAAGGAGGTGTAGCCAGCAATACGGAATCAAAGGAACCATCGGCAATTTATCACAACCCAAGCGTGGCGTTCACTACGTACTAGCAAACGAAGGGAAACCAAGCAGTTTTCAGCATCCTAGCAGAATGATCCCATGGGATGGAGCAATTAGTCGTTTGTTGTTGTTGTTGTTGTTGTTGTCGTAGGTTTGTTTGGGTTGTTTGGTTGTTGTTGGTTTTTTTTTGGGGGGGAGGTGTAGGTAGTGGTTGTAAGTGGTTCTTTCATACTACTTTTTTTCTGTCCTTGTCTTCATTGCTAGCCCCCCCCCCCCCCCCCCCCCCCCCCCCCCAGTTATTTTGTATAATTCTGCAACATAAAAATGAATTTTTTTTTTTAAAATGGCAAAAAACTCCCAACCCAGTTAGGAATGTTAGACAATGTAGTTAAGGAATAATTATTTGTCTAATAGAAAGTAGAGCATTTTTTGTGTGTGGTATTTTCTTCTCCTTTGAGTTAACACTATGGGTACTGCCTGCCCCCACTGTCTCTTAACAGCCCTTCTCGCCAACCACCACAAACCAAGATCACCACCATGTTTTCGCAAAATCATACAGAACACCCTACGCGCACGCGTGCATTTCTTAAGGCCCCGTCCATCCTTCTTTTACCCAGCAGTGCAGGTCACCCTGGCTGGTGGCATCAAGGAGACCCACCATACCCAGCATGCATTCTGCTCCCTGGAGCTGGTTTGGGCTCTGCCAGGTTCAGCTTGCCCCAGATCTGCACTAACGTATTGATTCAGTGCTAGTGTCTCGGTGACGACTCACGGCGAAATCAGTCAGTTAGTTGGGCGGTCGGTCGGTTGGTGGGTCAGTCAGTCAGTCGGTCGGTTGGTAGATCGGTTGGTCAGTTGGTCAATCAGTCAGTTAGTCAGTCAGTCATGCACACGGGGACTGAATGTGAAAAGGTACATGTGTGCTAATCCCGTTATCGTAGATATAAGAGGATAAATAAGTAAATGAATGAATAAACAATAAGTAAATGAAGAAAAGCCAGTCAGTCAATCAGTCAGTTAGTCATTAAATCCGTCCGTCCGACCGTCCGTCAGTCAATCTGTCATTCAGTCAGTCTGTCATTCAGTCAGTACGTCAGTTCGACTATCCGTCAGTCAGTCAGTTAGTCAAACAGTCACTCAGTCAGTCAGTCAATCAGTCAGTCAGTCAGTCAACCAGTCAACCAGTCAGTCAGTCAATCGCTTATTGCGAGTATCAACTTAGAATGACAGTTGAAAACAAAGAGCGACTGGACATAATAATGACGACAACATCAGGCCCTGGGAACGATAAATACAACGCTACATTTCTGGACATCTGCTGTATCCCCTCTTCCCCTCTTCCCCTGTCGGAAGCCTCCTTCTGGATGTCACTACCGCTGATACATAATGCCCCGACAGCTGGTCCCATCCTCTTCTGTCCTCAAGCCTTCTGTAGAGTTATCAGAACCATCCCACCTTCACTAACCCATGTCCTATCAACCTGCTAAAGTGTAATTATGATCTGTGTGAGTGTGTGTATGTGTGTGTGCTTTTGAAAAAAAAAATTTGACTATTGTAATTTTATTTCATAGATTTGGTCTGCAGCGTACCATGTTTGTAAATATCTGTTTGTTTAAGCTGTTGATTATTTGTCATTGGTTGCATGACTGTGTAAGATTAGGTTAGCGCTATATAAATTCCATACATTATTATCATTATTTATTATTATAAGGTTGAATGCATGTGCTTTGATTTGTCTTTGCAAGATATATTGCTATATAAGTTTCATTTATTATTATTATTATTATTATTAGAGTTCATCTTCTGGTAACTGTCCACTTGCCTTTGGTGTGCTCTACCTACTTCTGTGGTCGTCCTTGTGTCTCTTGCCATCCCCCCCCCCCCCCCACCCACCCTCCATTTTGTCCCCTGGGCCACAGTCTTCATCACATGGCAGCTCTGATGTCTCATGCCACATCCAGAATATTTTATCTTTTTTTTCTCCGAACCAAGCCCGAAAGTTCAAACTGTTTGTTCAGTTCTGTCCAAAGTATGGGTGTGTTTGGTTGGGGGGTTTTTTTCGTGTTTTTTTTTTTTTGGGGGGGGGGATGGGGGGTCTAGCTTATTTTTAGGAGTCTTCTGTAGAGCCACTTCTCTGTGCTTGTGATCCAGTTTTCATCTGCAGCTTTTGAGAGTCCATCCTTCGTTTCCTTAGAAAACAACGGGTCACTTTAGTGTTTACTGTATTTTTACGTTTGGTATCAATTTGGGACGGGATAGCTCAGTGGTCGGAGCACTCGCTTTCCCCCAGCCAAGTTAAGCAGCGTCGAGCGTGATTACCACTTGGATGGGTGAGCGTTTGCGCGCCTTGGCTTCATTACAGTTCCCCCAGTTCACCCAGCTGTAAATGGGTACCTGTCCTCTTTAGGGTCAGGGAAGGTAAAGCAGCGAGGGAGAGGAGATGGGCGCCGCCCTCAATATGCTGGCCCTAGAGAAGTGAGGTCTCTGACGCCTCGCTCCCCTACGACCTTATAGGTTATGGGACTCCTTTACATCCTTTACCTTTTATCAATTTCTAAATTACTGCCTTCCCATAAATATGGTTGTAAGATAGACGAGATTATTTTTCGGCTATAGACCGTTTTTATTTTCTTTCTTTAATTTTGGGGGGGTCTTATAGAATCTTAGATTTAAATTATTTGTTACATGAAGCACCAACTGATTAAAGCAGGACCTAAAGCATCTTAGCTATTCAACATTTGAAAGATTGTCATTTTCACTCCAAAAATACTAGCACCCAGACCACCCACACATGGTAGTAGTAGTAGTAGTATATCCAGTAACGGTCCGGTTCTGGATGGGACTCAAACCCGAAATCTTTCGCTTTCTAGATGAGAGTGCTACCTCTAGACCCACCCACCCCTTATAGCAGCAATACCATACTGGGAAGATCAGCGCAGAGGAAAGTGACATGCAATTTTCCCCACACGGCAAGAAGAGAGGAAAGGCTGTCAATTACCAGACGATCAGTTTCACCGGCACGTCACTCAAGGCAGTAAGAAACAAGGTGCAACAACCTCTAATCGTCCCGTGAAATTGACACAGGAGAAACAAAAATGTGGCAGCATGTGCCTGTTGTTGTTGTTGTTGTTGTTGTTGTTGTAATTGTTGTTGGTTGTTGTAATTGCTGTTGGAAATGAAGAGAGAGAAAGAAAGAGAGAGAGAGAGAGAGGGGGGGGGGGGGGGAGGAGGAGAGAGAGAGAGAGAGAGAGAGAGAGAGAGAGAGAGATGCATGAGAGAGAGAGAGAGAGAGAGAGAGAGAGAGAGGAGGGGTGGGGAGAAAGTTTTTTAAATTTTATTCTTTTATATCGATGATAATGGAATAAGCCCTTATTGCTTTTTTACACCCAGTGCCCGTGTGTAAGTGAATCGAGTGAGTGAGTGAGAGAGACAGACAGACAGTCAGACAGACGCACAGACAGACTATGCATTTAATTGATACTTGAATTTTTATTTACATGATAATTATTGGCTTACGAGCAAATTTTTTGCTTGCCATTAATGTTTGTTTCCCCCACCCCCACTCCTAAATTGATATAAAAGTCTTCTTCTTCTGCTTTGACTGCTTCCTCTTACTCCACTTCTGTGTTTTCTTTACTTAAATGAAAGAAAAAAACTCCAGTAATTCAATCATATCTAAAATGAATTCACATGACAATGAAGACAGATCACAGATGATCATGTTAACTAGCTGTACCATTGTGCAGAAATACGCACACACACAAAACACAATACGCACACACACACAACAACACAAACAACACAACACACACACACACAACACAACACAACACAACACACACACACACACACACACTCCCCCCCCCCCCCCCCCCCCCCTCCCACACAAAAACACCCACAAACACACACATAACTAATTTAAACATTTAACTTTTTTTTCTGTTTTACACACTAGTTATCGTATATGAATCACAACATCTTTAAGCGTACAAAAAACAACAAAAAACCACAGACGAGGCTCATTAACCTCTTCTTTTCGCGCTGGATTTATTCATTATTGATTTTATTCAAACATATCCCCCCAAAGTCTCATAATAATCTGATCTCCTTACTGGTTGCTGTAAGCAACAAGTGCAGATAGACCTCAAAAGGTCCCAGACTGATGGCATGTTAGTTATGCTTCCATGAGCATACCGACAATTTATGCTTAATTTGTTATTGATTTCATTCAAACCTGGCCCCTAAAGGTCTCATAATTATCACGATCTCTTAACTGGTTTCTGTAAGCAACAAGTGCAGATACACCTCAAAGGGTCACAGACCGTTAGTACGTTAGTTATGCTTCCGTGAGCACACTGCCAATTCATGCTTGATTTGCTGTTGATTTTAATCAAACCTGGCCCCTAAGGTTTCATAATTATCACGATCTCTTAACTGGTTTTCTGTAAGCCACAAGTGCAGATAGACCTCAAAAGTTCACAGACTGATGGCATGTTAGTTATGCTTCCATGAGCATACCGACAATTATTGCTCGACTTGCTATTGATTTTAATCAAACCTGGCCCCTAAGGTTTCATAATTATCACGATCTCCTAACGGCTTGCCAGCTAAAAAGGCGGATAATAATTATGGTGCCATCTGAAGGCCAAAAGACTGGTGGTATGCTAGTTATGCGGCCATGAGCATACCCACGAAATAAAGGCTGCAGTGTTCCCATAATTTGTGCTAATAAGTGGCAATTAGTGACTGCCTGCTTAGCTTTATTCATGTTGCTTTACGTCTTTTTTTTTTTTTTTTTTTTTTTTTGGGGGGGGGTTTAATACTGTGTACCGGATGTTTTATCTCTGGATTAATGCTATTATGTTTGGTGTGTGTTTTGTCTGTTTGTATGCATATATGTTTATTAGTCTGTAACTATGTCTGTGTGTCTGTTTGATTGTTTGTCTATATATCTGTCTGTCTCTCTATCTAACAAACCAGACACAGAAACACACCATAAAACATAGCCACACATATATACATACACACACGACACACATACACACAACGTACGGCACACACACACACACACACACACACACCACAACCCCAGCCGCCGCGCCAGCCACAAACACATGAAATACATCGTCCTTTAGAAATCCCTTTAAAATAACGGTAACATCAGCAACAACTGCAGCTACAACAATCATAAGATTATCCCCCCCCCCTCAATAAAACAAACAACAAACAAGCAAACAAAGAAGAAGAAGAAGAAGAAGACGATGATGACGCCGAAGAAGAAGACGAAGAAGAAAGAACAACAACAACAACAGCAACAACAACAACAAACCAATCCAGAAAGCAACTAAAAATTTATTTGATAATACAAATTACAGCAGCCGCAACACTTCCAAGAATGATTTTTAAAAATACCCACCAACATTGGCAACAGCAACTAACAAAGTAACAACGAAAACACAAAGAAAACCGCTATCAATAACTTACAACAACAACAACAATACCAACAGTGA
>CM054147.1:20044972-20049972 GCA_028751875.1 Rapana venosa
AGTGGGAACAGGTGACAGAATTTATAAAACCGCATACACACGGGGACTTGATGTAAAAAAGCACATAAGTGCTTATTCCATTATCCTCGATATAAAAGAATTTTTAAAAAATAAACATAAAAACACAGACACACACACACGTACACACACTCATCCGCACACACACACACATACACACATAATAATCACACCAACAATATAGCACACACATACCAACTCACGCACACATACACAAACTCACACACGCACACACCAAAGCACTAAAAACACACACAAACACAAATGCGCGAATTACGACCACGATCGTCATTATTGTTCAAAGCAGACCCAACAATACATAAAAACCACCTACCCCATCCCCCCACCCCACCCACCCCAACATTCTTAACATGTATGAAAGGAACACATCTTCTATATGGCTCCAAACCAATGCCCTACACCCCTCCCACCACCACCACCACCACCACCACTATCATCATCATCATCAGCAGCAGCAGCAGCAGCAGCAGCAGCAGCATCATCATCATCATCATCATCATCATCATCATCATTTCCTTGTATGTTTTCCTGTCATAACCTTGAGCGATATATCAAAATAATGCCTATGCAATATAATATAATATAATATAATATAATATAATATAATATGATATAATATAGTATAATGTAATGTAGTGTAATGTAATGAATTGTAATGTAATAGAATAGAATATAATGTAATGTAATATAATACAAACACACTGTTTGAGGACAGAAGTAGTAAGTAATTCATCATCATCATCATCATCATCATCATCATCATCATCATCATCATCATCATCATCATCATCTACCATGTCCTTGTATTTTTTCCCTGTCATAACCTTGAGTATACTATAATTATATCAAAATAACGTCTGTATAGTAATAATATGATACCGACACACTGTTTGAGGACAGAAACAGTCAGTAATTCGACAACTAACGAAGCGTAAGAGAGCTTCATTTTGCTAACAGATTGATCACCACAGAGGCTGGTTTGGGCAGAAGATGAATGAATGGACATAGGATACCTGTAATGAGAGATAAAATCATGACCGTCACATCGGTAACAGGTGGCGTTGTCGTTTTGACATATGCACATCTGTAGCACTGTGTGCGTAGGTGTGTGTGTGTGTGTGTGTGTGTGTTGTGTGTGTGTGTGTGGTGGTGTGTGGTGTGTGTGTTTGTGTGTTGTGTGTGTGTGTGTGTGTGTTGTGTGTGTGTTGTGGTGTGTGGATGGTGGTGGTGTGGTGGGATGTGTTGTGTTGTGTGTGTGGAGGGGTGGTGGTGGTGGGGTGTGTGGTGTGTGTGTGTGTGGTGGTGGTGGTGGTGGTGGTGTGTGTGTGGTTGGTGGTTATGGTGTGTGTGGTGGGTTTGGGGTGTGGTGGAAGGGTGGGGAGGGTATGTGGTGGTGTATGGTATGGGGTTTGTTTGTTGGTTGTTGGTTGTGTGTGGTGTTGGTAATTGTCTTAGGTATGTAATGTGTGCGAAAGGTGGTACGGTGTGCAGGTTTCATGTGTGTTTGTGCGCTTTTATAGCGTATTTTGCAGATTTGTCTTGTTGTTATGTGCGGTTTTATGTGTTGTCAGGTGTTGTCATTTCCTCTTCGTGCATATGGTACAAATAATGTGTGCACAAAGTAGTTTGCGTAGTTCGTATTTGTGCAGGTTTTCATGTGTGTTTGTGCAGGCTTTTCATTATGTGTTTGTGCAGGTTTCATGTGTGTTTGTGCAGGTTTTCATGAGTTTAATGTGTATGTGTGCACGTACATTTTAAAGATCTATATGAATGCAAACGTATGACATTTGCCTGTCACGTATGCGTAGGTGTTCATTCTTACATAGATATGTCTTCAAAGTGTTTTCTTTCTTTATTAGTTTCATTCATACTTTCTTTCTCTCTTTCTTTTTTCCAGGTTTTTCTTTTTGCCCTGTTTAATTTTTCTCTGATTCTTTTTCACCTTTTGCTCTCTTTCACCCATGTCTTTTTCTTTCTTTCGATTTCGTATTTCTGTCTTACTTACATTGTTTTTATTATTTCTTGTCTGTCTCGTGCTTTCTTCTTTTCCCTTCTTTTTTTTCCCTTTCTTTTTGTCAGTCTTGACTTCTTCCTTTTTTTTTGTTTGTTTTTTACCGTCCCTCCCTTTTGTCTTCATCCCGTTCCTCTTCCTATCTGTCTGTCTGTCTGTCTACATACCTTGTCTGCTTGTTGTCTGTCGCTCTTGTCTCTCTATCTTCATTGCAGCGATGTCGCACCTGTGTGGATGAGTTAATGGTAACAACACTTCGGCGGCTGCCGTGTTGTTCAGGATGGAAAGGGTTAAATGTTTAATGGCGTGGAGTGTTTTACGGCCGTATGTATGTCTGTCCCTGTCCTTATCTCGCCTTTTAGTTTCTTTGAACACCCTGCTTTTGTAGCAGTCATCGGCTTGTTTCGTCAAAGTGAGTGTGTGTGTGTCGGGGGAGGGGGGGGGGGGGCAGGGAAGGGGGGGTCGGGGGGGGGAGGGTTAGTGTGTGTTTGTGTGAGTTAGTGTGTGTGTATGTGTGTGTGTGTGTGTGTGTGAGTTAGTGTGTGGTGGGGTGGGGTGAATGTGTTTGTATTAATGTTAGTGTGTGTGTTAGTGTGTGTGTGTGTTAGTGTGTGTGTGTGTGTGTGTGTGTGTGTGTGTGTGTGTGTGTGTGTGTGTGTGTGTGTGTGTGTGTGTGTGTGTGCGTCCGCGTACTTGCGTGTGCAAGGGGAGTAATGTCGTTTCTTTAAACATCACATTTAGTACGCTGTCATCCACTTTTTCACCAACACAGTAAGAGAGAGACAGACAAAGAGAGAGAGAGAGAGAGAGAGAGAGAGAGAGAGAGAGAGAGAGAGAGAGAGAGAGAGAGAGAGAGAGAGAGAGAGAGAGAGAGAGAGCGCATGTGTGTGCGTTTGATTTGATTATTTATTTATTTCATTCTTTTATATCGAGGATAATGGAATAAGCACTTATGTGCTTTTTTTTTTACATCCAGTCCCCGTGTGTATGTGGTTTTGTAAATTCTGTCGCTGTTCCTACCGGCACAATGTGGGGGTGTGTGCGTGCGTGTGTGTGTGTGTGTGTGTGTGTGTGTGTGTTTGTGTGTGTATGTGTGAGTGTGTGTGTTTGTGTGTGTTTGTGTGCGTGCGTGTGTATGTGTGTGTACGTGTGTGTGTACGCGCTTCGTATGCACGCATGGGCGCATGGGAGCTCATGCATTTTGTTTTTCTAACACCACAATTATTCAAAAGGCTATCATCACTTTGCTTAAAAACAAGACAGAACTCGCTCGTGTGTGGGCATGTATGGTGTGTGTGTGTGTATGTGTGTGTGCGTGTGTGTGTGCGCGTGCGTGTGCGTGTGTATGTATGTGTGTGAGTGTGCATTTATGTGTGTGTGTGTGTTTCGAATTTCAACACTACAAATCATAAAACTTTTAGAACTTTGAGGCCAAAAGCTTTGTCATGTAGGCAGAGTCGTGAATAGTTGATGAGACAGTGCGATACTAACTGTGCTGCTTCACTTGCAACTTTGAACTGGCTCACCCAGTTAGTGGGTGAAGTGTTTTCAGTGACTGAGAAGTGTGTGTTTGTGTGTGTGTGTGTGTGTGTGTGTTCATGTTTGTTTGTGTGTTTGTGTGTGTTCATGTTTCTTTTTATGTGTGTCTTTGTGTGTGTGATATCTTCAGTTTAACGTCTATTCACATTTAGCGATTTTATACGGGAAAAATCTAACAAGAAAAAGCAAACGATAAATGAAAGATGTCAGATTATAGTACTGAATAAAAACCAACTTTAACATACTACAAAAACTGAGTTATCGGACTTTTTATCAACCCTAACACAATGTCCAACTGTAACGATGGTTCAGACAGAATCTGATCCAGTGACAAACTAGGTACAGCAGGTAAAAATGCTTTTAAATGTCCACAACCAAAAATAACATGACTATTTGAGATCTTCTCCCCACAAATGCAGTTTACATCTTTCGCGTATTTTGTCCTGAAAACATTTAGCTTAAACCTGTACATGAGGGATAACATATTTCTACGTGATAACATATCTTTGTGTGTGTGTGTCTTTGTGTGTGTGTGTGTGTGTGTGTGTGAGGGCTTACTAGGGAGTGATCGAGTGAGAGAAAGACTAAGACATAAAAAAATCAAAGAGGAGAGAGAGACAGACAGAGACAAAGACAGAGACAGAGAGACAGACAGAGAGAGAGACAGACAGAGAGAGACAGAGAGAGAGAGAGATAGAGCGACAAACAGAGAGAGACAGACAGAGACAAAGACACAGAGAGAGAGAGACAGAGAGGGACAGACAGAGAGACAGACAGAGACAGAGAGACAGACGGAGACACAGACAAAGACAGAGAGAGACAGAGAGAGACAGAGAGACAGACGGAGACACAGAGAGACAGACAGAGAGAGACAGAGAGAGACAAAGACAGAGACAGAGAGACAGACAGAGTGAGACAGACAGAGACAGACAAACAGACAGAGACAGAGAGATAGGCAGACAGCCAGATACATACAGAGAGAGAAAGAGAGAGTCAGACAGACAGAGATACCAAGATAAAGAGAGAGGGAAAGAGACAGAGACAGACGGAGACACAGAGACAGACAGAGACAGAGAAAAAGAAAGCCAGACATAGACAGACCGACAGAAAATAGAGTAACTGCACTTAAAAGAACCCCCAAGAGGATGAAGAAGAAGAAGAAGAAAAGAAGAAAAAAAGAAGAAAAAAGAAAAGAAGAAGAAAGAAAAAGAAGAAGAAGAAAAGAAAAAAAAAAAATAGAAACCAACGCTAGCACAGTGTCATAAATAGCTAGTGCACTAACAAACCCTGGAAGCACCTCACCCCAATACCCACACCTCTACTCTCTCTCCACCCACCCACCACACACCACACACATACACAGGGACACCACCCCACACACACATACAACACGGACACACCCAAAACAACA
>CM054147.1:20054972-20067472 GCA_028751875.1 Rapana venosa
AAATAAATTAGCCAGACTTCATTCCCTCAATTAAATTTTTTTTTAATCAAACATGAATAACAGAGACATTTTAAAAAGTGAGCCAGTCTCTATTGCCTCATTTGTTCGGGAAAACTTTAACAAAAATAAATCCTTCACTGATTAGCGTCAATAAAAGGTAATTGGCCGATGTCCGCTCAAATGAGAATTGACCAGTGACGTGTGCCAGTGTTTTTGGCCACAAGATTGCCAGAGGGCTAACGAAATGCCCCATGATGGACAGGCTGTCCGTCAGATGAGTTGGGCAATAAATGACGGGTCAAGTCAATGTGTTATGTTTTTTGCAACAAATGGCGTGTTAAGTCAATTCGTTATGATTTGGGTAAACAAAAAGGACAGGACAAGTCAATTTGTTATGATCTGAGCAACAAATGACGCGTCAAGTCAATTTGTTTTAAGAATGAGCGAGGAAGAATGGTTAAGACGTTCGCCTACCAACAAGTAAACCCTGAGGCTCTGTGCTCGATTCTCAGCCTCCCTCTTTCTTCCCAGTTTTACCCCAAAAATAAAATGCACCCCCCCCCCCCCCACCCCCCTCTCGCGAACTGAAGGTCAAAGTACTTCAGATGAGATTATAAACTGACGCCTCTTGTGTGAAAGCTCGCAGAACATCTTGCGCACGCGTTAAAAGTCCATTCTGCCCTTTTTTCTTTCATTTCCTTATTTTATTTCATTCTTTTATATCGAGGATAATGGAATAAGCACTTATATGCGTTTTTACATCCAGTCCCCGTCTGAATGCGGTTTTGTAAATTTGTCACCTGTTCCCACCGGCACACATTGGCCTACTCTTACGAACAGAGGAACAGGATTTCACGTGTGCGCAAGATTTTCTGCGTGCGTTCGCACACGGGACTTCGGTTTATAGTCTCATCCGAAGAACTTTTGGGGAGAGTGGAGTCTGCACTGATGTTGTTAACTCCAGGGGAAAATATCCACTTGAACGGGAATCGAATCCGGGTCGTCAGATTGCGAGCGCAATGTTCTAACCACTAGGCTATCCCGTACCCCTTTCGGATGAGTAGGCCATTGTGTGCCGGTATGAACGGATGACAGAAAAAAAACCCAGCATGCACGCGCGCGCGCACGTGTGTGTGTGTGTGTGTATGTGTGTGTGTGTGTGTGTGTGTGTGTGTTTAGTAGAAATCTTTCACAAACAAATGTTGTGTTTGTTCCAGGTAAAGCTTATAGTTTCAATGCCATGAAAAACTTCACAGAATTACAAAACAAAAATTGATTTCCCAACATTTTTTTAATGAATGTGGCAAGTACAGCTCATCATATTATTCTAGCATTCTGCTTAAAACCGTAAACATACAAAAACAGTCTATTCATGGGGAAAAAATAATAATAGGAATAAACTTGTATCTAAAGAGACGTTAATTAATCTTAACCACTATAATTATTTGACATTCCTAAGGTTTAAAATAAATCTCAAACAAATGAGTCGCCAGCGCCAATTAAAGTGACTCTGCAATTGCCTTTTCAATCGACTATCGTGGGCTTCAGTTTTGTGCCCACGAGTTTCCCAGGGGACATGAAGAAATAGGCCATGATGGACAAGCTGTCAACCTGTTCATTTAGAGGCCAAAGGACGAGGTTAGACCAATTTGCCCAATCTTGCAAGAGAGAGAGAGAGAGAGGGGAGAGAGAGAGAGAGAGAGAGAGAGAGAGAGAGAGAGAGAGAGAGGGGGGAGAGAGAGAGAGAAATGGAGGTAGACAGAGAGAGAGAGAGAGAGAGAGAGAGAGAGAGGAGAGAGAGAGATGGAAAAATAGAGAGATGGAGGTAGACAGAGAGAGATATATGGAAAAATAGAGAGATGGAGGTAGACAGAGACAGAGAGAGAGAGAAGAAAGAGAGGATAGATAGGTAGATAGATAGATAGATAGACAGATAGATAGATAGATAGATAGAGAGACAGACAGACAGACAGATAGATAGATAGATAGATAGATAGATAGATAGACAGGCAGGTAGATAGACAGACAGATAGATAGATAGATAGATAGATAGATAGATAGATAGATAGATAGATAGATAGATAGATAGATAGACAGACAGACAGATAGATAGATAGATATTGAAAGAAAGAAAGACAGACAGACAGAAAGAGAGAATGCCGATGCCAGACTGTTGCTTCCTGATCAGAGCAAAGTCGGTAATGTAAATGAGGGAACCTGTCAATTTGATGCAGAATGGAGAATGGTAGAGAAGGAACACGGAGCCTTGTGTGCAAGCATCGTTTTTTTCTTGTCCTTCATAATGATGTCTGTCTGTCTGTCTTGCTGGCTGGCAGGCCGACTTTCTGGTATTGCTGCTCCTCCTAAACATCTCCCCACCACCATTTCTTTCTTTGTTTATTTATTCTTTTATATCGAGGATAATGGAATAAGCACCCATGTGCTTTTTTACATCCAGTCCTCGTGTGTATGCAGTTTTGTCAATTTTGTCATCAGCATACCATCAGCATACAGGCATGTGTGTAGTAGACACGTGAGGGCGCGCGCGCGCTCACACACACATACACATACACACCACACACACACACACACACAACACACACACCAACACACACACACAACACACACACACACACGCATGCACACACACACAGAGATGTATTTTCATCCTTGCAGAGAATAACGAATGAAGACACCTTCCTGCATAATCTTTACATGGCTTGAGCCGTTTTTCCGCCCACGTATAAAGGGGGCCAAACACAATAAGTGCGAATTTATACAGGGTTACACAAGCACAAGAATATTGGCAATAAATACAAGCGTGTTTAACACAGCGAGAGAGAGAGAGAGAGAGAGAGAGAGAGAGGAGAGAGAGAGAAGAGAGAGAGAGAGAGAGGAGAGAGAGAAATGGAGAGAGAGAGAGGACAGAGAGAGAGAGAGGGAGAGAGAGAGAGAGGGAGGGAGAGGGAGGGAAAGAGAGAGACGGAGTGAGGGAGGGAGAGAGAACTCTGAACTCTGAACTCTGAAATAGTTTAATAGTACATCGGCCTTAGGCCACAATACAACAAAAGGGAGTGATGGGGGGGAGGGGGGGGGGGGGGTTATACAATGGAATAGAACAATGATTTCACAATACACATACAATTTTGAATCAGCTGAAAAGCTTCACTTCTATGTATGTACACATATTCATTCCCCTGTCCACAACTTAGGGTTTTATCTTGGTAACTGTACGCTCACTCATTCCAGTTTGATCACAAAGCACCAGCATTACTTACGAAAGAAGAAATGCGGAAAAAACGTCCTGAGAATCATGGCTATGTGTCATGAATCTAACTTACTGTGAGCAGTCTAAGACAGCAATGCAATCTTTAATAAGAAAACAAACAATCAAATCAACCGAATGACAAATAGCCCTATCATGCTGTTCAGTATATGAAACGAAGGTGATGAATCATTTTAGGATTACAGCATCCTAAATGGATTGAAACTAGTCAGTAATATAATCTCCTTCCCAATTTAAAGTCATTTAAAATGTTGATAAGCTTTGAAAGCAGAAAACTTACTGAATATCATACCTCATACAGTGATGTGACATCACCATACAGCAAAGTAGCATCACTAGAACTTTCAAGAAAAAGAGAGAGGAAACATTCACATTAATAAAAACACAACAAAAACCCATAGAAAAAGGCACAAAACTAATGTAGTATAGTAAAACATGGCAAAAATTAATGTTCCAAATGACATATCTGGCTACAGTATCATCTGTGTCCTTCGGTTTGTAGCATGAAATACATATCTAGATAAACTATATCTGAGAGTGGTATTTTTGGCTCTGAGAAGCAGGTTTAGAGGAAGGGTAACAAAATCGCTAAGGAATTTGTTCCTTATATCGTCATATGCATTACACATAAACACAAAATGCTGTTCATTTTCAATCTGATTTTTGCAAAATGGACAGTATTTGTCACGAAACGATTTGCTATATCGATGTACATTATTATTTAAAGGAAGAACATTAAATCTTATTTGTGTAATGGCAACACGAAAGCAAAACACATCCATATCAAGAATGTACCGTTCTTTTTCAAAAATGGTCTTAAATGATCGATAAGGCTGGTATCTATCGCGATCTCTAATAGTGCCTGTCCATTCTTGAATGTACATATCGACAAGCCTCTGTTTGAATGTGGCCAAGAAAAGTTTTACATCTCCAACAGCCTGTTGAAGCCAAACAATGTTAAAGCCAGTTGCACACAGAACTTCTCTTACTTTTGAGACCCAACATTGTTTACCACACATGTCTAATTCTAGTAACATTTGATAAGCTTTGCAAGGTAAACGTTCAATATTCATTTCTAACAATTTACACCAATATCTCACACATGCTACATAAGAATTCACGTATAATGGATATCTGCCAAGGTCTCCATATACCATTCTATTAGGAGTCTTAATTGGAACACCAAGAAACCTCTTACAAGCCATCATATGGACCTTTTCTATATGATCTAATCTGTTTAACCCCCATATTTCAGCAGCATAAAGCATTATTGGCTGTATCTTAGCGTCAAAAATTTTGAAAAAAGTGTTTGGCGTCATTTCTTTATACTTTTGAAAAACCTTGTTCAGCTGTAATACTGCCTTTTTCCCTTTAGTTGTCAAATGCAGTGTACCTCTTTTAGCACTGATCATAGTTGTAAAATTATATCCTAAATAACAATAATCATTAACAACTTCCAGTCTGTTACCTTTATAGAACCATTTTTCACGCCTTCCTAACATTCCCCCTTTTCTGAATACCATGATCTTAGTTTTATCTATATTTACATTTAGTTTTATGCTTTCACAAAATGATTCTAAGATATTTAACTGATTTTGGAGACCACATGGTGTCGTTGAAATCAAAGCCACATCATCTGCAAAGAGTAGGATAAGTAATTCCATGACATCTGGATATAAATGCACTCCATGTTTACCTTTGTCATTGATAAGTTTAGCTAGTTGATTTATAAACATGGAGAATAATGTTGGGCTGAGAACACAGCCTTGCCTTACCCCAATTGGTGTTTCGAACATCTTCGTTATTTCCAAATTTGCACGGACACCAGATATTAATGATTTATACATGGCTACTATTGCTGCGAAAAATTTTCCTTTTACTCCTTGTCCTTTAATACACTGTAAAAGTTTGTCATGTCTAACTGAATCAAACGCTTTTTTAAAATCTACGAAAGCTACATACAATTTTCTGCCTTTTTTGTTCATACAACACTGAATGGCTGCATATAGAGTAAATATCTGATCAACTGTAGAGTATTTTTTACGAAAACCTGCCTGACATTCAGTAATTAGATAGTTATTCTCTAACCATGAGTACAACCGTGTATTAAGTATGGAGGTATAGCATTTAGAAATGACACTTAAAAGAGAAACTCCTCTATAATTGTCTACATTATTAACATTTCCTTTTTTATGCAGAGGTATGATTATGGCTTTGGACCATTCCTGTGGATAGATTCCTTTTTCAAAAATGGCATTGAAAAGTTTTGTTAGAAAAAGGGAGGGAGAGAGAGAGAGGGAGAGAGAGAGGGATGGAGGAGAGAGAGAGAGAGAGAGAGAGAGAGAGAGAGAGAGAGAGAGAGAGAGAGAGAGAGAGAGAGAGAGAGAGAGAGAGAGAGAGAGAGAGAGAGAGAGAGAGAGCGAGCAAAAAACCCCAAAATTATGAGCAAACAAAGAGAAAAGGAGAGACAAAATAGACAGATGGATAGACAGGCAGTTAGACACAACGAGAGACAGAAAAAGATAAATATGCCAAGACATTCACTCACACACTTGGACATTCAGACAAACAAACACCCCCCAAATTGACAGAATGACACACCAACATGCAGAAACAAACATACTAACACAGGGAAAGACACAAAGGTACAGGAATAGAAGTGGACAGACACATGGACAGCAGACAAAAACGACTGAGGAAACTTTTCAAGCAACAAAGAAAAGGAGAAGAAACACACAACACAAAGCAATACAAAAACCATTATAAGTGAAGCTATTGTTCACAAGACAAAGCGTATTAACATCTAAAAATAAAACCCTAAAAACCTCCAGACTAAACACACACGCACACAACACACACACACACACACACACGCGCGCGCGCGCGCGCGAGCCCACGCACGCAGACACACACACATACACACAAAGAAAGAAAGAAAAAAGAAAGAAACAATCAACCAACAAGAGAAAGAAGAAGAGCACTAACTATAGAAAAAAACATTTCAAACAAACCAAAAAGAACTATACAGTTTAACAAAGAATAGTTGGAAGTATTTCCCATGCCACCGTGAACAAGCATCCATATTCTCCTCAGCATCCATCCATCCATCCATCCGTCCGTCCATCCATCCATCCATCCATCCAATCATCCATCCATCCATCCATCCATCCATCCATCCACCCACCCATCCATCTATCCATCCATCCACCCACCCTTCTTCCATCCATCCGTCCATCCATCCATCCATCCTCCATCCATCCATCCATCAATCCATCCACCCTCCCGTGTTCCATCCATCCGTCCATGCATCCATCCATCCATCCATCAACCCCCTTCTCCATCCATCCATCCATCTACCCTCCATCCATCTATCCAACCATCCATCCATCCATCTATCCTCCCTCCCTCCCTCCATCCACCCTCCCTCCGTCCGTCCGTCCGTCCCTCCCTCCCTCCATCCATCCATCCATCCACCCTCCCTCCGTCCACTCCTCCCTCCCTCCATCCACCCTCCCCCCGTCCCTTCCTCCCTCCATCCATCCATCAGCAGCAGCTGGCAGGATCATCATTGTAAACATCCTTCAGTCAGGATGGCTGTGGTGTATGTTTATATGTATGTATGTATAGCACTTCACTTATATTTATAATAGACAGCAATAATGAGAGCTACAACAACAGAGAAATGAGAAAACCTACTGGGTGGTGTGGTGGTGGGGTGGGTGGGGGGGGGGGGGGGGGGGGGCGGGGAGGTGGGAAATTGTGGATCCAAAACAAACACAGAAAGCAAAAACGTAAGAAGAGGAGGGAGTGAGATGAACATTGAAGGATTGTTGAGAAGGAGGACTTGAAAAAGGGAACATAGATAATATTTTTTTTTTAAAAAGAAAAGATTGTTGGGGAGATAGTTTGACAAGCATAACTTTGTTGTTCGTTCTTAAAGTGTATGAGAAATTGTGGGTGGGTGTGTGTGTGTGTGTGAGGGGGGGGGGGAGGAGTGCGTGAGTGTGTGTGTGTGTGTGTGTGTGTGGTTCGTGCGCGTGCGTGTGTGTGTGTTGTGTTGTTGTGTGTGTGCCTGCGTGCATGCGTGTGTGTGCATCTGTCTGTCTGCCTGCCTGCCTGCCTGCCTGTCTATCTGCATGGTGCAATTTAAGTGCTTAAGTAATTAGAATAATAAAAAAAATCATCGAAATATTTGCCCGTATTAAACATGTTTAACATTTATCTCCTTCTCACCCTTTCCTGGCCTCATCGCAGTAAAAAAAAAAAAAAATTTCCTTATGACGCATCCCATGAGAGATGTTAAGTGGGCTTCTGAAATCTAATTAATATTCCTAACCAGCCACTGAAGTGGTGTTCCCTGTTGGAGTATATATTTACAGAACTGTAAGCATCTGCTTACATTAAAAAAACAACTTTCTACACAAAAAAACCCCAACCTAAACCAATTTAGCAATAATAGCTTTGCAATTTGTTTTTTTTTTTTACTGAGACAAAGATTCAAATCCAGAAACGCTATATTCTGGGAAATAATTGAAAAAGGATAATGATGGCACTTAATAACATTCTCTTTAGCTTTAATTTTTGTTAGATAATTGATAACCCTCAAAGTGCATCGCATGGTTAAAACAATAATCATTAAAAAATAGTTTACCAGCGCTAATCACTTCATTCGGATGAGAGTATAAACCGAGGTCCCGTGTGCGAACGCACGCAGAACATCTTGCGCACACGTTAAAACCCGCTCCACGTTTTGGAAGAGTAGCTCATTTTGTGCCGGTGGGAACGGTTAACAAAATTTACAAAACTGTATACACACGTGGACTGGGTGTAAAACAAATTGAGTGCTTATTCCATTATTCTTGAAATAAAAGAATAAAGTAAAAAGAAAACCATTGTATCTCTCGAAAATGTTAAACAAAATCCCATCTTAATTTATGACCGTTAGTTGGTAAGGTTTAGTCCTTCAATAAGCATGGAACAAAATATAACATAGAGAACATAATCAGCATAACAACAACAAGCCACTAGCCTTTTTTTGCACTCATCTACATCAACATTTGCTTGGCGGCTAACGATCACTTCAAGTTAATTGACAATGATCAGCACAGACGACAATCGACTGATCAGGTACTTTAGTTTCCTGACCACAAGATTCCCAGGGGAATGAAGCCATAGGCCTAAGATGGACAAGTTGTCGACCTTGATGAGTTAGGGTCACAGGGCGGGTCAAACCAATTTGCCCAACCGCGCAAGGGCGAGTCCCCCGGATCTAAGGGAGGTAACTCCACTTTCTTTCTGACACCCAAGGCCTATAATCCTTTTGATGGCAGCTGTCAGAAGGGAATGACTGATGGAGTTTGTGGTAAGCGTGTGTGTGATTGTATCTGTCTGTCGGGCTGTCTATCTGCCTGTTAAGTTATGTGTCAGCAGTGTTAATGCACGCATGTATGCGCGCGCGCGTGTGTGTGTGCGCGTGCGTGTGTGTGTGTGCCTTTTTCCCCCCTGTGGACACTCACACTAAATGCACAATCATACGTTCTTCATTCTTTCTTTTTTTCCTTTTTTTCTTTTATTTCGAGGATAATGGAATAAGCACTCATGTGCTTTTTTCACCCAATCCCCGTGTGAATGCAGTTTGGTAAATGTTGTCATGCGTTCCCACCGGCACATAATGGCCTACACCTCCGAAGAGCGGAACAGGTTTTAACGTGTGCGCATGATGTTCTTCATGCGTTCACACGCGGCTCCTCGGTTTATAGTCTCATAGTGTGTGTGTGTTATTTTATTTATATTTTATTTTATTTTTTATATTGAGGATAATGGAATAAGCACTTGTACGTGTGTGCGTGTGTGTGCGCGCACACACCTGCGCATGCTAGCATGTTCATTTTACGCCATAATAATTATTCAAAGATGAGAAGTACATTGTAAAGTATAATGTCCATTAAGACAAAAAGTATCATATAAACTGCACAAAACAGCTTTGGTTACATACTAAGTATCTCTTTCACTGAGTAACAAATCCAGTGTCCTGGAAAACAGACCTCTTTACTCATCATACACTCACTACCAGTCTTACTCAAGAATCCCTTCAACCAAGCCAAAATGGCTTGTTATAATTAAAGGCAGTTGCTAATTACCTGCAGGTGACAATATTTTCGCTCACTCTTGTACATCTGTTTATTCATACTGTGTGTCAATTTTCCATCCCATTACTTGCCTATTAGTGCTCCTTAGTCCTCTTTCTCTGTCTATCTGTCTGTCTGTCTGTCTGTCCTCTCTCTCTCTCTCTCTCTCTCTCTCTCTCTCTGTCTGTCTGTCTGACGCTCTTTCTCTCTCTCTCTCTCACCCTTTACCTGGGTATATAGCTTATCCTTGTACCACCCACCTGGAAAATGGTCAACAGTCTTTGACACCACCAGTTTCCCGTTATCCTAGACCAGTCGAGTGAAAAGACGGAAACCTCTCTGTCTCTCCCTCTCTGTCTGTCTGTCTGTCTGTGTCTGTCTGTCTGTCTCTCTCTCTGTCTCTCGCTTTGTCTCTGTGTCTGTCTGTGTCTGTCTTTCCTGTCTGTCTTCTCTCTCTCTCTCCCCCTCCCCCCCCCCCCAATCCCTCTCTCTGTGTCTGTCTGTCTCTCTCTCTGTGTTTCTCTTTGTCTGTCTGTCTGCCTGTCTGTGTCTGTCTGTCTGTCTGTCTGTCTCTCTCTCTCTCTCTCTGTCAAGTAGAATGATACACAAACACGGCAGCAGTATTTTCAGCTGGTTTAGATCATTGTTTCTGCACTCGTGTTTCTGCGGGCAGTGGCTTGCTTACCATCAGCAATTAGAGAGAGAGAGACAGACAGAGAGACAGAGACAGACAGAGACAGACAGACAGACAGATAGAGGGGGGTTGGGGGGAGGGAAGAGAGACAGACAAAGAGACACAAAGATAGAGAGAGAGAAGAGAGAGAGAGAGAGAGACAAAGAGACAGAGAGAGAGAGAGAAAGAGACAGACACACACAGAGAGAGACAGAGACAGAGAAAGAAGAGACAGACAGAAACAGAGAGAAGACATAGAGAGACACAGAGAGAGACAGAGGCACACAGAGAGAGGCAGACAGAGGCAGAGACATAGAGAAGACAGAGACACACACACAGGGAGAGAGACAGAGACAGAGAGACAGAGAAAGAGACAGAGAGAGAGACAGGAGAAACACAGCGAGAGACAGCGAGAGAGAGACAGAGAAAAAGACAGACAGAAAGACAGAGACAGAGAGAGAGACAGATACAGACACAGACACAGAGAGACACAGCGAGATAGAGATAAAGAGACAAAGAGACAGACAGGAAAACAGAGACACAGAGAGATACAGACAGACAGACAGAGACAGACAGGTTGACAGACAGACAAAGCTGGCTCAAAAGAAAGGCAGGACATGGGCAGTAAAATTAAAACTCCTGAAGTTTTCTGCTAGGCTAGGGAGAGGCCTGGTAGTGACTGACTAACTGACTGTTGTTTAAAGTTAGTTAGTGAACAGTGCTAGCTAGTGCAAGCGGCATTCACCTACCCCCCCCCCCCCCCCCCCCCCCCCACGCCCCCCCCCCCCCCCCCACCCACACACACACACACACCCAACCCCAACCCCACCTTCCTGCTGTGTAGCCTAGCTAGCATCGCCACACCACAGCAGTCATGAGCAAGGATTAGATAGATGGCCTAGTTGCCTTGCCAGTGCAGTGAACTCGTCTTCTGACAGTAATTATTGGGGTCGTGTGTTTATCACCTACCGTCTTTGCCTTCAGGTTCAAGGGAATCGGTTTTCTCTTCTTTTCTTCTTCTTTTTTTCCCTTCTCGTTAGTGTTAGGCTAGCATTTGTTTTTTGGTATTGACTTCCCTTCTATGATGAAAGTCTTCTGGAAGAGACTGTAAAGTATAAAGCTTGTGTCTGTGTGTGTGTGTGGTGTGTCTGTGTTTTCGTCTCTCTCTCTCTGTGTCTCTGTGTCTCTTTTTGTGTCTGTATCGTTTTTGTTCTGCCCCTCTCCCCACTCTCATCATCGTCTGTATGTCTGTATATTCTACTTTCTATATCCATATATATTGTGTATGTATGCATGTGGGGTATGGGGATGTATGTAGTATGTGTACGTTGTGTGTGTGTCCCTTAAAAGGTCTTCGTTGTCGTTAATTGGATTGAAACGTTCAGCTGCGCTAACCCGGTCAAAAAAGTAGCTTGAGGTTACTTTGAAACTGCTTAGCACAACATTCTTTTTTTTGTTTTTAAATATCAACACTTATGGACAGAACACCCAAAGTAAAGTGATAAAGAATAGTACATAACTGAAACTTCAGTCGAGACTTCGAACGTAAAACGACGTATTTCCAAACACACCCAGGAAATATGCTGTTTTACTCGAGTCACTCGCTCACACAGAGACAACAGGAATAGTCAGATCTGGAATCGTTTGTCTTTGCGATTTGCAGTCTGTGCATTGGAAGCCCACCTGGTGAATGAAGGAAAGTAGAATATATATATATATATATATATATATATATATATATATATATATATATATATTATATATATAATATATAATAATAAATGGAATTTATATAGCGCTGTATCTTGCACAGACAAATCAAAGCGTTATAATATGTGTGTGTGTGTGTTACGAAGTTTTCACACCAGAGGGAAGTCTTATCTCTGTTTGCTGTCCACTTTAGACAATACCCTTTTAGGAACACCACGTTGATGAGTAAAAAGTATACTGAATTTGTGCACTGTAAAATCCAGGCCCAATTTATTAGGCGTGGTACGTGGCTACAGCCAATGCTGAGCGCTTTCTATTGAAATGGTGGTGGGGTGTCGTTAGTGGTTTCTGTCGTTAACTGATGAGATTTTCAAAATCCGCAGAAATCGCTCCAGAGTATCTGGAATTCTTTCGGTGCTAGCACATTTGCTGATACACTTTAGATGAAAACACAGCCAAGAAATGGAATGAAAATATATACTATTTGATCCACTTTAATCATCAATTTAACTACAGCAATATAGCCATGTTCTGGAGTGCCGTCTATCTTGAATGAGTGTTCTGTGTCTTAAGTGGTTTTCTTGCTTACTGATCAGTGTTAAAATCGCAAAATCCGCTACTATGGAAGTGTATGCTTTGGAGATTCTTTGAAAGGTGCATAACACATTGCATGGATTAATCATTCTATTATGTTTAAGAAGTT
>CM054147.1:20077472-20084972 GCA_028751875.1 Rapana venosa
CTGGGCCTGACTTGTCAGGAGCTTAACGGCAGCGCAACGCATTTTTGCTCATACTAGTTGATGTCTGAGCGTTCAACGATGACGAAGGAAAGAAGATGACTGTCAAATGTGTTAGCTCTAATCTTCACTTATTCCGCCTCCGTAATATGTTGACTCACAAAAGATGAGGTACAGTGCTAGTTGTCTAACGATCCCTTAGAGACCTAGGCAAAAAAAAAAATCTGTCATTTTTGACTGAAATGTAGGCACCAACACACAGGCTTCTTGAACTTTGTTTTCGGCAGCGGTAAATGATTTTTCTGACAAAACTTTTTTTCCTAAATGACGTCTAGGCCAGACACACACCACACACACACACACACACAACTAGTGTGTATCAACGGCAAAACTGCGTACATACACGTACACTAGTTAACGACCATGACAGACTCCTTACCACGCGTGGTTTCACGTGCGAAAAACTACGCCACATTTGTATGACGTCACTGGCAGCAAAACACCAATTTGACGTAAGAATTTTGGAGGGAATGGTTTTCTTTCCTGCGTCTGTGTTTTTCTGTCTGTGTCTCTGTTTCTGTTTGTCCGTCAGTCTGTCTGTCTGTCTGGTTTGGTGGCTGGCTAACTGTCTCCGTCTCTGTCTCTCTGTCTCTACTGTCTGTCTCTCTCTGTCTCTGTTTCTCTGTCTCTGTCTCTCTCTTTCCCTCTCTCGCTAACATTCACTCTGTCTCTGACTGTCTGTCTGTCTGCGTCCTTGTATGTCTTGCCTTTCTAAATCTCTGTGTATGTGTATGAGTGTGGTGTGTGTGTGTGTGTGGTGTGTGTGTGTGCGTGTGTGTCTGTGTGTGTGTGTGTGTGAGAGAGAGAGACAGAGAGAGAGAGAGAGAGCGAGAGAGAGAGAGAAGGGAGGGAAGAGAGAGAGTACTTATGCGTTTTTGATATAGTACACTTACGAATCAAAAAACAATAGGAAAACAAGCAAAAAATAGCTTACAAACACTTACATGCAAAAGCTTGAAGAGAATTTTACATAGGCACTTCCACACTTCATGCCACTCGCATGGAATTTTGGCTCAAGAGTATCAAATGGTTCCAGAAAGAAGAACAAAGAATGAAGGGAGGAAAGGAAGAAAGGATGGAAGAAAGGAAAGAAAGAAAGAAAGAAAGAAAGGAAGACAGGAAGGAAGGAAGAAAAGAGGAAGGAAGGAAGAAAGAAAGAAAGAAAGGAAAGGAAAAGAAAGGAAAAGAAAGAAAGAGAAAGAAAGAAAAAAAAGAAAGGAAGGAAGGAAGAAGGAAGGAAGGAAGGAAGGAAGGAAAGACATAAAGACAAATAGAAAGAAAGCAAGGAGGATGGAAAGACAAAAAAGAAGGATGGAAAAAGAGAAAGTGAAAAAAAAGAAAGACAGAAAGAAAGAAAACCAAAGATAGAAAATAAATGGAAGAAAAATAGAAAGAACGATTAAAAACAACAAGAAATAATATAGCAAAGAAAGACAGGAAGACCAGAAAGAACGATAAAATAAAACAAAAAGAACCAAAGAAAGAAAGAAAAGAAAGAGATATTGCAAGAAACAAAGAAGAAAGAAAGAGAAGAAAAGAAAGAAAAAAAGAAAGAAAAGAAACAAGGAAAAAGAAGAAAGCATGATACAATAAACAAAATAAAACCAAAGCAAGAAAGAAAGACAGTTTTAAAAAAATCCCAAAACAACGCAAGCAAATGATGAAAGAAAAACCCAAAGAAACAAGGAAAAACAATAAACACGAAACAAAAAGACCACCCCTCTCTTTTACCCCCCCCCCCCCCCCCCCCCCCCATCCCCCGGAAAAAAAATTCCAAGAAAACCATCAAACATTAGTGTGGAACCCAAAGTACTGAGCACCGTTCAGGTTTTTTCTCTGTGATGGAAATAACAGATCGACTCCAAAACACATAACACTGTAAGAAAGGAGGAAGGAAGAAAGGAGGAAGGAAGGAAAGAAAGGAAGAAACAAAGACAAATAGAAAGAAAGCAAGGAGGATGGAAAGAAAAAAAGAGGGAAGGAAAGAAAAAGAAAGTGAAAAAATAAAGAAAGACAGAATGAAAACCAAAGATAGAAAGAAAAGAAATGGAAGAAAGATGGAAAGAACGATTAAAAACAACAAGAAATAATATAGCAAAGAAAGACAGGAAGACAGAAAGAACGATAAAATAAAAGAAAAAGAACCAAAGAAAGAAAGAAAAGAAAAGAAAGAAAGAAACAAAGAAAAAGAAGAAAGCATGATACAATAAACAAAATAAAACCAAAGCAAGAAAGAAAGACAGTTGAAAAAAAAAAAGCCGCAAGCAAACAAGGAAAGAAAAAACAAACAAACAAAGAAAAAAATAAAACAAAACAAAAAGACCTCCCCAGGGGAAAAAAATTCCAAGAAACCATCAAACATTAGTGTGGAACTCCAAAGTACTGAGGCACCGTTCAGGTTTTCTCTGTGATGGAAATAACAGATCGACTCCAAGACTCGGAGAACTGTAAAATATAAGGGGAGACAAGTAAAAAGAAAAAAGGAAAAAAAAAGGAGAAAGCTGATATATTATTGACAAATAGCAGAACTGAATGGTAAAACGGTTTCTCGGTATTTATATAATATTATTGCTCTTTTGTTTTTGTTTTTGCTTTCTCTTCTTTTTTATCGGTTGTTTGTCTGTTCGTGTGTGTGTGTGTGTGTGTGTTGTGTGTGTGTGTGTGTGTGTGTGTGTTGTTTTTTATCTGTCTGTCTGTCTCTCTTTCTCTTTCAAACGTGTGTGTCTGTGTGTGTTTGTGGCGCGCGCGTCTGTGTGTGTGTGTGTGTGAGGAGAGAGATAGATAGAGAGAGAGAGAGTGTTTGTTTGTTTGTTTGTTTGTGTGCGTGAACTATACTTTAAGAAATAATTCTAAGCCATGTTTGTCATACAACGGCCTGGCAATTAAGGGGGAGAAAAACAGGAGAAAGAGACACACTCAGAAAGACAAAGAACAAATTGTACAAAGTCAAGAATAGAGAGAGAGAGGAGCGAGCGAGCGAGCGAGCGCGCGAGCGAAAGAGAGAGAGAGAGAGAGAGAGAGAGAGAGAGAGAGAGAGAGAGAGAGAGAGAGAGAGAGAAGAGAGACAGACAGACAGACAGACAGAGAGAATTGTGCCAAAATAAACAAATTGCCAAAACAGCTAAATGACCTTGCAACTTGACATACAGCTTTGATGTTCGTCTTATTACCTCTGCTGCCTGCAGATGAATAGAAATAGACAGACAGACAGATAGAGAGAAAGACAGACAGATAGACAGACAAACAGAGAGAAAGACAGACAGATAGACAGACAGACAGATAGAGAGAAAGACAGACAGATAGAGAGACAGACAGATAGAAAGACAGATAGAGAGAAAGACAGACAGATAGACAGACAGATAGAGAGAAAGACAGAGAGAGAGAGAGAGAAAGACAGACAGATAGATAGACAGACAAGCAGATAGACAGACAGAGAGAAAGACAGACAGATAGACAGACAGAGACAGAGACAGACAGACAGAGAGAGAGAGAAAGACAGACATATAGACAGACAGACAGGAACGTAGACAAGCACAAATTTCGGGAATAGCGTTTAACCGCTTTATCTTACAGCAGGTATTGTAAAGAACAAAATAAAACCACACCAAAAAAGCTTGAACTAAATCAAACCCTGAAATATTCACACAAGCATCACTCTCGTGGAAGAGGGCTTAAGGGTATCCTGTGTTGTTTGAAAGATGGCAAACAAGGCACAGAGCCATCATTCTGTAACCCAGACCTGCTCCACAACTGCTCTGTACTGGTCTGAGATAGAGGGAACAGGCGAATTTGACAGATAAATAACCTGCTGAGGGAAAGTAAAAGTAAGCTGACAAGATGACAAATAGTTTTTTACTACTGTCTGGTAAAAAAGATTTGGGCATATATGTATATATATATTTATTTATATTTGTATAGATATAGATAGATAGATAGATAGATAGTATAGATAGTGATAGATAGATAGATAGATAGATAGATAGATAAATGTTTGTGTGTGTGTGTAGGACATGCAATAACAAGACTCTTCATGATATCAAAGAGACGGAAAACAAAGCAACAGATATGGACACCAGGAACATGAGACAGACAGACACACAGATAGACACACGCCAACATGCAGACAGACAGACACACAGACAGACACACAGACAGACACACAGACAGACACACAGACACACAGACACACGAACACAGCACACACACAGACAGACACACAGACAGACAACAGCCACACAGACACACAGCATACAGACAGACACACATCAGACAGACACACAGACAGACACACACAGACAGACACACAGCAGACACACAGTCACACACACAGACAGACACACAGACAGACAAACAGCCACACAGACACACAGCCATACAGACAGACACACATCAGACAGACACACAGACAGACACACAGACAGACACACAGGCAGACACACAGGCAGACACAGCAGACAGACAGACACACAGACAGACAGACACACAGAGAGACAGACACACAGACAGACACACAGACAGACACACAGACAGACAGCACACAGACAGACACACAGACAGACAAACAGCCAGGCAGGTAGACAGACAGACAAACACAGAACAACAGAGACAGAGAAGCAGAGAGAGAGACACACACATAATTTAACAATTTATTTATTTATTTTATTTTTTACTTATTCTTTTATATCGAGGATAATGGAATAAGCACTCATGTGCTTTTTTACAGCCAGTCCCCGTCTGTATGCGGTTTTGTAAATTTTGTCATCTGTTTCCACCGGCACACAATGGCCTACTCTTTCGAAAAGCGGAACAGGAGTTAACGTGTGCGCAAGATGATCTGCATGCGATCAAACACAAGTCCTCGGTTTATAGTCTCATCCGAAGTAGAAAAAACACGAAAAACGAAAAAAGAACGAAAAACAAAACAAGAACAAAGCCAAAAGAAACAAAACAAAACAAAACATGATACAAAACAATAAAACCCTCTGTTGCCCAAGAAACATCCACACACAAAAAACCCGCCCCAATCACTCTCCTGAAAGTGCGCTTAAGGGTATCCTGTGTTGTTTGAAAGATGGCAAACAAGGCACAGAGCCATCATCCTGAAACCCAGACCTGCTCCACAACTTCTCTGTACTGGTCTGTGATAGAGAGAACAGGCGAATTTGAAGACGAAGAACTTGTTGAGGAGAGGAAGAAAGGGGAAGGAAAAAAAAAAGAAGAATGGGCTGAGTAGATGACAAATTGCTGTATTCTTGTCTGGTAAGAAGAAGAAAAAATAAAATCTGGCGTTAGTTTATTATTGTGCGGTTGTATTGGCGATGGAGGTGTGTGATGTGTGTGTGTGTGTAGTTGTGTAGTGTGGTTTATGTGTTTGTTTGTGTGTGTGTGTGTGTGTGTGGTTGTTGTTGTTGCGCGCGCGCGAGCGCGATAACCTTAAGCCCACTTCCGCGAGGTGTGTGTGTGTGTGTGTGTGTGTGTGTGTGTGTGTGTGTGTGTGTGTGTGTGTGTGTGTGTGTGTGTGTGTGTGTGTGTGTGTGTGTGTGTGTGTGTGTGTGGCGGTGTGTGTGTTGTGTGTGTGTGGTGTGTGTGTGTGTTTGTTGATGTTGTTTTTTTGGTATTTGTTTTCTCCTGGAGAAAGACTGACAGAGACAGAGACTATGAGACAGAGAAAGAAACGCTGACATACCGAGAGACAGAATTAGATACATCGATAAAAAAAAAACAACAACAGACATAAAGAGCGAGAGAGAAACAGAAAACAGCAAAGACAAAGAGGCACACAAAGACAATGACAGATTAAAACAACCCGAGAGAGAAACATAATACAGACACAGTAAGGTAAAGACAGACAGACAGTTTTTTTCATTTCTTTTCATTTTTCCATTTTATTCTTGTATATCGAGGATAATGGAATAAGCACTTAAATGCTTTTTTACATCCAGTCCCCGTGTGTATGCGGTTTTATCAATTCTGTCATCTGTTCCCACCGGCACACAATGGCCTACTCTTACGAAAAGCGGAACAGGATTTTAACGTGTGCGCAAGATGTTCTGCGTGCGTTCGCACACGGGCCTCGGTTTATAGTCTCATCCGAAGAACTTTTTGGGGAGAGTGGAGTCTGCACTGATGTTAACTCCAGTCGGTCAGTCAGTCAGTGAAACAGACAGACAGACAGAAAAGCAGACAGACAGTCAGTCGGTCAGTCAGTCGGTCGGTCGGTCGGTCAGTCAGTCAGTGAGACAAACACAGACAGACAGACAGAAAAGCAGACAGACAGTCAATCAACTGTCAGTCAGTCAGTCAGTCAGTCAGACAGTCAGTCACTCACTCACTCGTGCAGACAGGTAGACAGGAAGCCAGTAAGGCAAGTAGGCAGACAGACAGACAGACAGTCAGTCAGTAAGACAGACAGACAGACAGACAGACAGACAGACAGACAACCAACCATCCAGCCAGACAGTCCAGCCAGCCAGCCAGCCAGACAGACAGACAGAAAAGGAGAGAGAGGGAGAGAGAAAGATAGAGTATTTAATATGTTTGGCGCGGATACAAACAGAAACGGTTAACTGGAAAAAAAACACTTATCAACACAGACAACGTTCACCAAAGCAAAAAGGAGAGAAATACCTGACAGGCACAAATAAACAACACAACACAATAAATCAACAACAACAACAACAACAACAAAAATCACACACACACCACACACACACACACACACACACACACACACACACACACACACAAAATATAAACTAAACTCGAAATAGACTGACAGCAAAAACAGTTTTAAAAACCCCCCACCAAAACTCACCTAAACGTAAAAATAAAAATAAAAACCATTTTAAGAAAAACAATAAAACCACGAACAGGCAGCATGTTCAAAGTGGTTTTTTGCTACCGTTTCTTTTATTTTCAGGTTGTTGTTTTTTTCTTTTCCATGTAGCTTACTAAAATTTTGTTGTTCCTATCTTTATTCCAAGTCACTTCTCAACAAAAAGAAAAAGACTTCGCTTTTATCTATTGGAAAGTTTCTGTCACACACAATCTAACCACCAACAAAAAGATACACGAGGAGGGTTTTACTTTGTCGTTTTTGTAATGTGTGGCTTATTCCTATCTTTACAGTTTTCTATTATGTGCCTCTCTCTCTATTTTCTGTCTCTGTTCTATCTGTCTGTCTCTGTCTGTCTCTGTTTGTATCTCTCTGTCTGTCTCTGTCTCTGTCTCTCTGTCTGTCTCTGTAGTCTGTCTCTGTAGTCTGTCTCTGTCTGTCTGTCTCTGTCTGTCTGTTTCTGTCTCTCTTCCTGTCTCTGTCTGTCTCTGTCTCTCTGTCTGTCTCTGTAGTCTGTCTCTGTCTCTCTGTCTGTCTCTGTCTGTCTGTTTCTGTCCCTCTTCCTGTCTCTGTCTGTCTCAGTCTGTCTTTGTCTCAGTCTGTCTCTA